>CM071962.1:13545000-13872500 GCA_036784905.1 Acrossocheilus fasciatus | reverse complement strand
GATTTATTGGTCTGAGCGCACTGACTCCGGTTTCACCTTCTTCCTTTTACCAAGATGAAAGACCGGTTTCTAGCTGTTGTTTTCAGCGAAACCCTCAAAAGAGCATTCGCTGGATGTTTAATGACTAGCCCACATCCTCACACTTCATAGGACCGTTTGCTGCGTGTATCTCTGACAGTTGCCAAGCAACAGCATGTTGAGCACTGGCCTTTTGTGAGTGTGAGCTTCAGCTAACTCTATTAAAAGGGAAGAGCTAACGGCAGGGGTTCTCCTGAATCCCAGCATGCACCTCTCTGCACAGATGATGAGTTTACCACAGAGCACAGGGCTCCAGGTCTAGTCACTGGGCTATGAAAGCTGGATCAAAATGTCACTTACAAATGACAATTAGCATGATATATTAAACGAGAGTCGTGAAAACGTTCCCCAAGTGTCTTTGTAATATTGCATCAAAGTTTCTAAGAAATGAGTAGGAGTTCAGGTTAGTTTACTGAGTTACTGCACTGGATTTCACACTGTATGAGTTTATTTATTAACTCTTCTTTTCTTAAAAAGTAGCCTGAATACAAATGATTCATGCGTCTCTTTATGTACTTCCCCACGCAGGCATTCTTTGCGAAAGATTACATCGCAAATCATCCGGAGGATGGAGAGAAAATTACTCGTCTTAGGGAACTGATGTTTGAGCAGGTACAAAAACAATAATTTTTTGGGTCAGAGATGTGACACTCATATTTTCTTTGTCTGTTTATTTAAAATATATTTTTAAAATATAATATATATTAAAAATACATCTGATAATGTGTCTATAAAATATAATGATATTTGTGTATTAACAATTCATTATATTTGTTAAAAATACTTTTACTTTGAAGAATATTTAAAAGTTGTTATTGCTATTACCTTTTAGCTGATGGTTGCAAAACTTGATAATTTTAAAGCTGTTAAATGTAAATATTCCTTAAATTCAAAACAATTTGAAGCAAAAACAACATTTATTCAAAAAGTACATTTCTAGACATTTTCCTCTTATGTTGTTTATATAAATATTTTGTTTGTTGTAAGAATAATACAATTTTCTCTCTGACTTTTTGCAGGCCCATATTCTGGAGTTTGGTTTAGCCGTGCACGAGAAGTTCGTCCCACAGGATATGAGGCCGTTACATAAAAAGCTTGTAGACCAGTTTCATGTAATGCGCTCCAGTCTGGGGATTCAAGTATGTTTACTTTCACACATATAGATACATATTCACTGAACTTAAAGTGGATTTGTGTACATTTTTAGATGTTAAAATGAATATCCCAATTTAATATGCAACTTCAAAGGGAAAGTTCACCCAAAAATGAAAATAACCCCAAGGCATCGTCGGTGTATATGACTTTCTTCTTTCAGACGAATGCAATCGGAGTTATATTAAAAAATGTCCTGGCTTTTTCAAGCTTTATAATGGCAGTTAAAGGTGGTCTTGATTTTGAAGTCCAATAAAGTGCATCCATCCATCATAAAAAGTGCTCCACAAAGCTTAATAAAGGCCTTTTAAAGCGAAGCGCTACATTTGTGTAAGAAAAATATACAAAAATATCCATACTATAAACGTTATCCAACGATAACTTTGAAATCACTTTCAGAACAATTCCCACTGATGAACAATAAACACATTGACAGCCAATTGGAAATTGGCTCAACCAGTGGCATGAGTTTGGGGCGGGGCCACTGAGTTTGTCTGACCAATAGCAGATGAATGTCTGAGAAACCTGTTTAAAAAGTTAATTTTGTTTAGTGCCACTAGAGGCATTGAAATTACATATGTGACCTTTAAAAACTGTGTTAATTTTAACAATTTGATGAAACGCTTTCTATAACTGTTAATATTTTTTTTGTTTAGCCACAAGAGTTTCCCGCTTATGTGCGAGTTAGTCCTCTGCATTTTGCAAATGGCAGCCCGCGCACATGCAGGACCCCCGTACCTAATGCCATCAGCCCAGAGGGAGGTCGAATCGTGGCGAGACGCAGGTTTGTAGTTAAAAAGTTGAACTTAATTGAAATCTCGGCCAAGTAGATGCTATTTAGGAATGCTTGTGTTTTGGATCAGGTTTGACAGATTGGCAGCTTGAACGCACCCACACGTTTGCTAAATTTATCCTTTTTTTCTCGTGTCTTTCAATTCCCTTTCAGTCCTCTCAGCTATCCAGCCGTCAACAGATATTCCTCATCCTCACTGTCATCACAGGCCTCAAACGAAGTGAGCAACATCACTGGCCAATCAGAAAGCTCAGATGAGGTTTTCAACATGCAAGTGAGAAATTCAAAGATACTCTCAATGTTAGGGAACTAAAAAGTTACTAAAAGTTAACGCTGTTAACTGTCAGATTCAGACAATCATTCTATTAATTTAATGAATTAATTAAATTTTTTATTTATTTTATTTATTTAGGATTAATTTTTCTGTTCATTGCTGTTAGCTGTCACCTTAAGTTTAAAAAAAAAAATAAAAAAAAAAAAAAAAAGTTAAAAACCCATTCTTTTGTGCCAGAAAATGCAGTATCATAAAAATAATATCATTGGTGACATCCAACAGTTTTAAAAATATTATTTAATTATTTAATATTATTAATAATATTAGTAATTATGTAATATATTACAAATATATAATAAATATATATATATATATATATATATATATATATATATATATATATATATATATATATATATATAATAAATAACATGTTAGGTCATTTTGTTAATGATAATTTATACACTGTATGTATATATATATATATATATATATATATATATATATATATATATAGTACATTTTAAAACATTTTTCATGTGTAAATAATTTTTTTTTCCAAAAATAATGAATTATTGAACAATACATAAACATCATTATGTTTTTGAGTCACAACATTACACGTATTTAACCCTCAACCCTTTAAAATAATATATACATTTTTATAGTTTTAAAATTTTGATACATTTTATAGGTATATATGAATTTGTACACAATTATATATAATAGCATTATTTATATAATTAACACTTATTTATATTATGATCATTTATATAGTTATTTTTAATGTATCTTTGCTTATTTACTTCATAAAAGAACAAAAAATAAATAAAAAAATCACATTGCATATCTGTTGTCTATTTCTAGCCCAGTCCGTCTACCTCAAGTCTGAGCTCAAATCACTCTGGCTCACACAATGTGAACAGCTCTGCGCCCTCCAGCAATAGAGGTGAGTGAATTCAATAGACTAGAAGCAATCCGGCACTCGAAAGCAAGCAGTACTTACAACGCCCCGCAACATAATTGGCATCATTTTGCAGCATTGCCTCATTTCCTCTGTTATTCCCTATCTTTTCAACTCTCACACTGCGTGCCTTTATTCCTCTTCATTAGCTTCTCCACTGCCATCTGACAAGCACAAGCACTCCAGAGACAACGCCTGCCTCTCTCCGCGGGACAGACTCTGCAGCGGTATTTTCCCCAGCCCACTGGACCCCACACAGGTCAGAGCGGCTCCACCGCCACTCTTTAACAATTACATGTCAAACTGAATATTCAGTGGGAAATAATGTAGGGTGGGGCTTCATTTTTATCCACCAAGAATTGATTATGATATTTCAAAATCTAATAAACTTACATTGAATGAGGGTCCCAAGCCACATCTAGAGACCATTATATATTTTTTTTAAGTTTAAAAAAAGTTCAGAACACCTTAGTAACCACCTCGCAACAACTCGTATACTGTATTGTTTAGAAACATTTTATTTTTTTTAGTGCTGTCAATTGATTAATCGCGATTAATCGCATCCAAAATAAAAGTTTTTGTTTACTTAATATATGTATGCGTACTGTGTATATTTATTATGTATATATAAATACACACACATAGAGTATATATTTTTTAAATATTTACATGTGTGTGTGTGTGTATATATATATATATATTTATGTTCTTATTTTTTATATTATACATAAATATATTTTATATATAAACATAACATGTTTTTCTTAAATATATACATGCATGTGTTTGTATTTATATATACATAATAAATATACACAGTACACACACATTCATTATGTGATGAAATGTTTATTTTGGATGCGATTAATTGTTTGACAGCACTCTTTTTTTTTCATATATTTTTGGAAAATATATTTATGTACACCACCATTCAAAAGTTTGAGGTGGTTTTAGTATTTTTTATATTAATGAAAGAAGACTCAAGACTCTTATTTGAAATATGAAATATTATTACAAAAAACTGTTTTCTATTTGAAAATATTTTAAAATGTAATTTTATTTTTCCTGTGATAGCAAAGCATCATTACTCCAGTCTTCAGTGTCACATGATCCTTCAGAAATCTTTATAATATGCTGATTTGCTGCAACATTTCTTATTATTAACAACATGGAAAATAGGTTCTGCTTAATATTTTTGTGGAAACTGTGATACATTTTGTTCAGTATTCTTTGATGAATAGAAAATTCAAAAGAATAGCATTTATTTTAAATAGAAGTCTTTCTCTCTTCTGATCAATTTAACGTGTCATTAACATCATTACTGAATAATAGTAATTTCTTCACAAAAATCCTGCTGACCCCAAACATTTAGTATACGGTGGTGTATATTTTTTTTATAAATATTATTAAATATAATGTATTAAAAACAGTTAAATACAGTTTTTCCTGCTTACGTTACACCAGCAGAAATAAATACTGAAAATATTTTTAATAATTACTATATGCATTATATAATATAAAAAATATGCAATTCCATTGTCATATATTATTACAGTATATATAATTTACTGTATGTAAATAATATTTAGTTTCAATTATTATTTATACTGAGTATTTTAAAAAACAATAATAACAAATTCTCCGTAAATTAAATAAAAACAAAAAGAATGAGAATAAATTCTCCATAAATTAATGTGCACTGTTGAATCTGTGATAATGATTATTAAGTATAAATATCAAGCCTATTTTATCTTACAGTGTTCAATAAACGTCCACAGTATAGCAGGAGTAGAAGACTGACTGGAATTTCTATCTTTTCTATCTTTTGCAGAGGATGATTCCGTTCCAGATACCAGTGGATACATCATTACCACGCTGTGAACCCAATCTCCCCACACCTGAGACAGGTACTGCAGCTTTCTGCTGTCAGATAACAGCCCTTCAGTCGGCTATGTACAGTCAATGACACGTCCTTTTGTTCCTCTGTGTGTGTGTTGAACAGGATCTCTGTGCAAGAACGTGAGGTCACTGTCTCCCATGCCAACCGCGCGTTCCCCTCAGAAGGTGACTGGTTGATGCTTAAGTCACTCTGTGTTAATAGTTGGTGATATCTAATGAAGTTTGTCCTTGGTTTTGCTCTGCAGTCAATGGTCCCGCCCCTCACTCCCTCCCCGACCGATGGCTTGCCGATGGGGAGCCTGGCGTCTCACTCCCCTGCCCGCTCTGGCAGCTACAGCAGTGGGATCTCATCTCTCAGCCGCTGCAGCGTCTCTGAAACGTGCGGGATCGATCTCGCGCCGCCTGACCCTCCTCTACCCCCTGCCGTCCCCGCAGATATGCCCATTCGCCGGGGCAGCAAGACTCCTCCGCCCTACAGCGTCTACGAGCGGAACAATCCTCGGCGAGCGACGCCGCTGCCTCACAGTCTGTCAGTGCCGCCCAGTACCGACAACCCCAGCCTGACCGGCAAACCCCAGCTGAACCGCGTGCAGCGCATTAATTCAGAGCCCCGTCACCGGCCCACACCCAGGAAGGTCTCGCAGCTGTAGTGCGTCAATGGTAACTTGGACTACGTCGCATTTTTTGCAGCCGTTTACTGTAAAATAACTGTAGGTTATGTATCATAATTGGCAATGTTTTCAAATGCAAGGAGGTGCGTTTTTGTGGAGGATAGGGAGTGGCATATAAATAAATCTTTCAAATCTTATATATAAGTATAAGTATATGTCAATAAATAAAGCAAAATATGTCAATAAATGTGTCAAAGTCCAAAGCAAACAAGCAAAAATTTAATTGGAAAGTCTTTTATTTATTGACACATTACATGCTTTATTTATACTATATATAAATAATTAAAATCCTATAACAATCTTTCAATAAATAAATCAAGATGTGTCAATTAAGTAAATAAATGCTAATAAATCCATCATAGTCTGATACAAAACATAATTGAGAAGTTATTTATTTATTGACACATTTCATTAATTTTTATTCACATTTCAAATAAATAAATGATAAAACAATATTAATACAAAGTCTTTTGCAAAATATTATTTATTTATTTATTTGACACATTTAATTCATGCTTTAATATATTTGATTAAATTTGATATATAATATTTTATAATTGTATTTATTTATCATATAGGCTATTTAATTGATAAAATAATGTAATTATTTTGATTTATTAAATAATGTTAATATTTGAGTAAATTTATACTTCTGGACTTTGGACTATGTATTTATTGACATACACATTTCATGATTTTTCTTTTTTTATTTATTGACAAAAGGTTTATTTATTATCATATGCCACTCTCAGTCCTCCAAACGTTTAGATTTTTAATTTAGCGATTTGTACTCTAAAATCGAAATGAAAGTGAAACGGAATGCTCCCATGATGAATGTTTTCTTTTTTTTGTTCGTTGATATTAAGTAGATCATCTTAATTTCATTTTAAAGCTGCATATTTGATGGTTTAGTGACTATTTAGTGGATCAGCTCAGAATTGTTCTTCACCGATGAACTGAACCGGCCAACTCGGCGCAGTCCTTCTGATATGCAGTTATGGCTAGAAATGAAATGTACTAGAAAAGCCATGAAGAGATTATGTACGCTTTGAAATGGCATGTAATTTACAGCAAAATCTGAAGATCTGGCAGGTCCATATCCCATTTAGAGTGCTCTGAAACATATTGCTAGCAAGGTATTTTTGATAGAAGTACAAAATCAGTGTTGTACAGCTTTTCTTTCCACACTACAGCAGTTTTTTTTTTTGGTCTTATACAAACCGAGGCGTACAGCTAGACCTGCGTCCCGTTTTAACCGCTTTGTACTTTCTGGAATGGCTAAAAGGTGCTACATATTTCTTAGTGTTTGGTTTTTTTTCTAATGTAGCCTCGTATCTACCGAAACTGCCTGACCGTTTAAATGTGCCAATGTGATGAAATTGTGTGGTCTCCGAGTATTGTGCCAAAGATGCAAACAGTATTAACTTCTTTGTCAGTGAGAGTAGTTAGGAAAGCTTAACTGAAGTTAGCGTGACCGCTAGTGCTCAACAATGTGCTTCTTAAACCGTGTGCAGAGGCGTAGATCAAGACTGCATGGGGCATGAGCAGTACAAAGCAATATAACCATTGTAGTTTGCAGAGAGCGATAGAAACAAACATCATCTAGTTCTGAGATGACTTTTCCCAGCAGCCTGATCCCAAATCAGGTTGTGTCGCCGCAGTCACTTCCAAACAATATTGGCTAGATCAAATCTGTTTTTCTTTCTCCTTTGAATGTTAAATCTGACAGAACTTTTCGCATTACGTTCAGAAATTCAATTTGGGATCTTATTTGGACTCTAGGTTGTAGACGATAAACAAACTTTAGGAAATGCTGTGTGGAATTGATGTTCTTTTATATTGTTTTATCGTTTATATTCTTTCAGTATTTGTTTTCTCCCCAAAAAAAAAAAAAAAAGTTAAATTTTATTTATTTTTTATTTTTTTAACATCGCATTTCCATTTAAATTTTTTTTATTTTTCTCATTTTATGTGCATTTTATTTTCATTTTTACCATGGAACACGCTAACAACATTAAAACATTTTTTTCTTGCTAACAAAGCCAATATAATCAAGTGTTCAACAAAACAGCTGATTTTAGACATTTACGAAATTTCATTTCAAAGAAAATACCAACCCGATCTCACGGGAAAACGTAACTATATTACAAAGTGGCGATTTCGTCTGAATTCATACGATGTGAATCTTATGAAATTGTGTTTTTCTTAAAAAGTAAGCATGAAGGTCCATGCCTGAACATATATATATTTTTTCGTAAAAAGTAAGCATGAAGGTCCACGCCTGAACATAACTGAGCGTAAGCAAATCGTACGAATTCATAACAAATTGTCAAAACGTAAAATAGTTGCGAATTGCCATGTGAGTGTGTTGCTACATCCCTTCCCACGAAAGAAAACGTTCCACATATCGATGTAAAATTGATCGTAACAAACAGCTTTTTCACTGCCAGCTTAAAAGCCCACAATTCTTTTAATAAGTATCGGATAATAACTATTTGATAGTCGCTAAAATGCAACTTCAAAACGCATAGCAGCCTTTGAGAATCTCGGCTGTCAGTTTACATTATTGATCGTGTATAGACAATTGAAATGGTCTGTACTTGATAAAAATTGTTCTTGGCAAAAATATCCCCTGTGATTTTATTCTATTATTGCATTTTTGTAGATAAATACAAAGTTCAAAGTGCTGTATTTTTTTGGCACCCTAAAATATTTGAAGTGTGAAGGATCGAACTAACGTTGGAATGATTATAAAATACTTAATGATGGGCACCGTAACTTATTCGTTTGTTACCTATTTTATTAACGGCTTTGCAGCTATGTTCTCATATTGCCATGTTATGAGAGTTGCTCATTTTCGGCAATCACGTTTTGTAATTTCGATAGATTGCCAATGGTCAAGTCGTAGGACTTTAACTTTAGTCACGCCTGTATTTCTCCTGTCCTGTTCTCTCCTTTCACCCTCCTTTTTATGGATTATACTCTTTCTGTTCAATTTTTTGAACTTGTAAAGTTGTACTTTATATCATACGATGGGATGAAAGTATTCCATATAGCCTGTGTTACAGATTTTGTACAAAAGGTGTTTATATGAAAATGTAACCAGTTCATAGCTTTGAATGTTGCAACTAAAGTTTTTATTTGTAAATGTTGAATATTAACCATCAAACAAATAAAGGTTGATTGATGTAAACTGGGGTGTTTTATATATTATGGTGTCTCTTGAGATCCAGTACAAGAACTGTATGCAACCTTTTACCATGTTTACCATTGAACTTTAAAGAACCAAAATGTACATCTGCCACAAGTTAGTTAAAAACAGTTCTGTCATATTACCATAGTAAAACCATGCCATTTTTTATATTTGTGATTAAAAACATCGCTATGGATAGATTCATAGTCTGTATAAGTACTTTGTAATATTGTAATATTTTTCACATTAATATTTTTAACTACATTAATTACTATTAATATAATGGTTATGTATATATTTTTAATTGTTATAAAACTTTTCAAATAAATCTCTAGTGACAAAAATTCATACATATAAGATACATTATGAAAATGACATGATCAGACATCTACCTCACAGCCTCATTTTCGTAAAATGTAAAAATGTATGCAATAATGTATAGTATTTTTTCTGTTCTAAAAATATTTCAAATTTCTAAATCAAATATAGCTAATTTCTTTCAAATCTCACATTCCATTTTTTTTAAAAGTATAATTAATTATATATAAAATATGACAAATTACTTTGAATAATTAGTGAAATTTTATATGCAGGCTATGCATGTATGTATATACACGCATTTTATTGTACATTTCGAATATTTCATTACTGTATTTAAAACTTAAATTTAGTAATCAGAATCAGAAAGAGCTTTATTGCCAAATATGTTTGCACATACAAGGAATGTGTTTTAGTGTCACAGCTTCCAGTACACAGAGAAAACAACAACACACAGATAATAAAACAATAAGATCTGAATAAAATACACATATAGCCTATATAAATATAAATAAACCACAATAAAATAAAAAAATTAAAGTAATATAATAATAATAATAAATTGTATGTACAGGTGTGCTATAGACTAAAAATAAGTATAAGTATGAAATAAGTATACACCTATTGTATTCAAATTTTTACTATTACTTGTAAAATGTAATTTATACACTACACTAGTCTAAACATGCTCAAGATAATAATCTGAATGAGAGTGGGAGGGCTTTAGGACCCGGAAGCAGCGAGCGTGGTGTCGTACTGAACGGAGCGACGTACAGCACGTACATAAAGACATTAGGTGAGTGTATGGACACGCGTCTGATATCATTGATACTCGGCATTTAGTCTGCATTAGTGTTGAGGGGTTTATGCTTCACTTTTGCTTATGTATTATAATTGTATGCACCGTTTTGAAGTTCATCACACGCCCCCTGTTTGCCCTTGTTTATAGTAGCGGCATGACCTGACAGTCCAGCGTGGTCGCCTTAAACGCTGAACTACAGGAGGATTTTGTATTTTGAATTAGTGTCGCAGTTTTCAACTTAGTACACCACAAAATGAGACAAGAGAGACGAAGGGAAAAGACGACAACATAATGTACATGTGCTAATGTAGTAATGCAGTGTGCTATTGGTACAGCAGGTTTGTCAGAGCTCAGGCTGTGTATCTAAATATATAAGTAATTCGTTACGTAGAATAAAGTTACCTGAACTACTATAAATAGTAGTAACGTTATACTACACAGAAAACTATCCCGCTATGCAGTGCACTTTACTCGACCTCCCGTGTCCAGAGTCCAAGTTGTTTATCAGGAACAATTTTAAACGTTTAATTAAAACAGTTGTAAGTCACGACATTTTTACACAATATATTAAAAATTGGAAATAAGAGTATTTATATCCGGAAGGTTAACTGAAGAGCACTTGCTAAATTAAACATGCAATGTAAGAGGTCAGATAAAGATAGCATGTACATATATATACATACCCTTTCTTTTAAGTAGCAGAACTGGTCATAGACATTCAAAACAGGCCTGTGATGCCCAAAAATGTTCAAATGGTTCAAAATGTGTTTATGCCACCTTGGTGGGTAGCTCATTATGTTTTGAGACACAGCCATTGCTTGTTTGCTGCCCATCACAGTCACTCAGTTCAGGAGTAAAGATCAGTATCTTTTCATTTTTGCCGTATAGATCTCATGTAAAGGTACGTGAAGACACTGATATAAAAAGAGGTCATTCTCCCATATGAGTGCTGAATTTAGTTTCTAGGTTAATTAATTAACGAAGTTGCCCTTGCGAAGCAGCCCTAACGAGTAAGATTATTTTGAATTTCTAATCAGTAACTCTTGAAAACATCACTTTATATTGGCTTTGCAGTTTAAAATGGTTGTTTCCATTGAGTGAATATTAGATTTAGTATATATTAAGTATAACGGATCATATATTATACATTATTAAATAAATAAACTGCATATTAAGAATTTAAACTGCTACACTATGTATACAGTGTGTATACAGTCATGGCCAAAAATATCAGCACCCTTGGTAAATATGATCAAAGAAGGCTGTGAAAATTAATCTGCATTGTTAATCATTTTGATCTTTTATTAAAAAAAATAAAAAAAATCTAACCTTTCATTGGATAATAAGAATTTAAAATGTAGGGAAATATCATTATGAAATAAATGTTTTTCTCTAATACACATTGGCCACAATTAATGGCACCCTTTTATTCAATACTTTTTGAAAGTTTAACAGCTCTAAATGTTCTCCTATAATGCCTGATGAGGTTAGAGAACACCTGACAAGAGATCAGAGACCATTCCTTCATCCAGAATCACTCCAGACCCTTTAGATTCACAGCTCCATGTTGGTGCTTCTTCTCTTCAGTTCACACTCGTTTTCTACAGGGTTCAGGTCAGAGGACTAATGGCCAGCAGAAGCTTGGTTTTGTGCTCAGTGACCCATTTTTATGTTGTTTTTGAGGTTTGTGTTTGGATTATTGTACAGTTGGAAGATCCAAACATGGCCCATTATAAGATTTCTAACAGAGTGAGTCACTTATTGATTTTTAATCTGTTGGTATTTGATAGAATCCATGATGCCATGTGTCTAAACAAGATGTCTAGGATCTCCAGCAGAAATATAGGCCCACAACATCAAAAATACAGCAGTATACATACATTCATACATACATACATTCATTGTACACATGGGGTACTTTTTATCCCTGTGTTCACCAAACCCATCTTGAGTGTTTGCTGCTAAAAAGCTCATTTTTTAGTTTCATCTGATCATAGAAGCCAGTCCTATTTGAAGTTCCAGTCGTGTCTAATAACTGAATATGCTGGAGTTTGTTTTTGGATGAGCGAGGAGAGTTTTTCTTGAAACCCTCCCGAACAACATGTGGTGATGTAGGTGCTGTTTGACAATTTTTTTTAAGGTTTTCTGACCCCGAGACTCAACTATTTTCTGCAGTTCTCCAGCTGTGGTCCTTGAAGAGTCTTTAGCCAGAGTTAGCCTTTAACTCTCCTTCTCACCGAGCATTAGGACGATATAGACACGCATCCTCTTCCAGGCAGTTTCTTAACATTTTCTTAATTATTGCCCTGATGGTGGAAATGGGAATTTTCACTGCTCTAGCTCTTTTCTTAAAGCCACTTCACTAATTTGTGAAGCTCAATTATCAGAAATATATTCTTTGGTTTTTCTCATTGTGATGGATGATTAAGGGAATTTGGGCTTTGTTTTCCCTCCTATTTATATTTCTGTGAAACAGGAAGCCATGGCTGGATAATTTCATATTCATAATCACCCTAGAGTGCCCAAAATTGTGAATATGAATGGGAATATACTATATTTTAGATATTTTACTCATAAGAATTTCTAGGGGTGCTAGTAATTGTGTCCAACGTGTATTTGAGAAAAACATTTATTTCATAATGATATTTCCCTTATTATCCAACGAAAGGTTAGATTTTTGTGAATTTTTTAAATAAAAGATCAAAAGGATTAACACACAGCCTTCTTTGATCATATTTACCAAAGGTGCCAATATTTTTGGCCATGACTGTATGTATATATATATATGTTTATATATATATTACATACATACTATATTGCCAAAAGTATTGGGTCACCCCCTTCTAATGAACAGGTTTGACTACTTTAGTCATTTCCATGAGTACAAATCTTAATGTTTAAGCATATAATGATATTCTAGGAAATTGTGTGCTTCTAATTTTAAAGCAACAGTTTGGACAGGACCCTTTTCTATTCTGACATGACAGTGTCTCTGTGTATAAGGAAAGGTTCAAAAAGAAATGATTGATTTAGTCAGCATGGAAGAACTTGGCTCAAAATCAATGAATATTATCCATTGTATGACAACTACAAGTGTGTGTGTGTATTTTCACCAGATGTTGGTAACAACCCAAGTATTCCATACATACAAATAAAACAATACAACTAAGTTGAGAAATTAAGTTCTGTGCAATAAAATGGAATGACCCTGGGAAAAAGTATTGAACACGCTTACTGAAATGTATTTAATGCTTCGTACAAAAGCCTTTGTTGGTCATGACAGCTTCAAGACGCCTCCCATATGGAGAAACTAGTCGTATGTATTGCTCAGGTGTGATTTTGGCCTATTCTTCCGCACAGTCTTCAAATATTGAAGGTTCTGTGGCCTCTTCTATGAACTCTGATCGTTAGTTCTTTCCATGGATTTTCTTTTGGATTCAAGTCAGGTGATTGGCTGGCCATTCTAGCAGCTTTACTTTCTTTCTCTGAAACCAATTGAGAGTTTTATTGGATGTGTGTTTGGGATCATTGTCTCGCTGAAATGTCCACCCTCATTTCATCTTCATCATCCTAGATGGCAGCAGATTTTTATCAAGAATGTCTCAGTACATTTTTCCATTCATCCTTCTTTCAATTATGAATTTTGCCGGTGCTACACCATGATGTTTTGGGGTGATGTGCAGTGCCACTTGACCTCCAAAAATGGTGTATATTATGGCATCCAAAGAGTACAATTTTTTTGTCTCATCTGACCAGACTATATTCTCCCAGTATTTCACAGGCTTGTCTAAATGTTGTGCAGCAAACTTTAAACAAGCTTCAAAATGCTTTTTCTTTAGCAATAGAGCCTTGCATGGTGAGCGTGCATACAGGCCACGGCGGTTGAATGCATTACTTATTGTTTTCTTTTAAACAATTATACAAGCTAATTCCAGGTCTTTCTGAAGCTCTCCACAAGTGATCCTTGGCACTTGGATAACTCTTCTGATAATTCTTTTCACTCCTCTGTCAGAAATCTTACGAGGAGCACCTGGTCGCGCCCGGTTTATGGTGAAATGATGTTCTTTCCACTTCTGGATTATGGTCATAACAGTGCTCACTCGAACATTCAGAAGTATAGAAATCCTTCTGTAACCAATGCCATTAGTATGTTTTGCAACAATAACATTGCGAAGGTCTTGAGAAAGCTCTTTGCTTTTACCCATCATGAAATGTTTCTTGTGTGACACGTTGGTCATGAGACACCTTGTTATAGGCCATCAATTGGGACTGAACTAACTAATATTAATTTCTACTGACAAGGGGCAGGATTGCTTTCTAATTACTGATAGATTTCAGCTGCTGTCTTGGCTTTCCATGCCTTTTTGCACCTCCCTTTCTTCATGTGTCATTCCACTTTATTACACAGAACTTAATTTCTGAACATATTTGTTTTGCTTTCTTTGCATGTATGGATTCCTTTTATTGTTCCAGACATCTGGTGAAAATTTCATGTCAACAGCACCTTTAGAAATATATTTACTGAGAAAAATGGTGACGTGTTCAATACTTATTTTACCTGCTGTATATACACACACATACTTGTAACATTGCCATTTTTTGCAAAATGAAAATATTAATAAAACATTTTAAGAGTATTTTATATTTGAATTATATTTTACTTGCAATTAAAATATTTAAAAATCATTTAATTTAAATCATTTAATAGAATATTTAATATTTTTGAAAAAAATCACACACACACACACACATGTATGAATATATATGAATTTCTTTACAATTGAAAGTGAATTGAAAAATATTAATAAAAATCTCTTGTTTCACCCTCATTTTAATGGATTATACATTTTCTGTTCAAGTTTTTGAACTTGTAAACTTGTTATACAATGGAATATATTCCATATAGCCTGTCATTGAGATTTTGTACAAAAGGTGTTTATCTGAAAACAGTTTTAATTAAAAAATAGGTATGAATAATCTAATTTTAAATATGCAGTAGCTAAAATGTATATTTATTGAAAAATAATAATACTTCCAAAAATGATTTTAATAAAAAATTACAGTTTTGCAATGTTTTAACACCTGGATGGTTTAGTGATGAATCTATACTGACAAAAATAATAATACATTTGCGTGTGTGTAGCCTATATGTAGACTGTTTAAGACTTTTGCATATAAACAGTTTTAAAAAGTTTTACCATAGGATATTGTGAGTCAGCCTCGTTGTTTTTTTGTCTGCTCGTCTACAGCTGTCTGCAGCACATCATTAATCTCACGGCTGCTGTGATTCAGACTAATGGTCAAGCATTCCAGCTGAAATCATACTTACAGGTGCAGACATTGAGATAATTTAATCAGATTCGGTCTGTCAGCACCGTGTTGTGAAATGCACTGTTAAAATAGGCCCATGCATCAAGGAAACCGAAAATTGCCTTGTCGGGAGTGGAAATCTGTCATTGCGGTTTCAAATTACCCCAAAGCAGCGAGTTCACTAAGCATTTTTGGACACATTTGATGACTGGTGCAATTAAAATGGTTATGCTCAGGTATGCATAAACAAAGCTACCAGGCTACAGTTTTACATTATGCAGGTGGCATAGTTGACAGTATTACTCGCAGGATAAATGGATTAGAAGTTATAAACGCGAAGCATATGATAAATCGATTCTGCTGGCATGAGACCACCATGCTCCGTTCTGCAGCTGTGTGCAATGGTCACCTAATATTACCCAGACATTTGCTTTCAACTCTAGCAACACATCTTTAATTGGACACAGCTACAAAAAAATCCATTTATGTTGCACACCTGCTGTGCCAACCTTGGTTTTTATCGCTCACCGTTTTATTTCTGTCCGTAGCACATGGAAAATGGTGGAAAATGTTCTCGACTCGGAATTTGAAAGCAGCCTTTGATGAAAAATGAACTCGATGCTGTCTTTCGATCACCGCGCACCAGTCCTAGATTCTCCCATCTGCCCGTTTTTAAGAATAAACTATTAGATGCTCCACTTTACACACCTTTGAGATCCTCGTGGCATGTGCCAAACTCTCCGTGTGTAGCCTGAAGTAAAAATATAGGATTGTGGCTCAGTGGAGGGACAAGCAAAAATAGACGTCTTTGGGAAAAAAAGGCCGTTGTGTGTTGTGTGGCACCAGCATGATTGGCAGTCTCTCACTGGGTGTGCTGGTGAGGGATTATTGTTAGAGGAACCTGACAGCTGGCACTTGGCAGGTCTGCCCCGAACACCATGGATAATTTAGCCGCTCGTTGTCATAATAGTTCATTAGTCGCACTCTTGTGTGAGACGCAGCTCTTCACCAGCTAAGCGAATGAATACTTAAAACTACAAGAGGTTTCAGAGCAGGGTAAGGCACATGAGAGATGAATCTGCTAGACGAAGATGACGTGAAATCAAAATGTACTCCGTTTGCTTTCTTAATACATGTTTCTGCTCTTATTGTGTTGGATTCAGCACTTGCAAGGTCTTCCAGAGAAAAAAAGAAAATTATGTTTAATTAAAATTCAATAACCTTTGACATTTATATATACAGTACCATTCAAACATTTATTTGAAGGAAATCAATACCTTTATTCAGCAGGAACACGATGCATTAACTTTTGAACAGGAAAAAAATGTCCAAATTTTTCTTATTTTGTTGAAATATCAATTTTTTTTTTTTTTTCATTAGTACTGCCCTTCTGAAGCAACAGAAGATACTTGCATGTTTCCCGGAAGAGAAAATAAGTTCAGTTTACCCTGTTCTTCAAATTCAAAAAGTCCCCCCCCCCCCACCTAAATGCATCGTGTTTTCTTCTGGAGCGTCAGTGAATGTTTGAACCTTTTTTATAGCTGTGTTTGAGTCCCTCAGTTGTCCTCGGTGTGAAAAGATGGATCTCAAAATCATACAGTCACTGCTGGAAAACTAAAGAATCTGCAGGACATGGAGGATTTTTCTGAAGAACAGTGCTGTTCAGAACAAACAAGGGACTCATGAACAACCAGATCATCCAGTTAACCACACACAGTATTAAGAACCAAGGGTTCCCAAACTTTTGAAGGGGGTTATTTTAAAAATTTCAGCAAATTTTTGTTTTGTTGTTGTCTTGTAGACTATATGTAAACATCTTTTATGTAAAATATCTTAATCAGGACAGTACTAAATAAAAAATAACATGCATTTTGCATGATCCCTTATTTATTTATTCACATTTTCTGCAAGGGGGTCAAAAACTTTTGCATGCCACTATATATATATATATATATATATATATATATATATATACCTTATTACAGAAGTAAAGTGATTTGCAAATGCTTTTTCGTGCAAAATTGAAATAATCAGTCTTTGTATTATATTGATAATGTTGCCTCGGGTAGCCTACATGCGCATCAGAGAGTCAGGAAGGTGTCTCTGCGACCACAAAAAAGGTTTTTGTAATTTTCCCTGCTTGAGCCATATCTGGCTCACAGCAGTGCAACCCTGACAAATCCTGCACTGCGTTATGATTCGCTCAGCACTTCCTTTTTTTTTTGTTCAGCCTACATCTCCCAGATCCTCCGCTAAGTTGTTGTAGTCTCTGATTTTTGAGCCTCTTGAATGCCCTTCTGCGAGCAAATAGCTTCAAGACTTTCTTCAAGTGCTTACCAGTAAGTCTGCAAAGTTGCTGCCGGGGACCTTGAGGGCTTTTTTTGGGAAAATGGTACAAGCTGTTCCTCATCTTTTTGTTACTGTGGTGAACTCTGTCAAATGAATGAGAAGCATAATTGCATACCGTGTACCTCCAAATCAAACATCACACTAGCAATTAATGGTATTAGAGCGAGCGTGCTCTTGTCAGATTCAATTTCAATGCCTCACTGGGTTTTTCTGCCCTAATGCGTTGGGAGTTTTGTCATTGCGAATACGGTCCACAGATGGCCGCAGATAGGTGCAATTACTAAATTCATTATTAAATTGGCTGCTTTATGAGTGTTTTCTTCTTTTTGACCTCACTAGTCCCTTGCAATTTGATTCAACACAAGATGGTTCATGCTTAGAGGCATATAGTTAAGCTTTTGATACTTTTGTTCTCTTTGTGAGTTTAGATCATCCAACATATCCTTGAAACATGCCTTTTTCCTGTGGAGAGACTACTTCTCAATACTTAAACAACGAAGACATCCATATTTTGTTGAATGTTTGAATTATTTCTTCATAAGATGTTACCAGACCAGAAAAAGATGTTTAAATTGCCTGGCTGAACTCTTTGAACGAGCCAAGGTCATTTCTCTTTTCATTCTCTCTCTTCAGGCGATGGCGCAGACGGGCTTTGGGCGAAGATACTTCAAAGCTTTTGTTAGTGGCTTCTTTGTAGCCGTCCCCGTGACTGTGACTGTTTTAGACCGTCTTGCCTATGTGGCACGCGTGGAAGGTGCCTCGATGCAGGTGGGATGTCCTTTATACACTTTATCAAACTTGGTAATGTTTTGATTAATCTGGTTTAGTCTAGTTTTGCTGAAAGTTAGCACAGATGTGTATTTTTCTTCTAACAATAAGTCAGAGCTGTGGTGCAGTGGTTTGCGCATATTTTAGGCACATTAAGCCATGGTGCTCATATGGGAGATGCAGGTTTGAGGCCAATCTTTTTTTTTTTTTTAATCGCTTTACCCTTTTTGTCTTCACTATTTCTGTATTGTAACACACACACACACACACACACACATATATATATATATGGCACCAAATTTAAAACAAAAATTGCATTGTCATAGTATTTATATGTATAAAATCTTTTGGAAATTCTTTTTATTTATGTCTATATATGAAGAACAATACTTTTAAATAGTTATTATGTATTTTTAAAAAATATATATATATTTCAAAAACGTTACGCAAAGAAAATTTGAGAATCGATTCATTGAGCTTGAACTAAATCACAGAAATGAATCAAACTTACCATTTTTTCCCCCATGGAAAAGTATTGTGAAACTACACTCCAATAAAAGCCTGTAAAAATAGGGCACAATGTACTGTATTAATTTGAAGGGATTTTCCATATTTATTTTTTACAGGTGTTTTACCTGTATTTTGAACTTTACACTGCGTTGTGTTAGCGGAAATGTCCATAAATGTCCGTTGTTAGTGCTTTTAATGTTATTTTACAGATTTATTTCATACAGTGTAGTTTAGTGGCAGTTAAGTAAACTTAATAGCCAATAAAACGCACCTTAAAATCACCATATTCACAATATTACTTGATTTTTGTATTACCATCAAAATAATTGCAAATGCATTGTAAATATTTAATATATTTCCCAGCCTTATAAAATAGAAGACGACATTTTTACCTTAACAAACTGTTCTATTTAAACATTAATAACCTTTTACTTATGTTAGGACTTTGCATTATGGCTTAATCAAGCCAAATTTGCTAAACATTGCACTAACAGCACTAAGACCATGATGAAAGACACCTCTAATAATAATGAGAGAAAACCGACTGAATACACCATGCTCATTTCCTCGCCAAACAGAAGTAATGGTTCATTATGTACCTAATGAACACTAACTAACCAAAACGGTGTTGTTGTGTTCCTTTTTGAGTCCAGTTTGCTGTCTTGGCTTATAGTGTTATATATTTGCTAATGGCTTTTCCCGGTTCATCTACGGCCTTTGAATCCAAATAAGTCACTCCATGGACAATGCTGAAAGCTGACGCCACTGCAGAATGAGAAAATGTGTCTGAATAAAAAAGATAGAGCGCCCAGCTGTGACAGATAAATTCTCTAGGCGGGAACGCTCGTCGGGATATTTATTTTAGAAGGACAGATAAGAGATATTTCTGTCAATTATCCCAGCAAGCGTGAAATGGCTCATCGAGATCTCCCTTAATGATTCATTGGAGGCCCGTGTATCAAGTCAGTTGACGACTTGCATGCTTGAGAAGGTTCGTCACACACAAGTTGTTTGATATACCACCACAAAAGAGTTAAGAGGAAAACAAATAGTCTAAAAAAAATGTCTGTTTTTGAAGTTAACATTATTTTTACCCTTAGGATATCGTCAGTCGAAAGGCTGAATGAAGAACAGAGGCTCTTTTCCAGAACAAAATTAAAGCAAAGTTGCTGAGTTTATTCTTAGAGTTGGTTTAGTAGTTTGGGAAGTTTGTGTGGTATGGAGGATTAAAGCAATAAATCACAGACCAAAAAGAAAAATTGATAAAACCTAAAAGTCTTCTCTAACTTTTCCAGAGTGTAGAATTAATGAAGCATGTTGACTCGTGTGGTTTGAATCTTTCCCAGCCGTCTTTAAACCCAGATGGAGAGTCGTCACCTGATGTTGTGCTGCTCGACCGCTGGAGTGTGAGGAACTACCAAGTACACCGAGGGGACATTGTGTCAGTTCTGTGAGTAGCCACTTTTAAGTCGTATTTTGTGCTACGTGACGTTTTGCTGTGGGCGGAGCCACTACACTGTAGAAACTGTAGAAACCAAGTAATTGAAAAAATGTTCTGTTGCTTGTCCTGGCAGGTTAGAGCAAATACTTTTATGCGTTTTATGTATTGTGTGTAGTTGTGGTGTGGTGTAAAGTAGGGATGCTATACAGTTAGGGATGCACAATATATATCGGTTAACTTGCAATATTAGAGATTTTTTTTAATTTATTGGTATCAAATGATGTGGCCATCATCTAATATCACTTAAAGCCTTTAAGTGTAGACATCTTTAAAAACACTAATAATTTAATAGCATTGGTAAATGTAATCTTTAGCAAGTCTCAAAATAAATATCCATTTATGTGACCCTGGACGACAAAACCAGTTTTAAGTGTCAATTTTTCGAAATATGATATTTATAAAGCTGAATAATTTCTTTCCATTGATGTATGGGTTGTTATGATAGGACAATATTTGGCTGAGATACAACTATTTGAATATCTGGAATCTGAGGGTGCAAAAAAATGTAAATATTGAGAAAATCGCCTTTAAAGATGTCCAAATGAAGTTCTTAGCAATGCATATTACTAATCAAAAATTAAGTTTTGATACATTTACGGTAAGAAATTTACAAAATATCTTCATGGAACATGATCTTTACTTAATGTCCTTATGATTTTTGGCATAAAAGAAAAATGGATCATTTTGACCCATACAATGTATTTTTGGCTATTGCTACAAATATACCCCAGCAACTTAAGACTGGTTTTGTGGTCCAGGGTCACATATTGTACATTATCACGTTGTGATGCCAAAAGTCACTTGTAGCATTTAAAATGATTGATTTTAGTTTAAATTTATTTAGATAAAATAGCTTATATTTTTAATGTAGGTCATTTAACGGTTATTGGCCTTGACAATAATTATTATGGGCTAATCAAAATCGGCTTGAATTTTAATGTTGGTGCATGTTTAAGTACATGTTGATTATTGATTAATGAGGAATTTTGTCATTTAATTTGAATCTTTAAAAGATTTTGATCTTTACATGTAATTGTAATCCTTTTTTAATCTTCAGTCTTGCTAATAATTTAATAACGCTGTTAAATTTAATGTTTACCAAATCTCGAAATTAATTTATCTATTGATCATATTGCACATTATAATATTGTATATTTTACTGTGTTATTAATAATTTAATAAAAATGTTGACTGTAATCTTCAGTCTTCTCAAAATAAAAATCTGTTTAACATACTTTCAGTTATAATTTGGTGCCTAAATTTACTTAACATATAACATTACTGATTTACACCCCTTTTTTCTATTTTAAAAAAAAAAATTATTGTAGGCCACTTATCGGTTATCGGCTGTAACATCAAAATAATTATTGACTTATTGTGTTGACTGAAATTGATGCAGTTCTAGCATAAATCTTCATTTTTGCACCTCAGCTCTGGCAAAATCCTTCAAAATGGTATAACAATGTCTGAAAAGTCAGTCTATTAGTTGAAATTTGACAGATATGATGTTTTTGTGAGCCTGCAGACCTCTGCTGTTTCATGGGTGTCATACTGAGTCCTCACATTCACTCAGGTTTTCAAATCCTTGGTGAAAAATAGCACTTCATTCAGAAAATTGCCACTAAGATGTTCTCCATCCAGATAAAGACATCTGTAGCGCTCAAAATTGCTAATTGGACCATTTTGGTCCCTCTCTAATCTGCCACAGATCTCCTTGACCTTAAACCCAGCTGCTCTGAGCACACTAACTCAAGGGGAATCCTCCTTGGGATAATGAGCCCACTCTGTTTTAAGGGTTACTGTCATCACGAGTAATTGGTATGGACACAATCGTCTGATATACTTTAATGTGGTGCTCAACACCAAAAGCCTTTTGACACAGGCCCTGTGGAGGCTATCTTCTAAACTCTAGTTAGGTAACTTCTCTTCACTTTTATGTATGGTCTGTATTTTGAAGCACCAGGGGGAAAGAAAGCATTTCTTTCGTCCAACTTCTCGATCAAACACTCACCCTGCTGTGTTCTTTAGCTTAGTATGTTTGATAGACCAGTAGATGGGCTCAGCGCCGTTAGCTGTTCTAATGAGGTTTTGATACTGTGAAACTGAGGGACTTGTGTATGATTATAATGCCGCCACAGGATGTTTATTACATTTAAAACATTACTCTGTTGGGCTGTATCCTGATCAGAGAGTTTAACATGAATTAATGAAGTAGAAATCTTCAAACAATTCATTATCTGTTACTAAATTATTAAATTTAAAGCATCTTACCTTTTCTGTCATTTTTGTGCCACTAGCAGTGCTGAATGAAGCAAAAATAATGACTGTTCCCAAGAAGGTTTTCAGAGCACTGCCTCTGTCTGTCATTGGTCAAACAAACAGATGACTCCGCCCCCAAACTCACATCATTGGCTGAGCCACTGTTGCTATGCCAGGCTGGGCAGAATTCTCAAACAAACAGAGTAGTGTTTTCAAAACACCACAAAGTTTTAGTGTCTTATTTATAGTTTTTAAACTGGAATAGAATTAAGGTTTTTTTTCTGTACATAAAAGTACACAGTTCAGCTTTAAACTGATATACTGTTTGTTAAGTTATGTAAATCCTTGTATTGGGAACAATGTTGAGAGTGTGGTGAGGCAGATTCACTCTATCATTACCCAAAGATGGCACTCTTCCCCTGCTGGGAATTCACTGCGCTGGGAACATGATGTTCATCCTTTGCTAAACTATTCTGAGGGAAAAAGCTAGCAATGCATGCTAACACCCCTGACTTGGATTGTTTAAGGCTTATTTAGACTCTTATACACTTTTTATACACTTTGTAATGTGATGTATTGACAAGGGAAATGCTAATATTTTGGATGAGCTAGCAAATTGAGCTTGTATCATCATCATTATTATTATTATTATTATTATTATTATTATTATTATTATTTTAATCTGTCTGACAAATCTGTCTTTTTTATATCAGTATAATATTTTATATGAATAGTTCAACCAAAAATGAAAATTCTGTCATTATTTACTCACCCCCAATACATTTAATAAGCTATTTTATTTTATTTTTATTTTTATAGTGACCTTGCGTGTCAAGCTCAAAAAACAAACAAACATAAAAGTAGTTTATCACATATCTATATTTTATGTGAAGTCAAGTCATGAGGTTCTTATAAAGTGACACGAGTAAAATTAGGTCATTATTCAAATGTTGAATTCTTTAAAAACCAGTGTGGTTTCAGCATTCAGAAGTAATTTTTTTTACTTCTTTTATGATATTTCTGTGGTGCTTTCTTGTTGTTCTGTAGAAAAAAGCTGCATAAATACTGTAAAAAGTCATCTTTTGTGTTTGAACAACCTGATGGTGAGTAAATACTGACAGAGTGTTTATTTTTGAGTGAGCTATTCCTTTTTACGTTTTTATATTTCTTAACCATATGTTTAAACATATTTAGATCACATGACCATGTAAATTGGCACAAAACAGTCTAAATCAAATCAGACATTTCTGAGTGCAGTTCAATCTGAATGTATATATGCAGTTGCAAGAGTTTTGTTTTCCTCTGGCTGTTTGGATCAAAAGCAGATATAATTGGGACTCATTTCAAACGTTGTCTTAGGAGAGCTCTGATCCCACAGAGTAATATCTTATTTAGAGAATATTCCTCATCTTCAGACAGCAGTCGATGGGGAAGAGGTTCTGTCAGGGTGTTTTATGCACACAGAAAACATTTTGTCATGCTTTCAGTGTAAACAGGGACAAACTTGACGATTTTATGAACTGGCATTTGTATTTCCTTAGAGCAGTCTGAAAACTAATTATTTCACAGCATTATTTGGTCAAAAAGTCAGGTCTGTGTATCTGTGACTAAGAGAAAATGGTGGCACAAAATTTAGAGTGCCAAAACATTTTGTCCTTTGTAAATTTCCAAACATTTTACCAATAACCACAGGTTGCAAAGGAAATGTAGGAAATACAAATAGTTGTTCTGACTAGAAGCATTGATAGAGGACAAAAAGAGCAGATAAATGTCCATTGATTCACAGTATGCCTGCCACTTTGAAGTGTGCTGGGCAGAAAATAGGATCTCGTTGGGGCTGGATTGGGTTGAGAGTAATTAGCCATCTACATGGAAACCAGTTCAGCTCACGCGTCCTCAGAGAGGTTTCGTGGAACCCGAGCCGCATTCTGGAAATTTAGCATTCAGCTCAGGGTTTGAGGTGAACCGAGGCTTCTGTGTTTTTAGTAGCAGCATGCTTCTGCTTTCATAGACAACCTGCTCGGTTGTTAATGTGGTGGCCAGAAAGACACGATGGTGGGTCTCTGTAGTCTAGAAACCGGTTGTGTTTTATTTTGGGGGGGGGGGGGGGGGGGGGGGCTTAGGTTCTAAAAAATGCATGTAAAAAAACATCTGAAAACTGTATAAAAGTATTGGGCCAGTTGACAGAACTGCCACATGCTAAATCTGACCGGTGTTGCATTTATCCTTGCGTAATTAGTGCTGTCAAACGATTAATCGCATCCAAAATAAAGGTTTTTATTTACATAATATATGAGTGTGTTCTGTGTATATTTATTATGTATATATAAATACACACACATATAGAATATATTTTGAAAATATTTACATGTCTATATTTATATTCACATAATTTATATCAGAAATAAATATATTTAAAATATAAAAATAACATATTTTTCTCAAATATATACATGCATGTGTGTGTGTGTGTATTTATATATACGTAATAAATATACACAGTACACATAAATATATTATGTAAACAAAAACTTTTATTTTGGAAGTGATTAATCGTTTGACACCACTAGACTAATTACATCATTGCTCTGTGCAGTTTTAAAAATACGATAAAAATATTAATTGTATTATTATTATTGATAACCATTAGTTTGATAAAATACCAAAGATTAAAATATTTAATTAACACAGAAAAGTTATCATGGGTACTAATAATATATACACTGTGTGCAGAATTATTAGGCAAGTTGATATTCTGGTCATATTTTTTTTTCCCAAGAACATTTTACCAATTCCAAACCACGTCAATCTTAATAACTGCTATTGATTTTGTATTTAATCATTTCTAAGTGATATATAATTGTCCATGACGGCTGAAAGTCAACAACTCCTTATTTCAGGTGTGCTGAATTATTAGACAGGTTTTCTTTTGCAGATAAAATGAGTGACTCTTGAAGGACCAGCATCACATCCTCTTGTCCCACTGTTTGAAGAATTTATCTTCCAGAATCTGGCAGTAAGTTTTAGGAGCTCATTTTTTTCAGGATAGGGGATGGAATAAAAATGAGCTCCTAAAACTTACTGCCAGATTCTGGAAGATAAATTCTTCAAACAGTGGGACAAGAGGATGTGATGCTGGTCCTTCAAGAGTCACTCTCAACTTATCTGTCCATAAAGCCTATACAAAATCAGTCTTCATGTATTTCACAACACTTCAGCATGTTATTCTTATTAAGTGAGGGTTATTTTTTAGCATTTTTTACCCAAGCAAGGTCTCTGAGAACCTGACACATTGCACTTCTGGAGAGTCCAGGAAGGTTGCAGTTCTGGAAAATGATGGCGCTGGAGACTAAATAGTTCATGATGGTTTCTCACCTAATTCTTCACCTTAATTCTTAGTTATTTTGCAGTTAACGTGTCTTTTCTTCTCCACCTGTTTTTTCTGACCCAATGAGCATTTCGCTACCCAATGGTCATGCCTTAACTTTGCAAATTCTATTATTGCATTAGTATTGCATCCTTCTCATGGGCATTTAATATTTTCTTTTACTTTTAGTCTGAGTTCAATCTCTTTTTTGGCTCATTTTATCTGTAAAAGAAAACCTGCTTAATAATTCTGCACACCTGAAATAAGGAGTTTTTGACTTTCAGCCTTCATGGACAATTATATAGAAATTATTAAATACAAAATCAATAGCAGTTATTAAGATTGATGTGGTTTGGAATTGGTAAAATGTTCTTGGAAAAAAAAATATAACCAGAATATCAACTTGCCTAATAATTTTGCACACAGTGTAATATATCATGTTTTATTAATAGTAATAATAATATTATTAATTATATTATTATTGTTAACAATAACAAGAAGAAGAAAAGCTGGAACAATTGTACAAGTGTTGAAATTATCTTTGTGTAAATACGTTTATGCTACCTCTTTGGTAATTGAATATTATTAACAGTAATAAATAATAATAATAATTATTATTATTATTATTATTATTATTATTATTATTATTATTATTGTTGTTGTTGTTAATAAAAACTGGAAACATTTGACAAGTGTTGAAATTATCTTTGTATAAATATGTTTATGCTACCTCTTTGGCAATTTAATGATAGTGATGATAATGATAATAATAATAACTACTTTTTCTTCTTCTTTTCTTATTATTATAGAGAGAGTAATTAAAAATGTATGATATTATTATTATTATTATTAATGCTGTTACTAATCATGTATTAATGATAAATAATAATAGTTACAACCTATTATAGCAATTTAAACTTTTAAATCAATAAACCTGCATGTGTTAATGAAACCTTATGTTTTGATTATAATAGTAGAATTAATAATAGTAATAATAATTTTAAATATACAGAAAAATGTAAAATCTTTGCTTCCAGTTTTGTCCATTTTAACCAGCACAAAATCAAGATTATTACCATATTTCCCCCCCCCAGATGATACCTGTTTTCCTGAACAGAAATGTGATTTATGGAGCTATAGGATATAATACATAGATAACATCATTTTGTCCTGCTTTACATCCTGGATGGCCACTTCACAAGCCTGCAGTATTGTACTCAGCATGAGGTTTAATAGCATTCTTGTCAGGTGTGTATTGCCAGCCCAGAGAAGCTTGATTATTGTGGCATAAAGATTGGTATCGTTTATTGTTTTTTGATGCCTTAACTCATCATTGCTTCACCAGAGACATTATCTGTGAGGCTATTTGTGCCAGTAAATCAGGCTTCAGATGATAACTGTCACATCAGAGTGGTTAGAAATGACCGTTTCAAGGAAATTTAAACAGTTTGAATTCCTTTAAATAACGTGAAACTACTTTCCTATGCAGTGAGATCTTATAAATATTTAGAATGTTGATCATCGTTATTGTAATTTTTTCTCCTTTTAGTCTGAACCGCAAGATGAACCTTCCCCTTTTGGCCAGAAAATGAAATTATCAGTGGAGGAATCGCTCACAGATGTTTAATTTGCAGAAGCTGGAGGCAAGCGCTCTCTATTCATCCAGGGAACTCTGAAACTCATTTTCTCCACCGAACAGCCTCACCAATTAAATCTGAGGTCAACCGTCCATCATCCTTAGCAGGAAAAGCTTTGGCTGCACTTGTAAAAGATGACTTATTCCATTTGTTAGTTTTGTGTGCAGGATTTGATGGTTCTCTTTGTCTGTTGAATCTACAATGCATGCAGAGAATATGAAAAAATACAAATCAAGGAATGTCTGCTTGCAACCAACAGTACAGCAACTCAACCTCCAGCGATTTAGAAGCAAACAATGTTGCTCTTCCAAGTTGACTTCGCTTGAAGCATTTGTGTCCGTGTACGTGCCTAGCACTTTCTGAACCTGAATCTCTGTCATGGTAGAAAGAAACAGCTTTTATCTCTTGTGACTTTATTGCATGACACGGTATTTAAAACATTTCATTTGATTTAGTTTAGTTTAGTTTAATTCCTTGACATGTTCAGGACATAATCAGGCTGGAAGATCTGGATGTAGCAGATGGGAAATTTGTCTTACAGATGTCAAGTGGTATAGAACATTTTTAATATATATATATATATATATATATATATATATATATATATATATATATATATATATATATATTTTTTTTTTTTATATATATTTTGCATTTATTATTTTACATATTAAAGTATTATAAGTATTATATACTGTAGAATTTGGATATCAGTTATTAATTTATTTTATATATATCATCTAATATAATAAATAAATTAGAAATTATTTCTATTCTATTTAGTATATTTTCTTATTTACTTTCATATGTATTATTATTATTAATACTGCTTTATTTACTTCATTCTTATATTACATTTTTAATAATTAAGATAAAAATTTAATTGAATGTAATTTTGAGTAATAAATTTAAATTAGTTATATATTGTTAGTTATATAGTTATTTGAATGTTTTATTCTATTTAGTATTTTTCTTTATTTTGATATTTAAGTTTTGCGTAATGTTTAATCTGGATTTTAATAATTAATTTTAGATTGTTGTTAGAAATTGTTAACTGATAACTGATAACTGATTAAATTAGATTAAAATGTGATTATGATTGAATGTAATTATGAGTAATAAAAAATGATCAGTTATATATTGATTGCAGAATTTTTTATTCTGTTTACTATTTTTCTTTATTTTGATAATTAAGTTTTCCGTAATATATATTTTTATATCTGGATTTTAATAAATAGTTTAGATTAAACTGGTCACTTTTAAATGATTAAGTTAGATTAAACTGTAATTGAATGTAATGTTAATTCAAATTAAATGAGTTTTCAGTTTTTATGTAGATTAAAAAAATATTTTTAAATGATAATTAATGATTTAATTAGATCTTTAATGATTATTTAAAATAAAATGTAATGAATGTAATTTTGATGAATAAAAATGTAATGATTCAATTTTTATATAGGCTAAAAATGATTTTATTTTATTTTATTAACATGAGTCTAAACCCAGTGTATTAATTCAACTGACTTTTCTGCAGTAATTATCTAAAGCATGTGTTGCTGTGGAGACGGTCTACCTCTGCAGCTGTTTTTACATCTAAGAGCTTCTCTTAACAATACAGAGACTTCTGCAGTGTCCTATTTAATGTGATTTATTATATAATTTTTAATCTCAACTGAAAACTACATTAGCCACACTCATGTAAATATATCTATAGTTGCAAACGTAGCTGTTAGTGGTCTGTCATCATGCCTTGTGGATATTTAGTCTGTGATTGGAGCAGATATCTCTTTCTGGACCAACATCAAAGAGGCTTCCCTGGCACTCACCGCCAATAGGATGCGTCCTCTAAAATGAATTAGCACTGGCATTGTACGTTCCCCTCGTCTCCTGCATGAACTGTGCTCTGCCCACATCAGTGGGAGATGTTAGTCCCTTGACATATTCAGGACATTATAAAGCTGGAAGATCTGGATATAGTAGATGGGAAATTTGTCTTAAAGATGTCAAGGGGTATCAAACAGCTTACTTATTCTTAATACCTTTTTCTATCTGCTTCCTTTGAGACATATATATTACATTACATTTATATTATTATATATGACATATATAATATATATTTTTAAATATTTTACATTTGTATTATATTATACTATTGTATACTGTATAAAACAGTATAATATAAAATGTAATTGAATGTCATTTTAATTCATGAAGAATTAATAAAACGATTTTAATAAAACAATTTTTATTTAGATTGAAAATACATTTTTATTCCATTTTAGTATTTTTCAATTAATATTAATATTTATATTAAACTTTTAATTATCAAATTTAAATGTAATTTTAATTAATAATTAAAATAAATACAACTGTTCAGTTTTTATGTAGATTGATTTTTTTTTATATTTAAGTTTTACTTAATATTTATTCTCATTAGATAATCAAATTTAAATGAAAATATCATTGCATATTATTTTAATTAATAATTATATTGAATAAAACTGTTCAGCTTTATATAAATTTTTTCAATCATTTTTTTTATTCTGTGTAGTTTTTTTCTTTATTTTGATGTTTGTTTTAATTAATATTAATTAAAATTAAAATGTAATTGAATGTATTTTAATTAATAATTAAATTGCATAAAGCTATTCAGTTTTGTGTAGATTGAATTTTTTTTTCTTTTGATATATAAATTTTACTTAACATTTATTCCCATTAGATTTGTAATAATTTTAATTTAAATAATTTTAATTAATAAATTAAATTTAATAAAACTGTTCAGTTTGTATATAGATTGAAAAATCAGTTTTTTTATTCAATTTTTTTATTCATATTTTACTGAATATTTTTTTCTTAGGTTTTTAATAATCTAATAAGAAGATTCAAATGGTTTTATTATATGTTATATTTTAATTAATAATTAAATTAAATTAAATCTTTAAATATTTATTTGTATTAGATTTTTAATAACCTAATTTAGATTCAAATGAAATTGAATGAATCTAAATTGAATACAATTGTTCATTTTTTTTTAATAGCTATTGAAAACTTTTTTTAAACTGCAGAAGATGTACATCCTAGGTTATTTTAAGATTTGTTCTGCTTTGTAAAGTTTTCACCTTTTTGTTGTTCTATAGTTTGCATATCAAAGCTGGGGTGAAAAAGCGGCAGCCGCTGCCGAGTCATTGCTCCTGGTGAAAGTGTTTGTGGAGTCGCGCGAGTCACATTTGCTTCGGAGCACAAACAGCTGTGTCATCACAATGCAGCGCAGCCGTCGCCATGGCAGCAACATATTTCTGTCCCTCAGCAGTTGGAGAAGACTCATTACAGTCAGGTCACAGCCATTCACTCCGCTCCAGCCGTTTGCGCTCCTCTGCTCACCTACTGTTCACTTTATTATCAGTATCAGGAGTGTTACAATTCATTTCCCCAATGGCGGCTGGTATTAAATTCCCTGTCACACTCGGGAGGTCAGCGCTTCAGAGGAGCCATGCTAATGAGCGCGAGGGAGCCAGGAGCCGGCCGTGGCAGATTAAGACAACGTGTCAACATGCTAAGCTTCTAATAAGAAAGATATTCTTTAGGGGAATTACCGGCTGCTCTTAGACGGCCACAATAGAGGTTAAGGCCGAGAGATAGCTGGGATTTGAATGAATTCCCAAATTCATTTCTGTGCTTTTCAGACCTTTTGGTTTGGAAAATTTGGGGCGTTTAGAGACAATTCATATTTTCATAAGCTCTGAGATTAATACAAAGGAAGGAGAACAGGTCTCGACAGTAAGGCTGGTGGGATGCTGCTGTCCAGTCTGACACAATGTGACACTTGCCCCGTCTCACAATCAGTGATCACATACATGTTTTTCGGCATTTTTGAATTTAATTAGTAAAGGACCGTGTAGATGTGACAGAAAGCAAAGTGGGAGAAAGATGGGGGGGGGGGATCGGGAAAGGTCCTCAAGCTGGGATTCGAACTCGGGACTCCCGTAACGCAACTGTGATTTAAACTAGTTTAAAGGCAGAGAGAAACACTGTGCAACAACAATCAGTTAAAAATACTTTTGAATCCACAAATTAATATTTACAATAGATCCCTAAACAGGGTCGTAACAAACACTAATCCTACCCAATTAATACATTTTTATTAAACACTCGTTGGGCATTGATTTCCACATTTCCGATTTGATATGTGATGAGAAACGGAAGAAAAGCGAGTTTGGCAAAAGACAGACTCGAAACCTTGTCGACCGTATCATATGCTACATCTGTGTGCATTTATATATATATATATATATATATATATATATATATATTATAATTTAATAATGCATTTAAAATGTTACAAAAAAAAATTTTCTCTCTCTTTTTTTTTTTTTGGTTGAGGGGACAGTGAAAATATTGATAAGCTATAGGTATAAAATTACATACATAAAATTACATTTTGGTCTATTGGCTTGACTGAACCAGCAGAAAAAGTGGTTGAACCCTGAAGAAAGACTTTGCTCACTGGTGTAGTTTGAAACAATGTTTTTGGTCATGTGACCTTCGTCTGGCATTCAGCATCTAAGCGAAAAAGTGTTAATCTCAGAAGTCCAGCCATTGAGGGCTTGTTATTGAATCTTTCTTGTGCATTAGCAGACTTTCTATCTGTGTGAGTTTGCACCCTCTTCTTCTGTCATTACCTCACAGCTATCTTAGAAAAAAAAACACTCCCTACCCAGAGACTCGGATAAAGATTGATGTTTCTTTTACTCCTAAAGACATTTTTCTCTGCACTCAAATATAGCTTAGAGCCTTTTTATTCCGCAATCCTGCCCTGGCTGAAAAGACTGTGTGTATGAGAGAGAAATGAACTATACAACTCTCAAGCCGTCTTAAGAATGCAGAATGCTCTCCTGCCGTCTAGACCCAGATATTTATAAACCGTTATTAGCCGACACACACCTGTGGGCTCTGGCTTTTATTATGTCTATAGGTGGTCTCTGCTTAGGGCTAATGCCAGTGGCAGGTGTCATTTCTTGGCACCAGTGATTCTCAATGCTAAAGACGTGTTGTGTCAGCGGCTCGTGGCGCTCATGCTGTTGTTTGCAGTGCTGAAGATCTCCATGGAAACAAATGAAGCCACAGAATCCACCTGCTCTATTATGCAATCATGACCGCAATCCAATCCACAAGTGGTGCTGAACGTTTAACCAACTCGCCATCCTAATTTAGATGCCTGAAGCAGTGACAATGGCCCCCCAGGTAGAGTTAACCCATTTCCATATTTAGCTCAAGCCTGGGAGGAGAGGCAGAATTTGGAAAGCTAAATGAGGGATCATGCATTTTAGCAGACATGATGGTTTCCATCATCGTCCTTATGACAGTGGGGTCCAAAAATGTGTTGTGCAGATGCCATATAAATAAATACTTTTTCTGTGCAATGAGGTATACACTGCTCAAAAAAATTAAAGGAACACTCTCAATGGGGAAAAATATCAGGCTGGATATCTATACTGATATGGACTGGGTAATGTGTTAGAAACGAAAGGATGCCACATCGTTTGATGGAAATGAAAATGATCAATTTTTACAGAGGGCTGAATTCAAAGACACCCCGAAAATCAAAGTGAAAATATGATGCTGCAGGTTAGTCCATTTTGCTGAAATTTCATTGCAGCAATTCAAAATAGTACTCAGTAGTTTGTATGGCCCCCACGTGCTTGTATGCATGCCTGACAACGTCGGGGCATGCTCCTAATGAGACGATGGATGTTGTCCTGGGGTATTTCCACCCAGATCTAGACCAGGGCATCACTGAGCTCCTTGACAGTCTGAGGTACACCCTGGCAGCGTCCCATGGACCGAAACATGTCCCAGAGGTGTTCTATTGGATTTAGGTCAGGCAAGCGTGGGGGCCATTCAATGGTAATGTGACGGATCGACGGCCCTCCCCCTCATCATCATCACCACCCCGTCCCTTATTCGCCGCCCTTCACCAGGCTCCCGACTGGAGTGGGTGGATGAGAGGAGGGGCGTGGGACCAACGTGGGCTGGCGGCGTGTGATGAGGCACAGCTGGACTGAATTAAGCCTCATCACCGCCGCCGTTAAATGCCGAGCGCGCCTCTCCTCGGGAGACCAGTCTCTTCCCCCATGCATGCACGCTGGTGTCCTCGTGGGTCCAGGAAGGGTGCGTTGAGGGATATCGCGCCGCCGAGGATGTGAGCCGCGGAACCTCCAGAGTCAACGTGCAAGCCGCACCCGTATTACGGCCGTCGGGCCAGGATGCCGGGCCGTCCATCCCGCCAATGGCCCAGTAAGTGGTACAGGAAGAGCCGCCGCTCAAGAGAAGCCGCCGCCCCTTGTGCCCCGGACCGCAGGAGCGTGTGCGGCCACCGGACTCCACCCCTTGCCTGGACCCCTCCCTTCTGGAACACTGCCCTCCTTCACGAGCCCCGCAGCACAACGAGGACACCAGATCCCCCCTGTTTTGTGGACACTTCTTCCCCCTGGACACTTATTTTATCATTTTTGTTTAATAAAAGCCTCTCCGAGGCCTGACGCCACACCCACTGTGTCTGTCGTTGGCTCCTCCCGTCACAGTATCAATTCCTTCATCCTACAGGAACTCCCTGCATACTCTCGCCACATGAGGCCAGGCATTGTCGTGCACCAGGAGGAACCCAGGACCCACTGCACCAGCATGGGGTCTGGCAATGGGTCTAAGGTTTTCATCCCGATATCTAATGGCAGTCAGGGTGCCATTGTCTAGCCTGTAGAGATCTGTGTGTTGTTCCATTGATATGCCTCCCCAGACCATCACTGATCCACCACCAAACCGGTCATACTGAATGATGTTAGAGGCAGCATAACTTTCTCCACAGCTTCTCCAGACCCTTTCACGCTCTCATCTGTGAAAACCACAGGGCACCAGTGGCAGATCAGCCAGTTCTGGGATTCAATGACAAATGCCAATCAAGCTCCACGGTGCCGGGCTGTGAGCACAGGGCCCGCTAGAGGACGTTGGGCCCTCAGGCCACCCTCATGAAGTCTGTTTCTGATTGTTTGGTCAGAGACTTTCACACCTGTGGCCTGCTGGAGGTCATTTTGTAGGGCTCTGACAGTGCTCATCCTGTTCCTCCTTGCCCAAAGGAACAGATACCGGTCCTGCTGATGGGTTAACACTTTCACACGTGAGTTTAAAATATTCTAGCTGAGCCCCCAGCGTGAGTTTTTTTTAGGCGACTGTTATTTTAGTATGTATCGCCTTATTGTTTCCATGGCGACGTGTCATGCTTGTCATGTGACTCAACGTAGCCACAATAGCTCTGTATGACACATGGATCGCTTTTATTTCGTTTTTTCCTTTTTTATTTACATTTACATTTTTATTTTTTTACATTTAAATATTCGCAAACATGCTCACTATATTATGAAATATCTGATATTCCGATTCTGAAATATGTGCAAATAGATGTATTTGTTAGTTTAAGCACTTTTATAATGACTGTGTTATTTGATCTATAACGGGTGATGGGCGCCGCCATGTTAGTTCGCGGGAGATTTACAACATGTAAATTCATCCTCTCCTCCCAAAAGACATTAAAGTAAGTCTCCGGTAAACTGGGAGAAGAACGGAGTAAACTTTATAGTTACTTACACAATCTTTATATGATATCAATAAAACATTTCGTCAGATTATATTTGTAAGGATCATTATTGCCGTTTCCAGACATCAGCGCGTATTTTACAAACTATCAGTGTATGGTTTTGCTAGTACAAATGTGTATTTAAATGTCTGAAACCTAAAGGGACCAGCCAAGACTGATCACACCTGTGGACCAGCTAACCCTTTGATGGTACGCGTCAAAGGGTTAAGGACCTTCTATGGCCCTGTCCAGCTATCCTAGAGTAACTGCCTGTCTCCTGGAAATTCCTCCATGCTCTTGAGGCTGTGCTGGGAGACACAGCAAACCTTCTGGCAATGGCACGTATTGATGTGCCATCCTGGAGGAGTTGGACTGTATGTGCAAACTCTGTAGGGTCCTGGTCCTCATGCTACCAGTAGTGACACTGACCCTAGCCAAATGCAAAACTAGTATAAAACAGTCAGAAAAGATGAGTAGGGGAAAAAATGTCAGTGGTCTGTTTTGGGGGTTGTCTCATTGTTGCCCATCTAGTGCACCTGTTGTTAATTTCATTAACACCAAAGCAGCTTAAACTGATTAACGACCCCCTCTGCTACTGAACTGACCAGATCAATATCCCAGGAGTTTAATTGACTTGATGCTATACTCTGATTTAAAAAGTGTTCCTTACATTTTTTGAGCAGTGTATATTATATATAATTTACTTTACAATTATATTATATTACATTATATTATATTATATTAGATGTTATATTGTTATATTATATTAAAATATATTATTAGTATTTCATATTTTTATTTTAGATTTATGATATTATGTCATATTATGTGTAAAATATAAACAAATTGATGTGTGTATTACAAATATAAATTACGTATTCATATTATGTTATTTAACATTTGTTTATTTTAATTTCAATTACGGTAAATTGTATTTTATATTTATTTATTATTGTATTATATATTTTATTTAAAATATGAAAAAAATATTTATAGATAATATAAATGTAACTCAAATGTAATGTAATATTTAATAATTTATATATAATATAATTACATTTGTTATATTTGTATATTATATTATTTAACATTTATTGTTTATTTGATTTGATTTGATTTGATTTGATTTGATTTGATTTGATTTGATTTGATTTGATTTAATTTGATTTGATTTATGGGGTTCAAAAGTCTGACCTAATTGAAAATCTTGAGTTCATTATCTGATTTAAAGTGACTACAGATTTTTAGAATTTTATACTTTTTTTTTTAATTAATCAAATTATTTAAATTTATTTCAAATTAATAAGAAATATTTCAGATTCTGCACTACTTGCAGTTTTTATTTTAGCTCCTATTTAGCTTATTACATTTTATGTTAAATGAAATAAAAATATAATATACTTTGTAATGAAAATAAATGTCTAAAAAATAAATAAAAGAACGATGTGTGTAAGCATCCTACCTTAAATCTTTCAGTGAATACTGAATCAATAGAATTGTGCTCCACATGTGATGTTTGGACTTTCTAATGTATCATTAGTGTTGTATTTGTCAGGCATGGGTGCATCTATACTGTCTGTACTCTCTCCACATTCAGCCGTCTCAACTCTCATGTTGTTGCCTGGGTAACCTGTTGAGGGAAGGTCTGTACCGCAGTGTGTGTCTCGCTGCTCACTTCCTAATTTCTAGTCAATATGCAAAACGTATTTAATGGTGGGTAATTTATTTATTGCCATTTTTCATCTGCTGGGACTCCAAACGTCTTCCTTGGCAATGGAATTATCTCAAATGGTTATTACTTTGCATGCATTGAATTTAATTAGTGCATTATCTTTGTGGACAGAAAGTCTCTTAATTGTGTTTTAGATGAAATTAAAGTTGCTTATTGCCTCAGGTTCTTGTTTTTGGAGTGAAAAGCTAATGCTCGGGCATCACTGCCGCGTTACCACTTTTTTGACTTGCCAGAAAATTTGATGAGGGCTGAATTACTCCTCCTCTTGGTTTGATGTAGATTATATAATAGCGCAGCAATAGTATGTTACGTTTTTGATATACTGTATGAGCTTCAACAGTGCATCTGTACCCATCATCTGCTACGTTTCCATTACCCTTCAAATTGCGTGAATTGAAAATACCCCTAATGGAAACAGGTCAATTACGCAAAAACTCCCATATATCACAAAAAAGTTATGCTCTCATGAGGTGGTTTTTCAGGCAATTCGAAAAAGAAATATATCACAATGTTTTTTCGCATTTACAGGTCTCCTGGAATATGTAAAAATCACATAATCATTTTTTAATATGCTATAACCTCCAAGAAACACTTAATTTGTGGCCGCTCTTAAGTAAGGGGCTTTCCTTGCCATTAATGCTTGGATAACCCCTTATTTACACTACATTACGGCTCCGACATGGCCACAGGAGCTAATCGCGGCCACTTTAGTCAACGCTTGTGTTTATACCAGCTGTGCTCCGGCATGTTTCAGAAGCGTCCCAGAAGTGGCTCTCCACGGTGCTTTGTTAAAGATAGACGTTTACATCACCTTCAGTGGCTGTGATATACAGTCATGGCCAAAAGTATTGGCACCCTTGGTAAATATGATCAAGGAAGGCTCTGAAAATGAACCTGCATTTTCCTTTTGATCTTTTATTTTTAAAAATCACAAAAACTAACTTTTCATTGAACTAAAACAACTGAAAATGGGGGGAAATGTTTTTCTCAAATACACGTTGGACACAATTATTGGTACACTTAGAAATTCTTATAAGTAAAATATCTCTGAAGTATATTCCCATTCATATTTACAATTTTGAGCACACCAGCCTGATTATGAACATGAAATTATCCAACCATGGCTTCCTGTTTCAAAGAAACATAAACAGGAGGGAAAACAAAGCCCAAATTCCTTTAATCATCCATCACAATGAGTTAAACCAAAGAATATATTTCTGATGTGCAGCAAAAGATAATTGACCTTCACAAATTAGTGAAGTGGCTTTAAGACAAGCGCTAGAGCAGTGAAAATTCCCATTTCCACCATCAGGGCAATAATTAAGAATTTCCAATCAACATGTTAAGAAACTGCCTGGAAGAGGACGTGTGTCTATATCGTCCTAATGCACGGTGAGAAGGAGGGTTTGAGTGGCTGAAGACTCTTCAAGGACCACAGCTGGAGAACTGCAGAAAATAGTTGAGTCTCGGGTCAGAAAACCTTTATAAAAAAAAAAAAAAAAAGTCAAACAGCCCCTACATCAACACATGTTGTTCGGGTGGGTTTCAAGAAAAACTCTCCTCGCTCATCCAAAAACAAACTCCAGCATATTCAGTTATCAGACACGACTGGAGCTTCAAATGGGACTGGCTTCTATGATCAGATGAAACTGAAAAAATGAGCTTTTCAGCAGCAAACACTCAAGATGGGTTTGGTGAAAACGGGGGAAAAAAATGTGTACAATGAAATATACTGCTGTATTTTTGATGTTGTGGGCCTATATTTCTGCTGGAGGTCCTGGACGTCTTGTTTAGACACACGGCATCATGGATTCTATCAAATACCAACAGATTAAAAATCAATAAGTGACTCACTCTGTTAGAAATCTTATAATGGGCTATATTTGGAGCTTCCAACCGTACAATAATCCAAACACAAACCTCAAAAACAACACAAAAATAGGTCACTGAGCACAAAACCAAGCTTCTGCTGGCCATTAGTCCTCTGACCTGAACCCAATAGAAAATGAGTGGTGAACTGAAGAGAAGAAGCACCAACATGGAGCTGTGAATCTAAAGGGTCTGGAGTGATTCTGGATGAAGGAATGGTCTCTGGTCTCTTGTCAGGTGTCTCTAACCTCATCAGGCATTATAGGAGAACATTTAGAGCTGTTAAACTGACAAACGGAGGTTTCAAAAAGTATTGAATAAAAGGGTGCCATTAATTGTGAGAGAGAGAGAGAGAGAGAGAGAGAGAGAGTATCATCAGACATACTGTATATTTCCTTTACTCTCTTCACAACTCTGTATACATTGGATTGATTTAAATAACTTTAATGTACTTTAAGTGTGCACCAAACATGCATTCCTGTAGGAATATACAAGTATCGGATCGGGACTCAGTATCGGTATACTCAATATTCAATGACTTGGATCGGATCGGTGGCACAAAAAACCTGATCGGGACATCCCTAACGTAAACCTACCAACATCCGTCGCCATGACATCATGAGAGGAAAAAATTACGTTTTAGTCACATAACATTAGTTAATGGAAACGCCATAATTTTGCTATAATTTTTTATTGACATTTGTAAAATATCGCAAAAGTTTTACGCAAATCTGTAATGGAAACATTCCCTACTATGGGAAACCACCAGGTTTTCTTTCTTTCCTCTTTTTTGTCACTGAATTGGATAGCCATTATGTAATATAAAACACACATTCTTTTACACATATTTAAAAAGTATTAAAAGTATTTATATCATAACAGTAAAATATAATTCATATTAATAAGTTGAGTAATATCATTGATGAATGACAAATGTGAACTCGGTGAAACTGATACATTCTATCAGTTTCATCACAAAAATGTAGTGATTTGATAAATTTGAAAAGTCAAAACTAACAAACAACAAAACAGTTATCATATCATTAGGGAAAAGTGTTTTAAAAATGATTTCAGCATGATTTTATAAAGTAAAGAGAGACCTGAGAAGATTTGTTTAATCGGCTGCTGTTATTCCCAACCACATTTGACGTTCAACACAATTACAGTTTCAAACACATCCAGCCCAACCTCCTCCTGTAATTAACTAATTGATTTGCGCTCGTTCATCCGTTCCTTTTTCCAAAGAAGACTGCTGTTCAGGCCAGCTGCTGGAGGCCAAGGTGAAATATGGGCTAACGTGACTTTGACTAATAGCTTGGAGGAAGAAAGATGGCCCTGGCGTTCCTGACTCCGCAGATCTCGTGGAGGTCAGTTCTGGAATAGGGCTGATTAGAAACTTTCCAACTGTAAAGCAGTCACAGTGCGTTCCTGAAGAGGACGGAATGGACCGGAAACACTGCTGTAATGAGCTCAATAATAGTTAACGCAACAAGGCCACGGAAGGCAGCCGTTCTGACGGCCAGGTTATTGGAAAAAGACACTTAATGTATTTTTTTGTAATTAAATCTCCAGTTTCACCTCAGAAATCGATATAAAGTGCCGTCATAAACCACAGCTATTGAGCAGGATGCGGACTGCAAAGCCTCTGAAGCTTAATGTCGGAGAGTAAGCGCTACGCCGTAAAATGGATTAATAAGTATTAGCGTTAAGGCGAAGACATTTCCAGGCTCTGCATACCGTTGTTTGCGAGAGGTTTCTCATAAAGTGGCATAAACATTAAAGTTAGTAGACCTTTATATGTTAGCAGTGGCGGCGCTTGTAAACCGCATTTTACTGAAAAGGTCAATTTACTCTTTCACAGCTCAGAGTGTGAAATACTGCAGAAAAATGATGATTTAGACCATCAGGATATTACTCATAAAGCTTTGTTGCCAAAAACTATGTTTTTTCCCCCTCGAGACCTTGTTCCATTTTTTAAATTGGATCTTGTTAAGACAAACATCTCTCTCACTATTGTGCATACTTAGGTTTATGGATGTGTGCAACAGACGTGAATACCTCAAATCACGTGGGTTGTTGAGAAGAAGTGTGCTTAACTCTTCTGATTTTCCAGGCCACAAAAAAAGTTTAAAAAACTGCAACCGTGTAGCAATGCCCCACCCTAGGGTAAACGTTTTACATCATTTAAAGTATAAAATAATTACTTATTTCTTATAATTAGGAAATGGAATATTTTGATTAAGTTTAAAGTATTGATCACTAGGCCTATTAAAATTCTGGCCATTGTTATATAAACGTACCTATTTTCGTGTTATAGCCTATTACCGAAAAATGAATAATATTAAAATTCAATATTATTTTGTCTAAAGAAATGAAAAAAAAAATTTATTAAAAAAAATAAATAAATACTATGGCTGATAACCTAAAAAAGCAATGATATTAAAGTTCTATACTATATATTTTTTATAAATAAAATAAGTATAAAACCTTATTGCCGATAAATTAACAAATTAATGATATTAAAGTTATCTACTGTTTTTTTTTTTTTCTAAATAAAATTAAATATAAAATGTTAAGGCCTATAACCCGACAAATGAACAATATTAAAGTTCAATACTATTTTTTTTCCTAAATAAAAATAAATATAAAATATTATGGCCGATAACTTGACAAATGAATGATATTAAAGTCTTCTGCTATTTTTTTTCTGAATAAAAATAAATATAAAATATTATAACCAATAGCTTAACAAATGGAAAACATTAAAGTTCTATACTGTTTTTTTTTTTTTTCCTTAAATAAAATAAAGATAAAATGTTAAGGCCTATAACCTGACAAATGAACAATGTTGAAGTTCTATACTATTTTTTTGACTAAATAAAAATTAAATTAAAATATTATGGCCTATAACTTGACAAACGAATGATATTTAAATTCTCTTCTACCGGTATTTTTTCTAAATGAATTATTAAAAATAAAATTCTATTGTTCAGGACCCAACAAATGGATGACATTTTTCTGAATAAAAAATAAAAATAAAATAGAACATTAAAAGCTAAAATCAGACATTTTAAATGCTACAAGTGAATGATGATGTGCCGTATGAAAAATGGATATTAATTTTGAGATTTGCTAAAAAATCTCAAATAAAAAAAAAACTGTATGTAAACATAAAAAAAAGTCAAAATCTTGGCTGTAAATCACTGATTCGCTTGTGTCTCATTAGTCTTTTGTGGCTCTCAGTAATATTATGCTAGTGGGAAGGCAGCAGAGGATTATAACTCCATTAAAGCATGCATTGTACATCATCCAGTCTATTGTCTGCATGCTGCAAATGGTGATGAATGTTATCCAGACTGCAGTGTAGTGTGACAGGAACGGAAATCGTCACTGGTAACTATTATCTCTTCTCACTCCAGCACATGCAGTCTTATATTTAAGCACACATGCCTCCTCAGTGCTTTATTATATGCTGTCTTATTTGGCCCCACCGCTGAGAGCTCATCAGGGCCAGACAGCGGGAGCTGAGAGGAATATTGCTCTCAGGCAGGAATGTTATAAAGACAGCTCTGTTGGGGGGTGACGTGTGTCATATGGTTTCTGATTATGTACGGGGGCAGAAGTTTGTACTCAATCACTTTTTCCTGCTGTCTTTGTATCTGTTGGTCAAATATAAATGTCATGGGGTCTTTAAGCTAATGTTGTATTGTTGTTCGTAGATGCATTTAAAGGAATATTCCAGTTCATGATTTGTTGCATAATGTTGATTAGCACAAAATAAATTTCCATGTCATTCAGTTTCTTTAAAAAAGAAAGATTGAGGTTACAGTGACAGTGGATGTGAATGGGGCCAATGCTTAAACATAAAATATTCCATTTTTCAGTAATATAGCCAGGGTTATTATAGTTAACTAAAACTAAAACCATTAAAAAAAATTACGTAAAATAAAACAAAATGTTAAAAACTTAAAACATAAAATATTAACTTTTTTCAATAATATAACCTGGGTTATTATAGTTAACTGAAACTAAAACCATTTATAAAAAATGTTACTTGAAATAAATTAAATGTTAGCTGAAATAAAATAAAATATTATATAAAGTACTAAACATTAAAATAAGTAAAAGTGAAGAAAAAAACAAAACACAAAATTACTAAAACCTTAACTATTAAAAGGAAAATGAAAAGGTAAACTGAAATTAAATGAAAAACTTAATTTCTCATTTTAATGTAGTTTAACTTGTACTAAAATAAAACTGAAATAAAATTAAAAGCAGAACTACTAAAAGTGGCAAAAACACAAAATAACTAAAACTTTAACTATTAAAATGAAAAACAAAAATATAAATATAAACTGATTCAAAATATTAATAACTATAGTAGTATCTCAGTAATAATGACGTAATAATGCACATAATGCCATAAATACTAAACAGAAAAATGAATGTAAAGGCTTTCATAAAATAAGCTTCACCTTCACTTCAGTTGTAAGTGCCTCACTGTGACCTCTTTTTTTTAATTGAAAGAAAGATGAGTAGAATTTTTAACTAATTTTGTTACCTTTTTTTAACCTTTGTCTTTATGCTGCTTTCATGTTGTTTCTGAGTCTGAAACTGTTCGGACATGGACAGAATTCTCCAGAATAACCAGAATTTTAGCTTAAAAACACCCCGTCAAGATGGACGGTAGAAGCCATAACTAAATAGTAATCCCATCTGTTAAAAACAGCATGAAAACGCCAATGATGGTAGGATTCTCAACCTTTGATACGGCAACAGATGCTCTCTCCTGAGAGGAAGAGACCGCCCCAGAAAAGCAGTCTTCCTCCTCTTTAGTTTCCGCTTCTATCGGTCCGGCTCTATTTGATAGTTATTCAATGTCTCGCTTGTTTGCACCACATCTGCCTCCTGCCACCCCCTCAAAATCAATACTAAGAAACTGTGTCTTGTAGATGATTAAAGCGAGTTGCCGACTGCAGATATGTCATCCTTGAAAAGCAAAATCAGTCTTAGCCAACAATACAGTTGAACAGCGTTTACTTGATTAATTGCTTGTCTGAAATTGTCGATTGGCATCATTATTTGCCATTATTACGTTCATCAGCTTTTCACATCAGGAGCTTATTTAAACCGTCCGCAAGCCACACTGGGACCTGAATAAAAAAAAGAGAGCAGTTCAATCATTGGCATGATATGGAAAATTCATTGCGATTTTAATATCTGTGTGGTTTCGCTTCTTGAAGACAACATCAAATGGCATTCACAATTTTGTAGATTGCAACACTGTAATAAGCTTAGCTGAAAGAAATTCAAAAGAAAAAAGAAAAGCAGGTTTTTTTAAACCAATATGCAACATTATTTTAGTGATATGTAACTATATGCTAACTACTAAAATCTGTTTTAAGTTGAGTTTTGGTTACATAAACAGAAAAGAAAACACATTTCAGAGGTGAATAATTACATTGTTACATTACTGTTCCAAATCATAATAAAATTTTATAAAATATATATTATTTTTGCAGCATTAGCATAGCTACATAATAAATAAATCAGTTGTAAACCGAGTTTTGGGTACACAAGCAGAAAATAAGAAAATATTTGGGAGGCAAAGATCATAACTGTTTCGTAATTATCGATTTATTATTCGTTTTTTTTTTTTTTTATATATATAAAAATCTAGCATTTTTTAATGTGTTAGCTTAGGCTACTAAGCTATTACTAACAGCTGATTTTTCAATAGCTTGAAAAAGCTATAAGTTGTGCTTTGGTTGCATAAGCAGAAAACTCATTTCACAGGCAAAGAGTGTAATTACATTACTGTTCTAAAACCTTTTTTTAAAGCTAGCATTTTTACTGCATTAGCTTAGCAACATGCTAATATCAGACTGTTGTAAAATCAGTTGTAAGTCAAGTTTTGGCTACATAAACAAACAAGAATATACAATACCAAGGCAAAGAACCTAATCACGTTACATTACTATTTCAAACTTATTTATGTTTTTATTTTCTTGCAGCGCTAGCTTAGCAACATGATAATGTCAGACTATGGAAGAATTAGTTGTATGTTGAGTTTTTGCTACAAAAGCAAAAAAGAAAACTCTTTTCAGAGGGATTGAATGTAATTATATTAAATTACCCTTCCAATTATTTTTATTAAAAAAAGCATTGTTTTGCAGTTTTTAGTTAGCATCACGTTAACATCAGTCTGCATAGTTGGTTTTATATAGTATAAGTTGTGTAGTTTTGCTCTGTGCCGCCTGTCATCTCATAAGGCCTTTCGAGAAGCGTGTTCTCGTTCACTTTGTGCCTTTCTGAAAGCCTGAGGTCTCAATCTATAACCCCAGCAGCTGGTGCGTCCTCACCACCCATAATGCTCTCCTACCTGTTCACGTTTTTAATTATGCTAAGTGCTAAGCGCGTCAACCTTCCGCCGCTTGCAGAAAGATGTCACTTTTATAAATTGCACCCTCCCTCCTCTGTCACTGGTTCCTGTCACAGTTTTAATTAAACAGAGAGAAAGAGAGACTTACGGCCAGCCAGCAGATTTGATTGGGGTTTGAAGGCCGGAGGGGATTAAGACAAAATTGTCGTTCGGAGTGGAGAAAAAGATCAGCATGCGGACAGTTCACGCACATCTCTATTCACACGACATGAAGCCAGTTGGTTTAGGTATTAATTAGTCATTTTGGAAGATGTGGTTGAGAATATGATGTTATTTTAATGGACATAATCATTTACTTGTTTGCAACAGGAAACGGTATTTCAACCTTTTTTTTATATTATTATTATGTGATGCATTTCTGAGTAGAGATGCACCGATTGCAATTTTCTTGGCTGATTCCGATTTCCGTGTTTTTTTGTGACCTGCCGATACCGATTTTTGCAGATTTCCGATTTTCTTTCTAAGAACTATAATTGACGGCATATACAAACAAAAATCTATGCAAATTTCAATGCAAAAATTATTTACATAATAAAAGAAAAAAAATTAACATTACAATTCCCCCAATCTGGAATAAGTTACAGATTTTCTCTCACTTAAACAGCTCTCAAAATAAAGTGCTCTGTGACTGGAAAGAGGAAGAAATAGTTAACTTAAATTGAGTTGCTGCATGTAACAAAACAGATGTCATTTCTCACTATGTTTATAAATGGTCATTTTTTCCCCCTAACCTTATTAAATCTTTCACATCAAATTCTTACTTTGTTTCAATTAATTCAGTTAGCATAATAAGAAACTGTAGAGTTGTTACCATTCAAATGAAATTAGTATTATCTTTCCACTGCTGAGGAAACGGAAGCTGCATCTGAAGTGGAATTAGATGCATTTACACAGTTTGATGGAGCTGAGGTGCCATGAATGCATTTACATTGCAAAATTGCATAAATAATTTTATAAGATTAATGTTTTACATATTTTTTATACATACAAATAAATGTTGAAAAAATGCAATGATACTTTTAAATATGACTAAACCACCGGCAAGTGTCTGTTTTAATGAGTGAGTCATTTATTCATTCATTCAACCGATTCATTCAAATGGCTGATTCATTCAGAAATGAGGCAAGTGACAGTCCTTATAAATGGGCCACTGAATCATTGACTCACTCGATTCATTCAGTAACGAAACACTGCTGTGTTGCTCGGAGACACAACAGTTCTGCTGTGGCTTTTATCGGAACTATTTTCGTCAGCAAAATTGAGCAAAAACAGTCAATATTTTGTCTAAAATCTAAGTCACTTAATTTTAACTTCTTGTTTATTGAAATACTATTGTATAAAATCAGTGTCACATTGCAATCGTGTTGATATTGATATTCGGGGAAACATCATGGCCATATAATGTTGCTTGTCTAAATCATATTTTGTAAATATCTTTTTTTTTCACTGTTCACTGATGAAGTGTGACCAGAAAGTGCTTTTACAAAGTAAATTGAGTCAGTTTGATTTGTTTACTTTTGAGAGGCTTTTTATTATTAACTAATGCTGAATTCACACTGCACGATATTCAAAGTTGTCGGATCACTCATTTCACATAGCAGGATTTGAATCGCGGATAGGTCCAGATATTTAGCCTGCTAAATTTTTCACGGGTGATGCGTTGGCGATTCTCTCAGATCGTGTCTTTGATAATTCACACTGAGTGATTATCACTTAATGTAATATAATGTAATGAATAAATTACTAAAACTTAAACTAAAATTATATAAAAAATTGACAAATATAAAAATAAAAACTAGTTGAAATATTTATAAATACTTATAGTATTTTCTGTAAGTAATACTAAAATAACAATAGACTTTAAAGTTTAAAAAAAAAAAAATAATAAGAGCATTCCATCCTGTTTTACTTAATTAAATTCCATAGACGGGGACATCTTCTTCCTAAAGAAATGATTGGGTTGTACTTTTCATTAAAATAACTTGAACCAATGAATCATACGCAATAAGATCAGGAGCATATATTTAAGTAAATATGACCCATTTTGATTCCCATTTACTTGACATTTTTTGACTCTTCTTCTTCAATTTTTTAAATATCAACGCTCCAATATCTCATTCCCATCCTGTCAGTGTTATCTGCTGTTCAATTCATTCTGGTCACCCTCTGTCTCTCTGACGCTCTCCGTCTCTAATTCTCTTCCTCGCCTTGATATCTCCTGTACAGCATGGCCAGCAGTTCCTCTCTCTGTACTCCTGATCGTATCAGACGTTTTCCATCAGTCTGCCTTGCATTGATGTCTACTACAGTACATCCAGTTCCACAAACGACAGAAAAAGGGTGAGGGGGAAAAAAACCTTGAGTCTTGGAGTAAAATAATGGATCTGGATGTAATGGAGCATGATGTTCCCTCAGAGCAAAGAGCCATTTAAGTGGCATCAGGGCTTCTGTCCACATCTAAGACCAGCTGGGCACTGGCAAGAAACTCAGTACTCGCATTTGGCACTTTTTTTTTGGGTGTGTGAAAGTTTACATAAAGGGAAGCTGGTCCCAGAGCTGCTGGTTGGAGGAAACATCTAGCTGAAGCAGCTTTGGAAAAACTCTCTATGTAATTAAATCATCATTTACTCAATCTTTATGTGCTAAGCCTTGAATTCAAGAGTTACAGTATGTTCTCCCAACCTTCCCACCACCTTAAATGAGCGCTGATGCTCCTCACTCCCCGAACTTACATCATTCCTCACTGCAGCTGTGTAGGAGTGTCTATATCAGAAGACTTTTCCCTTGAGTTAAGACACAATTAATCTAATATATATATAAAATTAAGAAAAAAAAAAAAAAAAAAAAAAAAAATATATATATATATATATATATATATATATATAATGCAGTTTCTGGAAATATATAGAAATATAGGATTCATATATATTTAATTTAGAATTTAGTGTTTGATCATTTTATTAAATTTCTGTGTATTATTTCCTACTTATTGAAGGGCACAGGTAGGTAAATATGACATTTATTATAGTGGGTTTATGTGGAGATTGTTTTATGTTCACAAATTCGAAGTTGTTATTAAGTCTAATAAATATTAAAATTGATAGCTCTCAATTTTTGATGTTGAATGGCTATAGTCAATGGTCAAAAAATTCATATAGACATCAGTAGTATTGATACTCGCCATTAGTTATAAGAAAGATGGCATTAAGTTTAAGATTTAAACTTATGACTTATGACTTAAGATTTTAAAACATTAATGTTTAGTGGGATTAATGACGATTATATTTTTTAATCGATTGACATCACTAATTAATATATATATATATATATATATATATATATATATATATATAGCCTATTCGACACTGTTACTGTTGGTTTGATGTTCCATGATTTATGCCTCCTATACCTCTTAACATTTAATATGTATTACTCCAGATTTGTCCTAAACCAAGGCACTTACAGTGATTCTCCATCTCTTTGAGTCCAAGATCGGGTTTCTTTCAGACATAATGAGTCTGAAGGCTAAAGCTAAATTCTGTCTTATTACAGAATTGTCCCTGGTCGTATTGAGCATGATTGATCAGTGTACTTAATTTTTTTAAGCTGTTTTCATGGTCTTTCATAAATGTATCCTTCATTAAGGATATAATGAATGCACAGACAAACACACAGACAGTCTATTAGTGTCGAGTTGAAGTACTCAAAGATAAGTCATTTCCACACGTAATGGATTCCACGTGCCTCACTGCAGGATATGTAATGTGATGTAATGCTGTTAATGGCCCAAATTAAATCAAATATTCTTGGGTTGAATCCCCTCATGGTTGAAGCAAGAGCAGATGGAAGGTAAATATCTTCAAAGAAGTTAAATATCTTCATATCTCATCCACCCAGCTTTTATTAACCCCAATTCTCAGAGCCATATTGTCTTTTGAGCTTTGCGAGAAGTGGGTTTTACTGAAAAGAAAAAAAAAAGAAAAGAACTTGATAAACTTCTTGGCCTAGAAAGTTTGTGGTAAAAAGTATTTATAGCCTATATGTACTGTATATAGCCTATGTACTAACGTTTTTTTAATGGATGCATTAAATTGATGAAAAGTGACTTTACAATGTTATAAACAACAAACAAAATACTAAGATACACTGGAAAAATGCGTTGTGTTTTCAGCATTGATGATAATAAGAAATGTTTCTTGAGCATCAAATTAGCATATCAGAATGTTTTCACATGGAAAATTGCATGAAAATTAGAGTGATAATGTGTAGAGTGATAACCTTCCAATTCAATCAACATTTTAACTCAGAGAAACCACTTAAGTTCTTTTTGTATTCATGGGTGACATAAAGTGCATTAAATTAACAGAAAAACATCACATATCTGCCAAATCGCCCCAGCTCTAGTGCAAAGTTCACCTTCAGTCTACTGAACCAGACCAAAACCGGCAATTGTGATAGCAACAACCAATTATTTAAACTTCCACTTTCCCTGAAGGTGCTGCTCATATCAGAGGTCTTGCTTGCTTGCTTTCTCTTTCCGCCGTTGTTTTCTTTGGTTGCTGAATTAAGATCAGACTGCAAGAGATCGAACTGCTCTCCAGCGTGCGGCTGAAAGACCCAATTTAACCAGGATCGGTAAAACCTAACGCCTGAGAGGAATGATCTTAGAAAGCCTAAGTGGCCCTGTGTAGCACATATCTGCTTTCACGAGCTCTCTCTCTGCAGGCTGTTATTTGACTACTAGTTTCCTGTGGATTGGGTCATTCTTGTGCTGCTTCCCATCCACTCCATCTGTTCTGTCCTCATTATGCTGAAGTGAGGACACTTGGGGACACTACTTAGTGTGTGTATATCATAGTATATCACTTAGTATATAACATAAAATTAATGTCATCAATTACAAACCTCTGTGACATTCTTTCTTTTGTGGAAGACAAAAGGAGAAATAATGTCCAAGATGCTCTGAAACACAATGAAAGTAAATGGTGACTTTGACTAGCAGATTTTTTGTTTCAAGTTTTTTTTAATATAAAATTACGTATATATAAATATACGTAATTTAATTTGACATAATACAACATAACTGATAACCATATAACTAATAAGAAAAAAAACAAGAAGAAATAGTTATTTCAATGAAAAAACATCAAATGTGAGCCGTCAATGTGAATGTCAATTTATGTTATTTTTTCACTGTAAATTATAAGATAACACTCTTTTTCGCTTCCAAAATCTGTACATTGACAAGTATTTTACTGTAAAATCACATGGAATGTCCCATTTCAGTTTTTCATTGTATAGAGAAGGGGAACTTACTGTTACCCAATTAACGGGTTTTTATAGCACAGTCTTCTTACCATTAAAATTATGATCATTTTACATAGTGCATGTCATATAGAACAAATTTAAAGTAATTTTATGGTGTTTTTTGTCCATTTTGAAGTCTGACAGACCTAGTCCCCATCCACTTTCATTATAAAATATAGCAGCATGAACATTCCTCAAATCATCTCCTTTTGTGTTTTATGGACAAAAATTGTTGAATAAAGTTATTTTTGTTTTCTTTACACACAAAAAGTGTTCCTGTAGCTTTCATAACATTACCATTGAACCACTTGGAACGAAATGAGGGTGAGTACTTAATAACAGAATTTTCATTTTTGGGTGAACTACCCCTTTAAAAACAAATACTGAAAGCAGTAGTTAATAACTTTTTTTTAAGCAAATCCTTTGTTATATCTTCTAAATAGATGAAATAAGTAGAGACGAAACGATGATAAATGTGGCCTGTTTTCCGTCAGCTGTAGCCTAATTATTACAAGAGAAGAAAAACAATGTGATTGACGCATTTATTGTCACCAACAGCAAATGTCAGAGAAAGTCTCTCACCTAATTTAGCACAGAGTAACTTTTAATTGAAACGTTTTATGGGGGATTTGAAGTCCTGCTTTGTTTGCCTGACACTCTACTCTTGCGGATAAAAAGGGACTTGTGGAAAATTCACCTCAATCTGTTGTTTGTTTGTAGTTTCTGTTTGTTTGACCTTACTGGCTTCTGAAAAGAAAATGGGGAATTTTTTTTTATTTTCCTATTATTTTTTATATATATATATATACTTTTTTCTTCTCTGAAAAGGGAAAAAACATAAAAAGCAGTAGAAAAAAAAGCTGAATCCTTTACCCCCAGTTTATGCATAAAGCCATCAAAAATCTTTTACTTACTGATTTTCCCACACTTTCATTAAATGCAATGCAATCATAAATTTCCAAGATTTTTCCCTGTACTCTCTTGTGCCGTGAGTGCTGCTATATGTCTTCTCCTCAGGAGATGTAATTCATCTTTGTAATTTATCACGGTTTTCGGCCGTTGAGCTCATTAATTAGTTCTTCCCTTTGCCTTTTAGCTGTCATGGCAACATCGCAGCTAGACTCTTGGCGTCACACAGAGCTTTCAAAATTAGCATCGCAGAGTGTAATTTCTTATCAGGGCATTTTAACCCTGTATGTCACCTTTCATACAGTCCCGCTGCTGTTATCTAATGAATAGCGAAAGCCTTTTGTTTTGTAATTAGCGATTAATTATCTAAATGAAAGGAGCATTGCGTGAATGGCCACGTTTGTTTACTGTCACTCTTATTACTTGACACATTATTACGATGCAAAGCGAAATGTGTTCTTGTCGATGCATTTCTTTTCTCAAATGCTTTTTGTCCCTCCAGGCTTTGTCGTTTCTCTATTCAAAGCTTAGTTTTGGAAGTAAAATGGTTGGCTAAGTGAGAATTACACACTTAGATAAATCATTGTACTATAATTCAGCATTTTCCAGAGAACTGTCTGATGAAAGATTGTGCAAGCCTGACGGCACTTATAAAAATTCACATTGATTACGCAATGCAGTTCTCAAGAGACTTCTTGGCATGCACTTCAGTTCAGTATGCTTTACAGGTGTGTGCTTTCATATGAAATAAACTAATGCAACTAATGCAAGACCTTCCAAACCGACTGTTAATTTAGTTCAAGTGGTAATGGTCAAACGAATACTATTAATAAAAGCTCAAGTGGACCTGTGTGTATCATATTCGATAATACCACCATTTTTACTCGCCCTCTAGAACAAAAGACATATATCTTAATGTTTTTAAGCACTCAGATACAGACTTTAATAGCCTACACAAAACCCTTTGCTCTCTTAGTCTGGATACATTAGTGCCATTTTTTTCAATGTTTTGCTGTCAAAAAAGATCTGTTGTCTATATTCAGCAGTGAAGCGATGTATGAACAGCTCAAACAGAAATCTTTATCAAACCAAGTAGCTTTCTGTTGCTCAGTGCAGCAAATTTCTTTGACCAGCTTGAACCAGTTGCAAAATCAAAACCCTTGCATGCAATTCCAGATTGCATGGATTCCTGTTGAAATGACTGGATTTTGCCCGCTAAAATTGGCTGAAAAAATCCAAAACTTAATATGCTGCTTACCTAGAAAGCATTTTAATGGAAACTGGACAAAGTCCCAGATAAAGTTTCAAAAGGTAGGCAGGACATTATCCTACATTCTGAGACAGCTGGTAAGTTCCAAAGCAGCAATGCATGTATTTCTTTGCAAAGAATGCAATCCCTGAATTCACTGAAAGGCTCTGTGAAGTCATCCATGATTGTAAATGGAGACAAGAAAACACCGAACTAGGGCTGTCGCAATTCGTCGATTTTAGTCGACTATTCGATTTTTAAAAATCCTCGACTTCATTTTGATTCAATTATTATTTGCGATGTAGTTCTAATACAGTAGGGTATATGCGCTTTAATTATTTACATGCGTGTAGGTTACGCACGTGCGTCACAAAGCGGAGCGTTCACAGTAGCTCCACAGAAACTGTTATCATTTACATGTGTGGAGCGTCTCAAACTCCATCTCTGCATGTTGTTGTGAGTTTGGGTTTATTATAACGTTCATCTGGGAATGCAATGTGCGCCATTCCATCAGATTTGTAAAGTAAATCATTTATAAATCTACGCAAACACAGGAGAATACAACGCGGTTTCAGATTAAAAGCTCAAACCCTTACTCTGAGTTTACAGGCTTCGGTGTTCACATATTCATTTAATTACAGTGGCTATAGCATTTCTGTCCTAAAGAAATGGCCAAATATTAAAGATTAAGTGGACATTTGAATTAAATGGTGCTTGGCCAATATTAAACAAGGATTAGATCGCACAGTAATGTGTAAAAAAAATCATCATGATGTTGGCGCCCCCTGCAGGCCTTTGTTGTTATGTGTAATGTACATTAGCTCTATTGTTTATAATACTTTATGTATTTTAACAGTTTTGTTCAATAAAACCATATGATTTGTTGCTTTTGATACTTTATTTGAATTAATTATTATTGCCTCATTGCTATTATATATGTATTTTAAGTCAATTTAAAGGTTACTGTTCACTTGCATTTTTATTACCACAAAAAAAAAAATTATAATTATAGGGCCCTATGAAATCCGTTTTTTATTCAATTATAACCAATCACACACGATTACGCTGAGCTTATGAATTTAATGGCCAATCAGAGGCGTTCAGATGAGTCATCGCTGAAAGAGCTGAGTTCCGTTGTTCAGCGCGCGCCGACTGAATTCAAAGTGCATAAACGTGCGCTAGACTGAGCTTCTGATGAGATCTTTGCTCATTTTCTGTTGCTGCATTTTGAATAACCGAGGAAATGAAAGCATTATAATCAGTACCTTACGATGTTTGTATTAATTTGTTATCATGTTAAATACAAGTTCAGTCATATTGAAAACATTAGGCAGCTTTTAGCCTTAGGCTGAAGTTGGTTCAATTTCCAGCAATGAAACTAAATAAATAAATAATTAAATTGCCTAAATTAGCACGATAATATTGTGTATTGGCGATCTCACAAGCTGATGATAGGACGATATGAAAATTGAGCATATCGCCCATCACTAAAAAGCCTGTCTAATTAATTGAGTTTTACAGTTTTATCTTCACCATATTCTGTTTTGCATTATTTTCTGGATTCCATTTTAATGGTTCCATTAAAAAATGACAAAGAGCAAGCAACAGCAGGCACATCGATCTCAAATGGGTGCTCGACTAAAGAAGCATATTAGAAATGCAAAGTCGACAACACCAAAGCTAACACAGTATTACCATAATAATAATACCCCAACAAATAAACCAAAACAATAACATATCAATCAAGGGAAAAAATTAAAGAGAAAAAGAAAAACAGAACATATAAAGCTATGCAAAATACAATTCTCAATATACAGTTCAACAGCATTAATTGATACCTGCCTACGTACATAAATTCAGCCAGTACCATCAAAACCTTTATTAGAGCTGTAAAAAAAGCTATATAAATAGATAGATATTTTATGTTTAAAGAAATGGACGAATATCAAATGTATATACAGTATATATAATTTTCTTTTTTTTTTAAATCTGATTTGGACTATGAGATGGACACTTGCTTCTTGTACTCTATGTTGCACTTTACTTTTGCTTTAAAAAAAAAAAAAAAAAAAAAAAAAGGATTTCATAGAAATTTGGATTTCATTTGAATATTTAATAAAATATTCTTAAGTAAAATTGTTGATTAATCGTTTAGATTAAAAGTTAGTGGCAGCCCTACACTGAACACACTCGAAAAAATGCTTGGTTAAAAACAACCATTTCTGGGTTATTTGGCAACCCAGCGCTGGGTAAATATTGGACAGAACACATGCTATTTTGATCCAGCTTGTTGGGTTTTATACAGTAACCCATTTTCTGGGTTGTTTTTGACATGCTGGGTCAGTCAACCAATTGAAGATTTTAATAAAAATATAATAAAAATTCCCTCTAAAATATGTTTAAAAATGGACAAGAACAGTGTACTGTACAGTATATGTTTTATTGTGTAGATCCAATGGATGCTGTGTTTGTAGAAAGCTAATGCAGAGGATCCATTGGTGAGCCAGTGATACAATGCTACATTTCTCCAAATCTGTTCCGATGAAAAAACTAACATCTTGGATGGCCTAAGCATGAGTAAGCTTTCAGCAAATGTTTCATTTTTTTTTAGCTGAACTGTTTCTTTAAACTATGATTTTGCCTCAGATTTGTTTTTATGCTTGTTGAAGTACTGTGTAAAACATGCTCGCAAAAATTCCAATGGAATCAATTGTAAGTCAAGTCACCCGTGTGATTCCATTGAGAAACATCTATTTGTGTGGCCTATGGATTTATCGCCTTAGTAGAGTATTACAAATCAGTTGTTTTGTTGTAGAAGGCAGCTGCCTACATGTGCACAGTAACCAGCACAAGATTTTGTGCTAAATAATAAAATGTATTGTATTAATTCCCTCAGAACTTAATGGGAATATTGATTTGATGTATCTCAGAGCAGGGGCGCCATTATGGTCATATCATATTGACTTGGTCCCCCACAGTCGCGTTCCTGGGGTGGAAGGGGTTATTCCTGGGCCCCCTCTCCCTTGCTGGGCCCTTGGAATCGTCCTAAACTTCCCCCCGTTACAGCGCCCCTTTCTCAGTGTCTTTGCTGTTTTCATAATGTCAGCCATTTTGAAGTCTAGAGAGTAATTTTACCCCTGATCGCTGCACATGTTGTGATTGTAATTGAGAGTGTGTACTCAATTCACTCTCAACTAATAAAACTACTAGTACATTAAAATAAGGTGGCTTCTCAGTCGAATAATTGCCTTTTGAATTAGAGTGCTTTGTACACAACAGGATTAACAGTCAAATCTTGATACACTCTTTGAGGATAATGACTGTGATAATGACGATATGTGAAAGTCATTCTTTTATGCGGCCTCCTCATCAAATGCAGCCTAGTCTTTCATTTCTACATCTACATTTAAATGCAATAAACTAAAGGACAGTATTTGTGTTTCTGTCTGCATAGCATCCCCCCTTTCCAGATCACTGTTCACTGTCTTGGCAGTGATTCAATCCCCGTCTTTCTCTCTCTTTAGACTCTCCACAGGTGTGCAGTTGCCAAGGAGACTTGTGTTCAAGGCTAGGCGTCCCACATATATTCATATTCTTCAGGCTAGCTTGGATATTTCAGCAACTGTAATGTATGTTTTAGCAATTCTGTCCTTTGCATTTTGAACTGCCAGTGTTTGTTGAAGTTAAAGTGAGCGTGAAATCAAATAGTTTGCTCTCCATGATAGAGTGCAACATTACTAAAAAATCACTTTCATTTTCTTCATAGATATAAATGTTTCAATGAGCTCGCTGGTTGCTAAGTGTTGTATGGTTTACCTACACACTCAGACTGCTCATGTATTTGTGTTTAACTCAGTGTTTTGCAATAAACTATATTGTTTTTTTCATAATTCAATCAATTCCAAATGGAGAAATGAAAGCGTAGATCAGTGTAGATTTTTTTATTCAAATTCAAAATATATTGGCTACTCTACTGTTCAAATGTTTGGAGTCGATAAGATTTTACCAAAGCTGCAGGTATTTGAACCAAAATTCAGTAATTTTGTGAAATATTATTACAATTTAAAGTAACTGCTTCCTGTTTTAATGTTTCTTAAAATGTAATTTATCTTACATTTTTATCATTGTTGAAAACAGTTGTGGTTCTTAATATTGTTGTGGAAACCATGTTACAGGATTTATGTAAAATATAAATGTTTTAAAAGTTATTTTATAATATTAGATTAAAGATAACTTAAATCTAACATATGTAATTATTTTATAAATTCAGTCATTTATTTTGGGTTTGGTACAGTGACAAACAGGTCATTTAATTTTGCAAACAACATATTGTCTTCATAATATCACGCTTGTTATATTTAGGACGGAGGTCTCTCATAAGGTTTCAGTTCCAGTTGTACATTCGCATGAATGAAACAATAATATTGTCAGAACTATATTGCTACAGTATAGATTTTGTATTTCTGAAATGGCATCAAAACGCTGTGTGGCTGTAACAAAGGAGTTTTGTTAACAGCGATCTAAGCGATAACGGGTGAAACCGCAGAGGCTCCTCGACTGTCAGCTCGACATCCTCAGGCGTTCTGAGGGACTAACTCACACTGTCAGTTCCAGTGCGAGCTCTGTCACTGCCAATGTGGCTTTCCAGCAGAAGTCAGACATCACTCTGACATTACAATGCAGCCCGGCTTGCCCACACATGACAGTGACTGATGTTCGTTCTTGTAAATGACTCGTCTTTTATGGAGGTGACGACTTTGTTGGTCTCGTGGCGCCTCTCGTTTCACCTCATCACGCTGATTGGTCGACGTGTCTGTTTGTCTTTTTCTGACGTGGGTGAACACCAGCCTGTTCCTCAGAGGTATCCTTTGACTTCTTGCTGTCAGGTTTCTGGACGTTCTCATTGTAAATGATTTGCCCCAAGGACAGTCAGATGTTGCATAGGTTTCAAATTAGATGTGTTTTTTTTTGGACCACACAGTGATAAATAGTTGGACTGTGCTGTGTATTGATAGAACAGATTTGATTTGATCGATTTAATTTTTATTTCCATTTAAATTTGATTTGATTCTGATTTACAAGTTCTCAATTAAATTCTGATTATGATTTACATTTGATTTGAGTCTAATTCTCAAGCTCTTAATTCTATTCATATTCGGATTCCAATTTAATTCATTTTTATTCTTATTTTCAATCTCTCGATTCAGTTTTGATTCTGATTCCAATTAGTTTTGATTTGATTATGATTCACAAGCTCTTAATTAAGTTCTGCTTATGATTTTGTTTTGATTATATTTCAATTCACAAGCTTTTGATTTTTTTTCTGATTTCAATTTCATTTTGATTGACTTAATGTGATTCTGATTCACAGGCTCTCGAATTGATTTCCATTTAAATTCGATTTGGTTTGTTTCTGATTCACAAGCTTTCAATTCAATTCTGATGATTTAAATTTGATTTGATTCTGATTCTCTATCTCTCTATCTCTTCCAAAATCACAAGCCTTTTGATTCATTTCTAATTTCATTCAGATTAGATTATGATTCACAAGTTCTCAATTAAATTCTGATTCTGATTTCAATTTGATTAGCTACTGATTCTCAAGCTCTCAGTTTAATTCTGATTCCAACTTGATTCATTTTGATTATCATTTACAAGCTCTTGATTCAGTTTTGATTCTAATTTCAATTTCTTTTGATTTGATTAAAATACACAAGCTCTTAATTCAGTTTTGATTCTGATTTCAATTTGATTATATTTCAATTCACAAGCTTTTGATTTTGATTGTGATTTCAGTTTTATTTATTGACAAGCTCTTGATTCAGTTCCAATTTTAATTTGATTCTGATTCACAAGCTCTCGATTCATTTCTGATTTCATTTAACTGGATTCCAATTCATAAGCTCTCTCAATTTCATTCCAAGTTGTTTAAACATATATTAATTTGGAAAAAATTCAGGTACATCACGTCAGTTTTTTTATATCTCAACTAATGCTGTAAACGGTTTTTTTTTTCTGATTTAGTTAGATTTCATTTCACTTCACAAGCTCTCGATTCAAGTCTGTTTCCAATTTGATTAAATTAAATTCCAATTCTGATTCCAATTTAAATTAGATTAGAATCATTTTCAGTTCCCAAGCTCTCAATTCAATTTTGATTTCAATTTTATTTGTTTCCAATTTACAAGCTGTCGATTCGACTCCTATTTTAATTTAATTTGAATTTATTTTGGAAATATTGCTGGTTTAGGTCAGTTTTTCTGAAGCAAATAAAAAAACAGCCTATCTGTAAATAAATCATTTTAAAGATGAGGCTATGTTCATCAAAAATAACACAATATATACATTTTAAAACAACTGAATTGGACATGTGATTGATTAGTGAAGTTTCTTTCCAATCTAATTGAAAATAACATAGACTGAAACATCAGTTTTAGTGTATAAGAGTCAATATTTTCCCCCACCCTTGTTAACCATCCAAACCTTGAAATGTCCATGAAAATCTTGTGAAAAAACACAAAACCACAAGGTCAGTCAGGAAAAAAAAAGTGTTTATGTATGTGCACATGTATGCATGTCCTCTCGGCTTGCTTTGTTGAAGTGTGCTGGCGTATATATGTGAGTGAATATAGAAAGAGCACTTTGACCTGTATGCACACAACTACATGATTAAGCTATTCAAGCAACGCTGAATGAACCTCGTATGAATTTACATTCTTCTAACTCTCATTCACTAAGCAATCCTTGCGAATGGACGACCGTCTTCATTAACGTATTGATTTTCACTGACAAAGAGCCGGCATTGGCTACAGGATGATTTTCAGTGCCAAGCAAAATGAAAAATCCCCAATTTATTTCAATTTGCTCACCACTTGAGGCTGAAGATGCGTGTGTGCGTCTGTGTAGATGCAGTTTTAGATGAAGTATTTACCCTGAGCCAGGACAGATTACATTGGGTCTAACAGACCTAAGGCTGTAATTAAACCCACTGAGAAATCAGGCCAAACACTAAGGCGGCCTCTATTTCTCAGAGACAGGCTGAAACGTCAGCTTTTTAAAGGCCACAATAAGGGCTTAAGAACCTCTCCAAAACTCTAATCAGGCACAATAGTCATTTATTCCCTCTGATTTTTCACAAAGCAATAAAAGATTCCAAATAAACTCGTTTCACCTTAAAGAAAGTCCTCAAGGTTTGTCTTTAAATGCTGTCAGTCTGATGTTTGGATGAGTTCTTATTTGTCCTAAATATTGTAATAGACTGAATTAGCTACTGTATGACAAAGTTCATGGAGTAACTTGTCTGTGAGGTACATTTACTGTCGAAAGCATGTGTTGAAGGTCATGGAAACAGTGAGTTTCTCTGAGAATGAATCATTCTTTTGAGTTTGCATTGAATTGGTTGATTGAGAAAAACTCATTTATGAAGCTTAGCGCACAGGTCTGAAGCAGCACATCCAACTGATAAGAACTTTGAATGAATAATAATAATAATCAGAAATGTTTTTGAGCATCAAATCAGCATATTAGAATGATTTCTGAAGGATCATGTGACACCGAAGACTCGAGTAGTGATGCTTTGCATTACAGAAATTCAGCTTTGCATTATAGGAATAAATTATATAAAATGCATTGTACATGTTGGTAATATTTTACAGTAGTGTTTACTGTATTTTTGATCTCTGGGATGTTTTGAAGTTGTATCGTGCAATTTACATCAATATTACATTTATATAAATGTTCATGTTCATTATTTAGTATTATTGTGTGTGTGTGTGTGTGTGTGTGCGCGCATGTATGTACAGTAAGTATGTTTATTTATATATATATATATATATATATATACACACACACACACACACATACATACATACATACATCACATACATATATACAGTATATACATTCTGAAATGATTGTGAAAAAAGATACAAAATGTAAAATACAGTCTATTGGCCTCACCAATACTGTAAAACTGGTATTTTATTTTATTTATTTATTTATTTATTTTTAGAATTTTTGTCATAATGTTTGTTGTAATATTTGTCATAATGTAATTTTGTCATTCTCTGACACTTTTTTAACACCTGCTGGAATTGTTTAGCTTTTTTGAACAGTCAAAAAAAAACATCCGATCTTCTGAATACAAAAACTAAGGAAGGTCCCTGTGCTGTATTTCAAGATGTTCACAGAGATGCATTGTTCTCTTTTAAAATCTCGCATGTTTTCATGCCTAACTTGGTCTGAACAGGTGTTTTGAGTTCACTGAATGTTTGAAAACAGGCATTTTGCAGAGAGTGAAAAGATTTGGATCATTCAAATTTGATGAGGCCAGTTTCAAATATGCTATTGGAACATTCAGAGTAAAATTTGTGGACTTTCTGCAATGTGCCATGTACTTTCACATAAGCTGTGCGCTAATGTACAGTAACAGTTTTGAAAGTATCTTCCTGCATATGATTTAAAGGAAAAATTAATATATGTGACTGTATAGTGATCATAACACCTGCAAAAACTTTAATTATGTTGTCAGATAGTTCATGATGATTTTTTTAAACACTAAAAGCCTACGTGGTTATGTTTTAGTATAGCACACAGTATTTAATGAGACCCTCAGTTACACAGCTGTTGTCTTGAAAAGTTAAAAATAGTCTGTTGTCATGTTCTCCGATGGAGCCGGGCGGCGTGTGAAAGCAGAAGGCTCACCAGGCTTTATGAACTGTCTAATTAAGTTCGTAGCAGTTGACGTGAGTCAAGTGGCTTATTTCTCCAGATGCTTCAGGAGCACAAGTATTTTGAAGCCAGATGATAAATCCGCAAGCTCTCTGCGGCGTTACCCAGGAACGAGTGGCCCTTAGAGTCACGTGCAAGTCGAGAATGAATTAATCAGAGCACAACATGACACAGGAATGAGGACAGGTGTGTGTGTGTGTGTGTGTGTGTTTGTGCATGTAACTGTGTTATCCACATCATTTCTGTAGCGTGGGCTGATGACTCTTTGATGCCCTTGCTTGAGCGTTCGTCTCAGCATGAGCTGCGATCGATCGAGATGTTTATCTGAGAAGAAGATGCCAAACTGGAAGGACGTTTGATTGTCATTAGAGATATGAGATTGCAATCTTTGCTCACATGTCAGTCAGTCAGTCAGTCAGTCAGTCAGTGTTACAGCTGTGCACTGCCAGACTCATTTACAGTTATCTTGTAAGATTTAAGAATTGATTTTGATTAGGAATTTTATGTGAAGTATGTACAGCAGTCCTTGAATTTGATTGGTCACGCAGTGTTCTAATTGGAACTGTTTTCTTTGGCAGAGGAAAAAAAAAAATGAACCAACTGGCCAAATTCTGCCAAAACGTAACTTACTTTGTAAGTTTTGTATTGTTTATGGAAGCAATATCATACTTTCATTTAAGCTCTCATACTAAATATTAGGATTGCTTTTTTTGTGGCTGACACCAACTTTTAATTATTTTCTGTTGTTTAATTTCAGATTTTTGACACAAATAACTGATCACTACTACAAAATAAAAATATGCGTTCTTATTATTCTTATTATTATTTTGTTGTTGGAAACAATTATTTTTTTACTACTATTTTATATATTTATTTTATTTATTAGTTGTTGTTTAAGTTATTTTATTTATGCAAAATTGTTTTACATGTTTTATGGATGCAAATTTATTTTCATGTTTGTTTTGCACTACTGTGTGGCTATATTTATCACTTGAAAATGAATTTATTTAAAAAACTCTTACATTACATTAGGTTACTTTATCTGCAAATACCTATTTTTATATTGAAAAAATATATATATCCAAGTAAGTTGTACAGAGTAAATATCTGTACAATTTCATTACAACATTGCTCTTGCTTGTGTGATATTAATTTAAGGTTAGATTTGACAGAATTTCTTAATATCTTAAATATACATCAGATATGGGTCTTGCATGCATTATTGTTGTATGCGTTCATCAGCACACATAAATAAGAAACCGCACCTGAATCAGTCTGTTTGAAATCACAGTGCTGAATTATTTTGGATGGGGAGCTTCAAAGTTTTTAGTAATGTAGGCGATCTGGGAACGTTTAATACAGTATTTATTTTCTATTTAAAAATAGAAAGCTGGCGTACAAGCTGCAAAAGAACAGATGGAACCTAACAATTAACAATAGAAAAATGCACACTTGAATGCAAAGATGTACAAGTTTTATAATACTCTCTCAAACTCATAAACAATGGCCAAAAGTACTTCTAATATAACACACACATATAATTGACTTTACAAATGAAATATACCCAGGTGAACCAGAATCGATTCTGCAAAATCTGTATTGGTACCCTGCCCTAATGACTGTAATATTCACGCACTTTTGCCTATATTGTGTAAAATACACAACAAATGCATATTTTAGTTTTGTGCAAAGATATTTCTAAATCATTTTTTATTTTACGTATGACTCACAGAGAATCGCACTCTCCTCCAGGTTACTGTTAATGAATGTCTCGTTCCAGAAGACCCGACGTTTTTAGAAATGTTCCTTTGTTCCTTAGAATGAAAAACTTTTTGAAATTTTGAATCATTTAAAATCAGTCAAGTGTTTATTTTTAGCGAAGCACCAGGTGTTGTTTTTATATGACTTTCCTCTGCTGTTTCTCAGGATGTGCTGTTGAAGTTGCCCCTCACTGCTGAACCGAGACCAATTTTATTGTTGCTCCAGCAATGGTTGTGTTTAATTAATGGCTGAGGGGACGCGGTGCACTTGATGCAGTACCAGTAAAGGACCCTCACAGGGGTTAATTGAAGTTCCTCTTTGTTTCTCCAGGGAGAGAGAGAGTTTAACTACTGCTTCTCCTCTCTGTTGTCTTCCAATCGGGCCTGGGCCACATCTTTGTTCTCTGCAGAAATCTTTTGTTTATCTTTCATTACAGTGACTTCATTTTCCTTTCTGCTTTTCATCATCTTAACTGCGGCTCTGGAGGATGGACGGCTCTGGGAATGAGAAGGAATGAACTGAGAGCAGGATATCTAATAGGACGGGGAGATCTTGCCGCACAGTCGGATTAGGCGGTATAGATGTTCGTAAATAGTACATTGCGTCCTTGTCTGGGGTTGGAAACCCTGTTATTTTTATGAAAAGGCATATTCGCAATTAAACATGATTATACTGAACAGATATGTGTATTAGGACTTAATTAACAGTAAGCTGTCTATTGTAGTTTGACATTAGCTGCACTTTGGGTCACGTAAACTTCAAAACTTAAAATATTACTCGTATTCTGTGTGGCAGAAACCTAACCGAATTGAGAAAAATGCATTAAAATTAGACATACTCCAATTAACACTACTGAATCACTTACGGCTAACCTTTAGCAACCAGTAGCGCATTGTAGCACGCTAAATGTCACTATTTTGATGAACATTAAACAAAAACAAATCTCCAGCTGTTCTCATCTTCCTCAGAAACACATAAATTAATGCTTATTTCAACATTTACTCACGCCACATAGTGTAACGGAAAACAGGAACTGGAAACTCCTGCCTTTTGTTAGCTGATGCAATGCTATGCTAAGTGCAAATCAATTAAGGTGTTGGAAAATAAGTGTGAACATAAAAAATACACATTAAAGTAAGGGTTAACTATAAAATAAAATTGAACTGTGTTTACAGGACAAGTGTATACCTTATACATATAACGATGGGTCCAGTCTTCATACATTTAGATGTATATAAAGATATAGAAATTATTCATTACAATAATGGTTGACAAAAACAATGGTTTCATGAATCGTCTGTATTTCATAATTATTTTACTATTTCAGCTTTTCTGAAAACCCAATTATAAGCTATTTAATGGTAAGCTCTGCTGTAACAACTTGCCCCATATAATAATGTATAATAATTTCAATGTGTGTTTAATGAGCTATTTCCCCCCCTTGGCAATAACAATTTTCAGCAGCTTTTCTTTTCTTTTGTTTTTAATGTGAAGAAAATATACTCTAGTAGTCCAGTATACTGAGAATTAAAAAAAATAAAAGCCCACCTAGATTAAAATAAATGACATCTCTCTGCTGCAAAAGGTGCTTTTGTTTAATCTTGTTTTAATATAGTCTGTTGAAAAATTGTGAAGCCACACATGGTCTTCCGCTGATAGTGATGTCCCAAACTGCTGACTGTAGACCTAATGTGTACATAATTATCTCAAGTTTGCAAGGCTCCAGCTTTTCAAATAGTGTGCTCAAAAGTGTTGAATGCACAATATTAGCACTGCTAAATGAAAAGATTATAGAATGGATTTGAGCATAAATGCAGTATTCAAGCCACAGCAGATTTAGTAGAGCAGATTAAAAACTTAAATAGTTTTCAACCTACTATTACAAAATGTGCTAAAAGATAATGTAGAAGTCTCTAATTTTTTATTGTTGTTGTACATATTTTGTGGATAAAGTCTGCATATTTTAGATGGAATATAATTTGCCGTGATTTGTAGTTTTTGCTTTTGGTGATGTACAAGTGTACTTTTAATGGATCCTACTGAGTTGGTTTTTCCATATAACTAACTTGGCTTTCAAGTTCATTGCTTTGTTGGAATTTAAAATGCTGTCAAGTACCAGATGAGCATAATTTAGCGCTAACATCTGAGGATCCCTTGAGAGGTGCATTGAAAACACAGCACACACACACACACACACACACACAAACACACGCGGCGTCACACATGGTGATTTTAGTTTTCCTTTGAAGGGCCGTCATGAAGCGGTACGCCGGTAGTCACAGTTCAACATTGCGTGATATGCATGACTAAGCGCTGATGTCAAAAACGCTAAGAACTAGCATGACTCAACTAAAAGATGCTCTCTGTGGAAAACATCAAGGAATTTGTTCAAGGGAATGTGATATAACAGGCGGAATGCACTGAATCCTTTGATTAATTTTTCAGTGCTTTACTAATTTTTGAAAATGAGGTGAACGTTTAGAAATATTAACGGCATTAGCAGTAGTAATTAGTCGTTATCCAAAGCTGTTTAGGTTGTTTTGGGATTTTATTAAGAGTTTGCTTCCACCCACCTCAGGTCTCTTTGCAGATTGTATTTTTTGGTTCTGTACTGTGGTCTGTTTGCTTCATCAAGGTAAACAGCATGGTGAGCAGTGTACTAGCGCTAGCTGTAAATATGCGGTGACTCAGGGGAAAAGATGCCAGCTTCACTCTTTTATTCATGTGTTTCTTTAGTTTTACTGGTAAAACTTAACAATGCCCTGTGGAAAATGCTTTAAGAAAAGCTTTATGTTGTCAAGCGGCATGCATTTTCACAAGAGGCTGGCTTGCTGTCATATACCAAAATGGTATCCACATGCCAGACAATGGTTATCAAACATAATCCTAAACATTTAGAACTGAACTGTGGATGTCAGATATACTTGGCTTTGCACCAGTTGTGAAAACACACTTAATGTCAGCTTACAAGCTGTTTATTTTACTATAGTACAAGCAACTTATTTCATTAGTGATGCACGGTATTAGAAGAGATAATATTGGTATCAGTCAGCGTTGGATATTTAATTCATTTCACCTCATGCTCATTTCATGCTCATTTTATATTTAGATTAGGCATTGTTATTATAAACAATAATAGTTACATAGTAACTAATCAATTACATTTTTGCAAATCTTGTGAAATTAAAGTGTTCAATTTTTAAAAATTGAAAATGCAAAACAGAAGCATTAATAATAATAATATTTAATTGATTCAAGATTGATATTTGATTGATTGAAGGTCACTAACCATAATATTTACTATACTATTTTCTATTTGTAATTTCTTTTGCAAATAATGTGTAAAGAAAATAAATCAAAAATGCAACAGAAGCATTAATTTAATTTAATAATTCAGTTTTATTTTATTTATTTTTTTCTGAATCCCAAATAGACTTTTGTAACATGTATTTATGAATTTCTATACTGACCTGCAGAGTGCACAGTTAAGATATCCTGAGGTGCTATCCTATCTTTCTTAGGTTCATTTTGCTGACAAGTCCCTACCAATCACAAAACACAAGGCTAGGACTGTGTCAGGAGAGATTTGCAGGATAAAGTCAGCCTCTTTATTCTCTGCGGCATCTAACGTCACCTGGGGTTAGAATGTTCCCGGAGCTGTAAGCCTGAACCCAGACAAAGATCAACTTCAAAAGGAAAATCTCTATTAAAACTACACTAGGCTTAAACTAGGCAAGAAACGAGGAACTCAAGTCTGTGAAGCTGAGGTTCCCAATGAAAGTTTCAGATTTGACAAGTGTTCAGAGCACAGACATACTGAGAACACACAGACGTTACACAAGTGAACTCGAGCCAGCTTCCAATCTGGGCATAAATCTGGGCATTAATATTACAATATGATTTGAGCAAATTAATTATTGATGGAAATATAAACGGTGTCTACAAGCACAAACTGTTCTACCCTCTTTTTCTTCAGCCGTTTATAGTGAGTCAAGACGGTTTTGCTCGTAACAATGTCACTGCAGGGAGTGGAGGACATTACTATGTTTTTAATATGAGAAACTAGGGAGCACATTTATAGATACATTAACATATTACATCCACCATCGACATTTTCTGAAATCAGCCCGTAAGGCATTATGGGACGATGTCCCATTACCAAAAGCCATTTGCCTATTAACACAAAAAACTGAATTATACCAATAAGATGTTAAAGGTGTTGACAATTATAGCTGGCAAGGTGACCTCTAAAAGTGTGTTTCCAGGGGGGACAATCACTTATACTGTGTTGGCACTTTTTAGAAAGCCATATCGGCGAGTTTCTCAATGACAAATATGGGTACAGATTTTACAAGACACTGACACTTTATTAAACCACACCTTAAAACAATACTAACCAGTCCTAACTTAACTGTTATCGCCCTCCAATTTAGTTTTTGGAGTTGCTGCTCTCCAGTTTTTTAAATGCAAGTCTGTGGACTATTGGTGTGTTCAGATACTTTATGTAAAATATCCAAAGCGTTGTCACTTATAGTAACACTAGGAGGAATAAAAACAAACAAACAATATTTTCACTTGTAAACTGTTTTTCTCAATTCAGCTGACATGGCCTTCAGTTTTAATTATGTAACTACAAAATTTATCACCTTCTTTCAAGAAAAATGGCACATAAAAATGCTTTGCAATGCCACAATTCATTCCAGGCCTCATAAGAATAAAGTCAGATCAAATTTGACCACTTTATGAGCACATTTTACACGTACAGTAAATCATACTGTTCACGTAAATCTCCAGTTCATTCCTATAGGATGTTCTGCAAAGCTTGCCTGTTTTAGCAAGAGAAACCAAGAGAAGTGAGGCTTAGCAAAAGGTCAATTGGTTATCAGTGAAAACGGCAAGAGCGTTATAAACTCACAATTCTACGAAATTACATACGATATAAACTCTAGTCACAACTAAGTGTTTTAATCTCAAAATCGTGGGGAATGAAGTCATAATTGTGAGAGATAAACTCGGAATTGCAAAAAAAAAGTCTGAATTGTGAGATAAAAAAAAAATTGTAATTAAAATTCAAACTTTTTTATATATTGAGGATTAAACAGGCTTTAGTAAAGCGATTTTAGCATGTACAGTAGAAAAAAATACAAAAAAATGACAGAAGTGTTTTCATATTCTACCTCTTACTTGTCAAACACTTACTTTGTGCTTTTGTTTTTACTTATGTTTTAATTTAATGATTTAAACATCTGTGTTAAAACTTTGGAAAGGAATGGAATATTCATTAAAAAAAAAAAAAAATACTTCCAACGTCAGGAATTGATTAGATCTTAAAAAAGTGTTACATATCAGAATGGAGCCAGACTTGAATGCTAAAACATTGCTATTTGGGTATTGGTTAACATTTTCTGAAAGATGCGGAGCAAGCAATGACATTTTGACTGATGAAACATTCACAATAAGAACAGAAACATGCATTAAGAAAGGAAATTGGGGTATTTTTGACTCGTCAACATGTAATTTAAATCAATAGGCATCATGGACCTTTGACTTTCATGTCATTAATCATGTTTGGCTTCAAACTGAATGTTTCAAAGTTGTAGGAACATTAAACTAATCATAGCAAACTACAACACCCTGAAAGGACTATTTTGGATTAAAACTTAGAAATTCCACAGAGCTTTTATTCGAGTCTCCTTCAGACGCCCACAAAATCTCTTGTGCACATGTACGATTGCTTTCACGGGTAGCCCACTTGTTTATATATAGATATTTCTGTACGTTCCTATACAGTGTGTCTGAACTGGACTTCCTCTCCCGCATAAATCATTCGTAAGCATAAGAAGAACACACTTATCTACTTCTCTCAGACCTGTACTTACATTCGAACATGAAATGAAAAGAAATGTGACTGAGGCAACAGAAAAGCACTTATCTCCCAGAAAACAAGACTCGGTGTGGACAGGAACCCTTGAATGTAAACAGCCTTATAAGAGACATGTTTGAATGGAGACAGCGTTGGAGTTTATTTAAATGAATGCAAATGCAGCACTCCTGATTAATTGGTTGACTGATGGGTATTTGCAGTAGAAGGTCTCAGCAGTCAACTGACAAATAAAGCACTTTAGATTCTCATTCATTTAAATGCAGTCCAATATTTTATGTAGAAAATTTGAGGTCAACTGTTAAAAAAACATTCCAGGCTAAGTGCCAGTTAAACTAGGACTGCAACAATTAAACAGGAAAAAAAACGCAAATGAAAATAATAAACTACGAATTTCATTATCGAGTCATGTGTGCACATCGTGCATGATTAAAAACTCAGTACATATTCTATTAACAAAACACTTGTGAAAATGAGCTGCGGTGACGGAGCCGCTGTCAGTAAAGTGCCTGACAAAACCATGACAAGGGTTTCTATGAAGCGATTAAAACAAACCCATGCTTAAAGTCGTATACCTGTGAGCATTGCCCTGGATGCTTTGACAAATGCGTGTTTTTGAGACATGTTTTCGAAAACTTCACAGACGTCACTGAACGAGTGCTATGAAATATGTGATTTTGTGCTTTAATATTAATATAAAATGAAATGCACCATTTTTTGAACAAAATATGCATGTTGTGATGTTGTGACAGTTCCTTTCGTCCACAGAATTAGGATTTGGGTGATACAAACTCCGAATTGCGATAATAAGGTCAGAATTGTGTATTTGTGTGAACAATTCTGAGTAAAAAAAATTGCGAGATGTCAACTCAAAAATTGTGAGTTAGAAAAAAGTTAGAATTGCAAGACGTTAAAAGGATAATTCACCCAAAAATTCTGTCATTAATTACTCTCCCTCATGTTATTCCAAACCCGTAAGACCTGTTCTGACGTAGTTATGACGTAGAACCCGGATGCACTGTGGACATGCAGTGTTGGGGTGCCTCCAAAATATCTAAATTTGTGTTTTGAAGATGAACAAAGGTCTTACGGGTTTGAAACGACATGAGGGTGAGCAATTAATGACAGAATTTTCATTTTTGGGTCAACTATACCTTTAACTCAAAATTTGGAATTTCGAGATTAAAAAAGGAATTACCTTTTTTCTGTATTTTGTGGCAGATATGGACTTCCATAGTTAAGAGGCGTATGTGGTAATATGAAAATATGTTGCTACAGTATACTTTGAAAAGGTAATTGTTGTTTTCTAATGTCAATTATTATATATTACAATAGTTTGTATTTTATACCTGTTTTGCACATATCTGTATTGGAAAAGAAAATACAGAAATGCAATTGCAATGCTAGTCCCACAGACCCACAGACGTCCATTGTAAATGCATTAACGTCAACACATTTTTTGTTTTTCTCCAGAAAAACAGTACATCTGTCCTACTACAAGTCTTTAGTTCTACATTGCAGCTACACGTCAACCAAGGGCTATAAACCTGTGCACATCATTTATTAAAGCCTTCATAAATGTAGCATGAATGCCTCATGATTTATTTGCAAACAAATGTTGCGCTTCATAGAAAGGATGTTTTGATTCAGTGTCTTTCGGTCATTGGTGACAGCAGAAGGTATTAACAAAACACATGACGAGTGACACGACTCATCTATGTCTTTAAGTCCTACGCTGATATTCTCTGGCTGGTGTCAGTGCCTCCAGACTGTGGCTGTTCTTTCAAACCGCTGAAAGATGTTTCACCTGCTTTGCTCCTGTCCGACTTCTAGAGCCTTCCGTCTGGCGCTTATCTTTCCCCTGCCACACTCAGTCATTTTCTGTCAATCCTTTCATCCATCTTCTAGTGCTCCCTGCATCCCGGCAGCTGTGCTGAGAACATGGCACACGGCCCGACGCTGAGCGTCAGCGCGGTGCTGCTTCAGAGATACTCGTGTCCTGTACTGCATTGCTGCGTTCTCCTCAAGAGAATGAGAGAGGTGAAATATGGATATGAAGCAGAAACAGGAGGCTTTTTTTGCAAGAGAAGTGGGCAGAATTGACTCATAGGCTATAAACTGGTGTGAAATAATGGTTTGAAGATGAGTCAAAAAGATTGTAGGCTCGAAAGCGGCCTTTGGGCAAGACTTTACTGACAGCATGAACATCCAAATAAAACTTATTTACTTAAAAAAGAATCATTCCTGTTTTACTGCATTTTTTGCATTTTATTGCAAATGAAATAAAGGTTTGTATTCACATTGTTTTATCAAAATGTAAAAACTTGCTCCCCCTCTGAAGCTGTTGTTTCAGCTAAACTAAATATGATGAATAACTTACAAACTTAAATGAAAATGTGAAATGTTGCCTTGGCAAGTTTAGGTTGAAGTACTGAATTTACTAAACCTAAAATAAAATAAAAAATTACTAAGAAATGTATTCATAGAAATACAAAAACTATATAAAAAAGAGAAAAGCACATAAAATTACTAAAAACTTGAAATATAAAAATAAAAGCTAGTTTAAAATATTAATAAATACAATAATAGTATAAAAAACACTGAAATAACACTGATCTGAATTTCAAGCCCATTTTTAATTTTGAAAATGCATTTTTATTCAGAAGATTTTTAGATCTGAAAAACATCATATACTGTATATTTGCAGTAATACACCAATTAAAATTCTTGCTGATACCAATAAGCCAGATAATTGTTTTAATGTTATGGTCAATAACTATTTAATGACCAATATTGAAATACTATACTATTTTGATTAAATAAATTAAAAATAAAACATTTTAAGTTAGGCATCACAATGTAATAATGTAATAATAGATTTGAGATTCATTTACATTTAACAGTGTTATTAAATTTCAAATAAGATTAACTTTTAGTTGGCAATAAATGACTTATTATTTACTTATTAAATTCTTAATTGATTAATGACCTACAATAATTTAAATATTCACATATTAAATATATCTATTGAGTTTATTAATATTATTATTATTATTATTTCTGTCTTGCATTTTCATTTTTTTAATTGAACACATTTTTAACTACACATGATCTGCAAAAAACAATTGATTACAGTCAATCAAATATTCACATCTTCATCATCATTTTATATTATTTCTTTTGCTATTTACTGTATAAATAATAATAATGAAACTTATGTAAATACTATTTTGTGTAATTAATATATATATATATATATATATATATATATATATATATATATATTTAAAAAGTGCAAAATAGAAGCATTTTCACTAGAGATGTATACACACAAAATACACACTATTTTGTCTAATGAAAGATCTGCGACCATGATATGCACAGGTATTACGGCTGATACCATCATTATTCCATGATACTGTCATATTACATTTTTATAAAAAAAAAATTCTCATAAACCAACAGAATAAAGTCTAGATGCACATAACTGTGGTGACATTCCTCTATCACACTGATGGACCGACGCATGAAGCTTTAGCCATCTGTACCTCAGCACTGCCAGACATCAACTCTTCATCACTGCTTCAGAACAGAAGCAGAATTACTCAGCCGTATCTGTCACGCTGTACCTCGCTGTGATTTTAAGCCTAAATTTCTCACACTTTTCCTTTGTCGTTGTAGTTTTTTCACAGGTGATGGAGTTTGTTCTGTTGTGCTCAAAATGTAGCTGCACCGTGTAATCGTTGGCCTTTTTCATCAGGCGAGTAACAGCAGCCTTTTACGTATACATTCAAATCACATAGGCCTGCTCACAAATCCTCGTCCAAATGAAAGTGCAAAAGTCTGTCCACATTAAATCATACAGCGTTTCCTCTTTAAGTAGAGTAGATCTGTTCATATATTGGAGCAGCTCTGAAATATGAGCGCACATAAAATGAAGTGTGAGCTTGTTTTTATTGGGAAGTGGAGTGATGTATAGTGTTATGAAGGGGTGCATGAAGCAGATCTGTATTATGACTATGATACCTTGGAAGACGTTGTTTGCGTTCTGAAGTTTAGTTTGCTCAGCTGAATGGAATTTGGGCGACGTGCTTTACCTATGTCTATTTCTTGTGTGTGTTGTCAAGGCTAATGGTCTTTAGTTACAGAATAGGAGTCAGGCGGTGGATCCTATCACTGAAACACGGTGAGTTTGGCTAACAGCACTGCACAGTAATAGTCGTTTTATATTCCAGCATGAAATATTTAAACAATGTCCATCGGCCATTGTTTGTTCAATCTTCCTGTTGAAAGCCGTTATTTTTCAGACCCTTAAAATGTCATCAATAATTTAAATGGTTATGCGGCGCATAAATATCAGCCTTCGTTTTGTTTTCCTTTTAGTTTCTGAAGGACATCAGAAAAGAAAAAAGAATGAAGTAAAAAATATTCATTTTTCTGCACATAGAAAAGGATTTGTGGGAAACAGCAGTGCAAAAACGTTTTCTAAAAGTTCACTGAAACACAAAACTAAGAGTGCATTCAAGTTATGTTGGAAAAATCATATTTACAAGATCATTCATTGTCTAATTGCTAAAGCTATCGTTGTCGCTGTCTGTTTTCACTGGTGCTGCCTTCAAGTGCTACCAGAATGATCTTAAATAGGAATATGGTTGTTAAAAGCTGCATGTGAAAGCAATGCGAACCGCTTGAATTTGTCAAGCTCACAATCAGAAGTGGGACTTTTTTGTAATAGCATGAGACCAGCTATGTTGTTATTTTTATCGTGCTGTCTTTTTGTAGAAAAGGTACATAGCCATCTCCGACCAAAGTGACTTTAATGTATATAATAATTTTGTATTTTTATTCAATCATTCGTTCATTCATCTCTGAAGCAAATGCATTATAATTATAACAAGATTTTCAAAATTATACGTCCGCCCTTCATATACAGCTTTAGGTGACAGTAAAAACACTGCCATCTGTTTTGATATGACACAGCTAATCACTGTTAATCAGTCTTGACATAAATTGACATTTTAATGTTAGAGATTTATCTCATCAGCTCTTGCCTGCAGCTGTCAAGCTCCCTGCATGATTCAGTCAGTGACTCTACAGAAATTGTGAAGCCAGTGAGTGAAAGGACAGTGGATGTGTTTTGGTCACACATTCTCCCAATACTTATTGTCATGGAATGTGTCTGTTTATATGCAGTAACATGAAGTGTAAATAGGATTCACCGGGCGAATCGAGGCAATAAGGAAGGTATTGATGATTCTCTAAACATATCATTTGCCATTATAAGAGCTCTGGCTGTCAGGTTTTGTTTTTGATTGATTTGGGTTTTGACGAAGCCAAGCAAATTTGTCATGTCTGTGGCTCCTAGAAATGATTTTTCTGTGAATTGATTGTTTTTATTGGGTTACTGTAGTGCTTTTGTGTCCAAACATGCCCGTCTTTTCCATTTCATCCTTGCACAGATTGACAAACTGGCTTGCGATCACATCCGTGCCCCATACAGTCATTTGTAGATTAATTCAATTTTTATATAAAAAGGTGTTTCAGTTGTCATTAAACAAAGATGAAACACCTGTTCAGTGCCAATGCCAAGAAAATGTGTTAGCTTGGTTGAATACTAATACTATAGCTGTTTGCCGCTAGGCTCTCACTAACCTCCCCCTGAACTGTGCTCATTTTTTCTCTAATCTTGGCGTCTCACATTGGCTCACTGCTGTAATCACCTCGTTCAGAACGATGGCGCTGCTTGAACGGGTCGGCTTACAGGGTCATTAGAACCAGGTAAATTATTCATTACAAAATGTGCCATCAAAGTGGAGCGCTAAGCACAGGGTTTCCAGCTCTGCCAAGAGGCACAGTCGCGTCTTAATATCTTTCCTAATTAAATCTGACTTTTACAGTACAAGTCAAAGGTTGATGTCTGTGTGTAGACTTATTTATTTCCTCATATGTATGGGAATATAATTGCATTAATTAATCAAATAATTGCATGTTATTGTTTGTTCTAATATCTATATTGAGATGCCTCTAATTGTGTGTGTGTGTGTGTGTGTGTGTGTGTGTGTGTGTGTGTGTGTGTGTGTGTGTGTGTGTGTGTGTGTGTGTGTGTTATAAATAATTTCTATATGACTCATGCATATTTCTGCATGAATACAAATGCAGAATTATACTACATTTTTCTTGTTGAATATTCAAAATTATACTTTGAAAACTAAATGAGTACATTTTAGAACTTGGCCTTGTAAAATGAGATGTTGGGTTTTATATTAGTATTTTTTTGTATTTTAAGTATTGGTCAATTTTTTATTGTTTTTTAATTGTTGGTCTATTGAGTAGTGATGTTTCATTGTTACAGTAAAATGATTTCAGTGTTTTTAATGACAGTCATCTTTAAGAACCTGTAATATTGCTGAAAGGTCAACAAAACTAAAAAAAAATCAGATCAATCTGAATCTAATGCATCTGTGGAACATAAAAGAAGAATTTTTGAGAAATGTCTTAGTGTTTTGATTGTATTTTCACAAAGTATCATAAAGTCAGTGGTCATCAAAACAGTTACTGACATTCTTCAAATAATCTTATTTTGTGTTCCACAGAAAAAGAAATTCATAAAGGTTTGGAAATGACATCAGGGTGAGATTAATGATGGAATTTTCATTTTCGGGTGAACTGTCGCTTTAACTTTCATTGTCTTTGGGTGTCATTGTTAACTTGATGCTATGGCATAAACCCATAACAAAAGCCTTGTAATGGAGATGCATAGTAATCAAACCAGGTGGAGCTTGAAATTGATGTTTGAAGTTCATCGTATTAGCCAATTAATAAAGTTATTTTCAGTCGTATGATCATGGCGTGACTGTATGGAAAGAAGGACAAAAACACTGTGATAGGTGAGATAATCAAGATTAATTGAACTAATGTTCCTGAAGAACTAGCTCATTTGCTCATTTTCTCAGTTGCTGAGCACATCACTAAATTAAGAGGTAATTTGTCTTCCTGTTCACACACAGTGTGTCATATACCTTATATTAATTGTGACGTTATGTGGTTGGAAATTAATGGACAGTGAATTGATTTTCTTGATGGGGCAAATGCTAGTCTATAGTGTCCTTGTACTTGATGAAAGTTATGGTTGATTGAATGAGTCTCGTGTTGCCCTCTTGTGATTTTAGCCTGCAGAAGGCGCTCTCTACTATCCTCTATCACTTCATATGGTCATTTATCCATCTTTGCTAATGCTGTTTCCAATTCAACTCAGAAAGTCACAATATCCAACTTGAAGACAGTTAAGCTTTGTCTTTGACTTATACAAATAAAATGCATTAATAAGTTGAAGTTCTTACATGACATAGTTGAAAAAGTTGTATTTTTGTAACTGGTAATTTTGCATCAACATGACAAAGAAATACCATGGCGCATGTCAAAACTGCCTCATGAGGTCAGTAGTTTAGGTAGACAATAAACCTATTAAACTAAGTTGAGTTGAATTGAATTAGCTAAGGTGTCCTCTCCTTAACCTTTGTGTTTTTTTGACTCGTTGCTTGCCCTCTCAGTGTGAACCACAGGTGTTGCTGTGTCCATAATGCCCTCCACGTCTCACCAGGCTCACTGTGAAATAGACAGACCAGATGCAGCTCATTCCTGCTGACCTATTCGGTACCTACTGCTATAATGGCGAATAATTTAGCTGCTGTGTAGGTGACAAATGGCCCAACTCTAAAAGCCCATGTGTTGGGTACTAAAACCCCCAGTGATATATGAGCATGCAAGTCTGATAAATCCTCCACATCATTCGTTCTGTGACGGCAATTCATCACCTGTGGGAGTTTAGCGTTGGAATTCCTATTGGATTTTTAATGAAAGAGAAGATAATGTGACTTAAAGTCAATGAGTTCTGTGAATTTTTTTCTCCCACAAACCCCACCCTCACACTGAAAAACTCCACCTCCTCATTTTCCACTATTTTCTCATATTTCAACTTCCCAGGCACATCCAATTTTTGGGCTAGCCTCTGTAAATATCAAAAAGTTATTTTTATCTGAAATTTAGACTTTGATTTAAAATACACAAGGGTTTTTGCCACATTAAAAGGCTTTTAAAGTCAATGATGTATTTTCACATACGCTTCATGTAACTGTGACTTCACGCTGTTCTTTTCATCTCGTGCATCTCTTCTGTTTCTTTTACGTTTGTGTCTTCTCAGTTGACAGTTTAATTAGTCAATTGTAAAACACTTACAATGAAAACAAGTTGTCATTTTCTTTATAAATGTATTTTATCACAAAGTGTCGTACATGTGTCCTGTTATGGTCTATTCTACAAAGCGTAGTCCATCATAAACTTGACATTGTTTATTTTACCAATGACACAGCACAAGTAGTGTTGCTACAAGCCCACAAAAAAAAGATCACTGAGGCTTTGCGCTCTGTGTAAATAGTCAAGCACAACCTTTCATGTGCTGTTCTTTGATCCCGCATGAAATAACGATTCTCTTCATGCTCCCCAGTGAAGTGTGACATTTAAACAATTAGTGGCTTTTTGGCAATCAATGTCAGATTTAGCAAGAAATGTCTTGGACCACAAACCACACAGAATCCATTTCATAATGATCCAGTGGTGTGAGTCGGTATCAGATTGAGAGAGATATTAGAGACACAGTGTCCACCGCATCCCAAACCATTGCTCTTCTCTCAAATGGAGATTTTGGAGTCTGTTTCTGAATCATTGGCTTTAGCCCTTGACCCCCAGATTGGTTTAATGTGAGAGGGTAATATCTCAGACGGCTGATTTCGTAATTTCCTGTAAAGGTGATCACTCCTCCGCAACATGCAAATGAACGAGCAGGCCACCACGGACACAATTAGAAGCAGTGCAGTGATGCTGATTATCAATCCGTCATCGAAACCATCATCAGTTTTTCCAATTGAAACCTCAGCTGTACTGACATTCACACAGTTTTTCAAATGTCTACTTTGCAGGTCTGTAATTTCCACACACACCTCGTACTGCGTCAGTGGCTGCAAGTGTGTGAGGTTGAACATTTTTACATCTGATAACACATGGGTGGTGAACTGCAAGGAGCGCTGCTGGGATGTGGTTGACCACTTAATATTCGACACAAGACTGCCCTTGGGTGGCACCCAAGAAATCCTCACCGAATGTGGCTCAGTCCCTTTGACTTGGATGTGCAGGGATTCATTTGCCGGCAGCGGGTAGTACCCGTTTACTATGACCGAGACGGATCTCATGTCCGCACCTATGAGATTGTGGGCCACGCAGGTGTATTGCCCAGCCTCGTTCTCTGTGATGCCGTAAATGTCAAACGTTCCCTCAGAATGCAGGTGATACTTCTTGGAAACCATCTGAGGCAAAATCTTCTCTCCTGAAGGTGTTACCCAGTAGATCTCAGGTTCAGGATCGGCAAACGCCCTGCAGTGCAGAGACACTGAATCCCCGGGACCCACATTGACCTGCTCGGGAAGGCTCTCCGGAGATATTAGTGGCAGGCAGATATCTGCCATTTCACGGAAATGCACATGCTTAACAAGTCGACCTTCAAACTCTGAGGGCCCTGCGCATAAGAGGGCATCTGGTTCCATGAAGCGGACCTTGGTCTTGTTCATATTGATCCAGCGGATGACACAGTCACAGTAAATGGGGTTGGAGTGCATGCTCACCTCCTGAAGGTTAGGCAAGGATTCCACCGTCACATGATGAAGGGCCCGGAGCGCATTGCTATTGAGCATCAAGGACTCGAGCCTCGGGAGTTTGGAGAATGCATTCGGGTGGATGTAGGAAAGTCGGGGGTTGTTCGTCGCTTCGATTTTGGTCAGCTCTGGTAGGTTGTGCACAGCAAAGCTGTCGATGGAAACTAACTCCGGCATGCTGTTAATGCCAAGTTCTTTCAAATGGATCATGTCCACAAAGTCACCCCTTTGGATCCTCTCTATGGGATTCTTGTTAAGGTCCAGAAACTTGAGGTTCTGCACTTGTCTGAGAGCAGCTTGAGGTACTTTTGGGAACATATTATCATAGAATGACACGCTTTCCAGCTTATCGAGTCCAACCAGGGCACTGTCAGGGATTTCAGTGAGGTTCATTCTGGTTAGCACAAGACTGCGGAGATTGATAAGGAGCTTGAAATTCATGTCCTGTATTCTGGCAATTGGATTCTCTCCTATCATCAAGATTTCTAACTGGAAAAGGTCCCGGAACCACTCTGTTCTTATGGCCCTCAACTGGTTTGAATTAAGATGGAGCCTCAAGAGCTTGTTAAGCCCTCGGAAAGCCTCTGCACTGATTGAGGAGAGAAGGTTATGGTTAACATACAGCTCCTGCAAGTTTGGGAAGTGTGCAAGGCAGTTATCATGAAGGCTGCTTAGCCAGTTCTCCTCTAGGTGCAAAGACAGAAGTTGTGGAAGGTGACCTAGATAGACATCACTCAATGAAGATATGTTGTTTCGAGATAGGTCTACCTCTGTTAGGTTTACCAGATAGTCCAAAGGACTGTCAATCTTTGCGATGTTGTTGGCCTGCGATAGAAGTACTTGTGTGTCTAAGGGCAGCCTCTCCGGCAGAGACAGAAGTCCTAGATCATTACAGTCCACAGTCGGAGCCTCATTATACATGGATGAGGGAGAGAACCAGGGTCGGACTTCACATTTGCACAGCTTGAGGCACACAACCCTCCACTCGGAGGCCTGAACTGAGTTAGTCAGCGCCAGCAAACAAACTGCAAACAGCAAATCTTTCATCTTGGTCCTACTCTCTTCAGCTTGTAATTGGTCCTTATGGGGTCTGGTGTTAGAGGCGTTAAATTCACAAACACGGAATCATTTGTTATGACAACAGGGTGTATTTCTGCTGATGGCAAGTCCCCCAAAGCAGCAAGTTTGCCTGTTGTCGTCCTTGGTGGAGAGTAGCAACCTTTCAATTTACCCTGTTTTGGGTTGTCATGCAGGCTGCATATGTGAAGGTCAGCGTATCCTTAGGGGAATGGAAGCAGGGAAAGTGGAAATTTGCAGGGTGAGCTCAGGTTCCTGTGGAGGGTGGACCACTTGTCTGCCATCGTTATTATGTTCAATCAGTCACACTCGTCACTTCCCATCTGTGGAAAATAAGAGACAGGAGAGAGAGGAAATGAATAGTGACACATTAGCATCAAGAAGAGCCATACTGGCATTTAGAAGCATGATGATATATTTAGACCATACGAGTGAAGGTATTATTGCTTTTTCGTGCCATCAAATAATACATTATTGCTGGTTTGACCTCATATGTCTACCCTTCCCACATCTATCATGTGACCACTGGGACTGCTCTCGCAATATATTCAAATGTCAAGGAGGTTTTATGTGCACGAGGGCAGGTGTTAAGAAAATCTGCATACATCACAACCATTCTGTTTAGTGTATGGGTTGTGCGTATAAGAGCATCAGTATGCATTGCCGTCTGTCTTCTGTCGTAGATCATTTTGTAATTGTGAGATAATGAGCTTTATTTGGCGACTGACTGGCCAGACACTTAAATCTGTTGTAACATGCTTTCATTTCTACGCTATGATGCGCTGTGAATATAATAACTTACTTTAACCGCATTTATATGAAAGCCAATTTAACAACTGATTCTTGTCATACATAGCGCATTTAATTTGTGTTTTGCATTTCTGACAAACGTGCTATTCAAGCATACTAAGGGCATTGCTAACATTGGTTTTTATTGTCTCATAAATAGACATTAAAGCCAGCTGAATGCACAGAGGGGCAATTATTTCGCAATGAAGTGCTATCCCAAAGGGCTCAGTGATAACCACTGCATTTTGTCTTTCAGTGGCAGCTGCCAGTGGGCACAGTAAGTTAATTAAGACGTTTAAAAATTTGCCTGTGAACTCAGACTCTGTGCTTTGTACCTCTTGTATGGCTGACTAAAACTATATTTGAATGCATTACACAGTGAGCGACCCAGTAAGTTAATCTTTAGCCTTTTACATAGTGACGAAAAACTGATGTGGTCTGTGTTTTTCAACACGGCATTTAATATAAATCAGTTTTTAATCAAATTGACAGATTGTCTTTAAAATACAGCACTCTAATTCTGTCTTGGACAGATTGTTAATTTGATTGCAAAATAGATTGCTGTGCACTGTGAGGTTTGTGATAAGGTTTACGTTCAATGATATTGATTGACAGCCCTAATATAAATATAAAAATTTGGATGCTTACACAGAAAATCTCAGTGTATTTGCTGGATCTTACTTCATATGTTGAAATTATGATTGGCTTGCAACCTTGAGGACAGAAAGCACAAAGCCGCTTGCCTGTGCTAGATGAAGCTGTCAGTATCACTATAGGAGCAGGTTTGCAAAAGAACTCCTGTAGGACAGTGTGCTTATGTTAGTCCGACTATGGCAGCGAGTCAACACAAGCAGGTGGGAGCATTTTTTTTTCTCCTTTCTCCTTGCATAGCCATCTGTTTGGTCCTGTAGTCTGCTTTTTTGCCAGGATTGTGCAAAGATCACTATTCATCCCAACGGCCGTACAAATTATGAGGTTGTAAACTTATTTCAGAAGCTGCTTACTGTCTGATGTAAGATTTAGGTGGTGTGTTGCCCTGTTGAGGAGAGACTAACTAAAAGCAGTGACTTTTCAACAAGTGACTTTTATTAGATGAAAAATAGCAAAAACATCCCTGTTTTTATGTTACATTTTATGTGCACAGTTTTACAGCCAAGCCAGATAAGCAGATGTGCTCTCCTATTTTCATCTTTTATTTATAGACAATATAGACAGTGTTAGAAAGTCTGATTTGTTTTAATGAATCAGTTCATAAAATAACTGATAAAAAAGACATAAATCGATTCTGCACAGATGTCAATTTTTTATTTTATTTTATTAATTTATTTTTTGTAGATGTCAGGGTTTTATATATAAATATAAATATCTAAAATAAAAAATGAATAAATAGATTTATAAAATTAAATATCTGTCTATTAAATAAATTCTTAAAATTTATATTCTTAAACATATAAATATTTCTTAATTACATTTTGTTTAAGTGTGTGTGTGTGTGTGTGTGTGTGTGTGTGTGTGTGTGTGTGTGTGTGTGTGTGTGTGTGTGTGTGTGTGTGTATACATATATTTAATTGCTACACACTTCAGTTAGAATATATATTTCTAAATATTAATGTCAATTTATATGTCAAAAAATATTTCTTGTTTTCGAATTGATGGAATTCTGATATATATATATTAGTTTCAGTGTGTGCATGTGTGTAAAATTATTATAAATATATATACATAAATAATTAAAATATCTAGTTTCATCCGTATATAATATATAACTGCTTGATACTTTAATGTCTTCACTTTGATTTTAACTGCAAATTTGTCTCATTATTTAAATCCTCTTCAAAAGCTGTTTTTCTCAAATGCCTCATTTATTTAACAGATAATAAACTGACATTATTTGCAGAGAACATGCTCTTTGTTGCTATGAAAAGCACAACATGGATGCACTGAGCTGAACACAAGTGTGAACAAGTATTGATACACACGCAAGGACACACATCTCTCTCATGCTCTCTCCATCTTTCCCATTTCTGTCTATTTTCTGTTAAGAGCTTTTGCACTAAAGATGCCCACACACACTAATTTGATTTGCTCATAAATGTGTCCTTCTTAACTTAGAGAGCCCTCAGCTACGGTTCATGTGTGTTGTGCTCACTTCATTATTTGAAACGGGTTTGAAATAGTAGAGAGTGCTTCTATAGCTGAATGCTGGAAAGGGTCAAAGGGGCAGAATATTTCTGCTCAGTTCATTTGAGTCATGGGTCGACACATGCATTACACATGTACACAGATGCACGGTATCTGGAGAGATGTATATAATGTAACATAAACACTATTATGACATGATTTTATCTGTGATTAATTGTGGTTTATACAACAGTTATTGCTGCTCGTCTAATGTGATTGGACATGTGGTGTTCCATTGGGACGTTTCACTGAGAGTATCAACCTGCTTGCCAGACTATATTTGAAGCAGAGACTTGAAACTTGTTTTTGAAAGTCAGAATGTCTTAATCAAAAAGTATTATAAATGTGTGTAAAATATTTATTTATTACTTTGTATTCATTTGTATTCTTTTTCTACCCATAATTAGAATATTGAGAGATGTACAATCTTGAAAGAAAATTGTGGTTTTCAGTAATAATTTTGATTTCAACTCATGATGTCTTTAGAAAGCAAAAAGAATACAGTATGTAATATCAAATTTTAAGATTTTTGTTAAAAAAAGTTTTTTATTAAATTAATTAATTAATTTAATGCATTTTTAATTTATTTATATTTTTAAATAATTATAACTTCTTTTTTTTTCCTGCACATTTTGCAGACACTGGTGTGAAAAATTCCTGGATTACTCAACTTGTTATTGAACTATTGTTTAAAAATGAACAGATATTTAGTACAACACTCTTGCTCGTGTGATTCAGCAATTTTACATTGTTATTTCAGATTTATTTACTATACTATCATAGTATTTATTAATATTTTGAATTGGATTAGTTTTCTAATTTTAGTTTGTTTTAGAAACTTGGTTGTGTGCTTCTGTCATTTCTATTCGTTTGTGTGTGTGTGTGTGTGTGTGTGTGTGTGTGTGTGTGTGTGTGTGTGTGTGTGTGTGTGTGTGTGTGTGTGTGTGTATAGCTAAATTTGCTAAATTTCAGTTTTAGTTACTTTAATACTTCAACTTTTTAATTTCAGTTAGTTGCCAAGATAAAATTTGTAATGTTCTTTCAAGTTTAAGTTTGTAGTGTAATATTTTTGTTTAATTTTATTGGAGCTTTACTTTAATTAATGAATTTTTATTAGTAACAACACTGAATTTTTTATTTAATTTTTTTTTTTTTTTTATCTGTTCTAAAAGCCAAAGCTGGATGTAATGTTGGAATTCCCACAGTAAAATCTCCAAAATCCCATCATATTTTAAACATGAAGTATGTAGTGATTGGCTAAGGGATAGCTGTCAAAGATGTTGTTTGTGTTTAGCACTGCTAGTCTTTTCTAAGGAAGATTTCAGTGGAAATTTGTAGTGTGTTTTGTCTGAACAGTACCAACAGCAGGTCCTCTGTCTATCTGCATTAATCACAACTTTTTGTTGACAACCGCTCCTTTCCTAGAGTCAAGAGTCCAACCACTTTACCTGAAATATTTATGGTTTGCCTCTTTTAGAGAAAGTACTCATGAAACTAACACACATAGACACACACACACACACACACACACACACACACACACACACACACTCTCTCTCTTTCCCATCCACTCATCTAATGCTACAGACTCCACCTAAAGTGGCCTTGCTGTGCTATGTTTTATTCACAAGGTAGAAATCTCGCCGTACTTTGGCAGCGGGGCAGCACTCCTAGTGAAGCGTGTGTGGGGGGGACATCATGAATTGGAGGTGACACCTTGTCACATTACGATAGCGCAACGCAGTCTGCGAAACGCCTTCCCCTCTGGTTTGCGTTTAGGGAATGGAGTGGATCTGAGGGAGCTGCTCAGGTTTTGTTTCATACCGCACAGTGACTGAAAGCAAGAGTGAAAAACGTGTGCGGTGGGCAGAATACTTAAAACCCAGCAGCGGCAGACTCTTGTGACAGTGAAGTTAATGGATTAAACGTTTAGCCCTTGACCATGTGGGTCCACCTGCGTGGTTTCAGGTCCACTTCTAGTTTGGCTTCAATAGCAGAAATATTAGCTGTCGGAGAAAAAAAAAAGAGGCAACGTTCGGCTGTTTTTCATTTTGCCTTCTGCTTTGGTTTTAATTCATTTACAGATTCATCTGAAAGGTTCTTTTGCTGTCACTCTTTGAATTGAAATGAATTATCTCTGTAAGTTGACTTTTAACACTGTCTACCACCATCTATCACGCTGTGGATATTGATTTCTATTCTGTTCTGTTCCATGTATTCCATTCTATTCTACTCAATTCTATTGTTATTTTCTGCTTTTGTCTAATTCTGTTCTGATCTGCAATGTGTTTCTCAAAAGCTTTTTTTTGAGATCATTGGTGGCAATGGTTCTACGATCTACTATTACGATGCTTTAGGAAACGCAGCTCTGGTCAGGTGTATATGATTCTGTTATGTTCTCTTATAAATTCTATGATGTTTTATAATCTGTTTTCCGCTATGTTCTATTTTGTTCTGCGGTGTTCAATTCTACTCTGTTCTGTTCTATTTTTCTACTTTATTCTATTCTATTTGGTTCTAGGTCATTGTTTTCAATATATTCTGTTGTACTCTGTTCTGTTGTTTTTTTTTTTCATATTCTGTTCTGTTTCATTATGTATTATTCTATTTTGTTATTTTCTGCTGTATTTTGTTTTATTTTTTCATTTCTTCCGTAGTATTCAATTTTTCTGTTCTGTGGTATTCAATTCTGTTGTTTTGTTTTACTCCGTTTTATTCTGTTCTGTTTTTCTATTGCATTCTGTTCTGCTCTTCTGGTCAAATTCTGTTTTATTCTTATTCAATTCTATTGAGTTTTCTATTCTGTTTTTCTGTTTTCTTTGGTTTACTTGCAAATGTGTTTTTTATTTATTCAATTTGTACTTTTTCTGCACTATTGAATTGCTGTGTTGTTTTGTTCTATTCTATCCCATTCTGCTCCGTTTTATATATTCTACTCTACTCAATCCTAATATTCTTTTCTGCTCTTTTCTAATTTGGTCTCTTCTGTTCTGCTGTGTCTGATTTATGTTTTCTATTACGGATGTGTATTTCTATTCTATTTTTCTATATTCTGTTCTATTTAGTTCTAATTTATGTTCTATTTAACCCTGTTATACTCCATTTTGCTTTTAATATTCTATTCCACTCTACTCTTTTGATCTGTTTTTAAAAAAAAATTCTGTTCATTCACTAGTATGTTAAGATTTTATTTTCTCCTCTTGTTATATTTCTTCTGCTTTTTTCCTGTTATATTGTATTCCGTTCTCCTAGGTTTTCAGATTTTTCATTATTCTGTCCCATTCTGTTTATTCCATTCTATTCTGTTTTGTTTGCTTTATTCTATTCTGTTCTGGTCTATTCCTTGATTCTATTCTGTTCACAAACTGTACAAGATAACCAAGTTTACTTCATGAGTTATGAGCTTGACTACATGAGTGTGTTTTCCCCCATGTGCTGTAATATATCAGCATTGTTTCCTATCACACTACATGGTGTCACTTCAAACGCCTGGTGTGAAGTATAATTAGCTAAGATACTACGCTGACACGGGCACCGTCAGAGAGAGTGTGTGTTATATAGTCCTACAGCCCTCACCTGCTCCGCACTGCTGGCGAACACACTGCACGACAGCAATTAATTACGCTTCAGCACTACTGACAGAATCCCTATAGATATATCAGCTATTTCTGTCGCATATTCTTCAGCCCTGTCTCAAGACATGTTTGCATTTTTTTCTTCTATTGTCCCTATTGATTTCTCTCTCATCTCTACGCTCCCATCTACACCTTGTTGATACACATGAGGCAGGAGCAAATACCATAAATCAGTGGTGCTTAGACCAAATACATGCCCCCTTTTGGTTCCTTCCATGTACCTTTTTATCTTCCATTAACCTATTGCTTTTTGATTCCAAACCAAAAACACAAACTTTGTAACCGCACACCAGAAGAGAAGCCAAATGTTTTTATTATACAACTGTACTACTATAAGATCCCTAACTGTCCTATTGCAGAACTACATGAACTATGCTGAGGAAACTCAAGCCGGTTTCATATTGCCGCATCACAAGCGTCTGACTTAGGAAGCAAAGATAACCTGTATTTAGTTTGTAGATGGCATGTTTTTGTATTTTAGGCTGAAGAAAAACATAGGTCTTCTATAAAGCAGAGCCGAGTGATGTCTGTTAAAGTGAGGTGCTGTATGAGCTGTGGCGTAAAATATTTTTGTCATATTTCACTGTAGCAATATGTAGCATATTTCATCTGTGACTGTCACAAATTTTACACACAGTGATACAGCAAGGGTTGATTGATATGAGGGTTGATTTTGCATGAACAAAGCAAATTGTCCAGAAATAATGATAAACCTTTGTTTTAACGCAATAGGTAACATCCAGATGAGTATGTGCAAGAATAGTTTGGCCAAAAGTTGCTGTCTAAATTCTCAATTTTTGATAATGCAGCATTCATTGTGCAAGTATATTGAGAACTTTTACTAAGCTTTTTTTTTTTTTTTTTTTTTTAATACAAACTGGTGATAGAATAAACGTATATACCTTATAATTGTTATGTATTACTCACATTAAAATCTCTAAAATCCCTTGCAGTAACCTGGGGAGACATAAATCAATAATTTCCTCTTGATCCATCACATTATTGGATTCACAGTTATTCCTCCCCATGATACCTGTAGAGTCTCTGCGCGAGATTACGACATTTCGCCCGCGGGTGCGCAGAGCTTTCTGATCAAAAACGTAGCAATGATTAAAACGAAACATAAATATATACATTTAGAAGTGATTTTAATATTAATTGAGCGCATACCATACGTTTGGCTTTAAGCCCCCTGCACTGGCACACTATTAAAATCCCTCATCACACATGAGCACATGAGTCATGAGAGCGTGAGAGAGCCGCGCTTACCGGAGAGAATGAGATTCCTTGTTTGAAGCGCATAATATATTCCTTTCCTCTCAACCGCGGGATCGAGCTCCAGACTTGCGGGGTTGTTAGAGAGATCTAGATCCAAATTAATTTTAGCTTTATTTTAGCGCGTGAGAGATGTGGAGTCTTTCTCCATACGGCTGTATTGGAAGAGATGCTGAGCGCTCCGCGGACTGAGGACCGGAGAAGCGCGTATTCATCCAGCTGTCTGTGATACTCACTCCCTCCACAGTCTCCCCGGGGACAGGCAAATTCTGTCTGGCGTTCGCTGCAAGCTGATTGGTCGAGCAGAGCTGTCAGTCAGGTGAGGGCCTCCCTCATACATATATAAACTAGAAAGGGGGCGGGGCTGTTACATCGCTCGATTTTTACCGTCTCTCTTCTCTCTGCATTTTCATACTCCCACTTTCTCTCTATCTTAGCCTCGTCAACTTGATATCTATTTGTAGTTTTCTGCGCTCTGCCCGTGAGGCTACGACTCTGATAAAGATACGCTATTTGAATATTCAAATGCTGACGACTAAATCAGTGCTTCTCAAGTGGTTTTGCTCAGATTTGACTTTGAACATTAATTGGTTCAGTATCACAAAAGGGATCACTGAAATGTATTAATGTAGACAATACACTACCAGTAGTACTATTCAAAAGTTTGAGGTTGGTAAGATTTTAAAGGGAGAGTTCACCCAAAAAATGAAAATTGTGTCATTACTCATCTTCATGTCGTTCCAAACTCGTAAGACCTTTGTTCATCTTCGGAGCAGAAATTAAGATATTTTTGACAGAATCTGAGAGCTTTCTGACCCTGTAGACAGCAACGCAACTGACATATTCAAGACCCAGAAAGGTCGTAAGGACATCATTAAAATCTTAATTTTAAGAAGTCACAAAAATACTTTGTGTGTGCAAAGAAAACACAAATAACGACTTTATTCAACAATTTCTTCTCTTCGCTTTGACGTAGAATCCAGATATGTGAACACACATCAAAGACTGACACGGAAGAGAAAAAATTGTTGAATAAAGTCGTTACTGTTGTTTTCTTTACGCAGAAAAAATATTCTTGTTGCTTCATAACATTAAGGTGGAACCACTGATGTCACATGGACTATTTTAATGATGTCCTTACTGCCTTTCTGGGCCTTGAATGTGTCAGTTGCTTTGCTGTCTATGGGAGGTTCAATAAACTCTCGGATTACATCAAAAATATCTTAATTTGTGTTCAGAAGATGAACAAAGGTCTAATGAGTTTGGAATGACATGAGGATTACGTGAGTAATTAATGACAGAATTTTCATTTTTTGGTGAACTATCCAAATCCAAACATAGTTTACTGTTTTTAATAGAAGTCTCATATGCTCACCATATATTTGATCAAAATATACAGTAAAACAGTAATATTGTGAAAATAAAATAACTCTTTTCTATATTAATGTTTTATAATATAATTTATTCCTGTGTTGCAAAAAGACTGCAGTACATAATTCTAAATGTAGGCTGTTTAAAACATTTATTGAGGCATTTTTTACCCAGCTCTCCATAATAAGAGCTTTTCTCATTTTGTGCATATTTTCTCCAGTTTGGCCAACAGCTTTTGTGAGATATAATCGATATTGGAAGTCTTTAGATAAGTCTCTCTTAACACACACTTAACTAGGCTCTTGCATTTACTGCAAAACCCTACTTGGCAAATCAGAATATATTCTCCCAGCATGCCGTATGCAACACTTGAGATAAACACCAACAACATTCAGGCCTGCAGAAGTAATGAAAATCACAAATCAGGCTGAGCGTCAGAGCTGTAACAGAAGAGGTGTGTGTGTGTGTGTGTGTGTGTGTGTGTGTATGATGGATGGAGGCTGCGCTAGAGCTGTTTGAAGATTTAACATTGCATAGGTTCTGACAGGGAGCTTGAAGTGAAGCGTTCATTGAATTTTCTTTCTTTTAATCTGAAATTAGATTTAAAAAGAAATGAATTTTAAAACAGAAAAGTTGCATCAAGAGTGGTCTCAGACTTTTGGAAACTCATCGAACTGTTATTAAAAACTAAAGTAAGTAGATCAACTTTATTCAATAAAAGATAACACAAAATGTCCTTCCAATATCTTGTGAGATATCTAAAGGAACAGATTTTGTTCTTATGTTCCTAGATTTTTAAGACATGGTGTTCAGACTGTCACAAAGAAAGTAGGCAATTTCTCACCAAACTGCTTGCTCAGCATTTGAGAGACGTTTGGCTCCAAAGTACACACTTCAACCGTGAGAAGTCATCTTATAAGAAGCCTTACAGGGTGTGTTGCAGCTGAGAAAGCGCTCTTGCGGAAAGGCAACAAGCAGAAAGATTACTGTACATGAAATTCCATAAAGCATGGAGTGACAGCTAGTGGCAGAAAGTTTCAGACGTGGGTGGGATGAGAAGTTTGCAGTCTCCTGGAAGACAAGGTTGCGGCTCGGTCACAGTCAGGGTCATTGTGGGTAATGATGTGGAGGATCAGGTCAAAGCTGATGGAACAAATACTTCAGATGCTACAAATGTAACACTTACAGAGATCTGACCTCAAAATAAAAGCTATGTGAGATCAGCCTGGAAATATTAGGGAACCTGGGATTGCCAGGCCTGAAAAAGTCATGGAAATAATAGTGACTTTAAAGAGTCATGACCCAAATTAAAGTCAAACCCAATTCGTTGAATTTACTAAAAAAAAAAAATAATTTAGTTGACTAACTTTCAACATTTTTTTTAAATGTAGCTAAAATAAATTGTTTGTAATCACATTAAGTATCTTTTTTTTTTTTGCAATAAATTGTGCTTTGTGCCATTTATCATGAATATTATGTTTGAAAATGAGCATTGTGTATATAGATTTATATCATATGGTTTTGAACAGTGTTATTTTAGTATTATTTATATCATCTTTTAGTATTTATTAATATTTCAAATTAGGTTTTTTATTTTAGTAATTTTTTATGTACTTTTGCCATTTTTTTCCATTTATATTTCAGTTTTAGTATTTTTATTATCTTAAATAGAGTTATATTTATTAACTGTATTTTATTTCATTTATTTGCCAAGACCATATTTCTTGTAGAAGTTTTCTTGTAAATTATTTGTCTAATAGTGTGGGGGTTTTTTTCATCTAATATTTATGTTTTATTTTATTTTAGCTTTATTTCAGTTAAGAAAAACTATTTTAATAGTTGGTTAACACTGGTTTTGAAAAATCTTTATTCAGTGACATTAAATGTTATAAAAATTTATGTAAATTTATTTTTGGAAATATAATAAAGTAAAAAAAAAATTAAATAAATCAAGATATAAAAGTCACACTATGAGATATAAAGTTGTGATTACAGAACATAAATTTACTAGATATAAAGTCACATGACACATGAAGTTGAAAATATGAGAAATAAAGTTGCCATTTTGAGATTTAAAGTGTTTTTTTTTTTTGGTTGTTTTTTTCTGGCAGAGACTCTTCTGTGACAAAAACAGCCAAAATTCATAGGCAAGTAAATATATGTGACCCTGGACCACAAAACCAGTCTTAAGTCGCTGGGGTATATTTGTAGCAATAGCCAACAATATGGATCAAAATGATCAATTTTTCTTTTATGCCAAAAATCATTTGGAGATTAAGTAAAGGTCATGTTCCATTAAGATATTTGGTAGATTTCCTACTGTAAATATATCAAAACTTCATTTTTGATCAGTAATATGCATTGCTAAGAACTTCATTTGGACAACTTTAAAAGCGATTTTCTTGATATTTTGATTTTTTTGCACCCTCAGATTCCAGATTTTCAAATAGTTGCATCTCAGCCAAATATTGTCCGATCCTAACAAACCGTACATCAATGGAAAGCTTATTTATACATCTCAATTTCAAAAAATGGACCCTTATGACTGGTTTTGTGGGCCAGGGTCACTTATAACATTCAAGAAGTATTTCCATTTTCCTACATCTGAAGCTTTAGGCATTGTTCCAAATGAGTACACACTAAGTGAATCAAGTGAAATATGATCTAATAATATTGCGCCCTGAAAATGAAGAGTTTTGACATTTCATAGAGTCTTTTCTTGACTTACTCCAGCAGATAAGACCCATCTGGTCTCTGAAAACTGTCCCTAATGCCCCATAATCCACTGAGCTCAGCAGCATCCTCAAATAAACCAGGAACAGTTCTGTCATCAGTATGCAAATGTTGTAGTCGTACCATCTCATATCTGCTCACTCCTTCTGCAGGAGCCCGAAGGACCCTCAGCAGAAGATCATCAAACGGGTCATTGGGATCGAGGGGGACTTCATCAAGTAAGTTTGTCCCAAATTAAGTTATGAATGAGGTAGAAATGACGTTTGATGGCATCATGATTGATTCATGGGTTTTAATGGCAGAAAATGTTTTGTTGCCTGAAAAGTGTTTACTCAGACTTAACAGGCCTTTGTAGCACCGCTAGAAGGATCTGTTTGAGCTTATTAAACGCGCCAATTCAGGCTTGGTCCTCTTTAAATGCTTGTATCGCACAAATGCACCGTTTAGCCGTAAGTGTCATTAAACATTAATGTCTCATCAAACCATTCGCGGCCAAATGCATTACATCTCAAGGTGATCTTGGGATTCAGTTGAGGAAATCCCAGGCCTGATGACTTCTCGAGTTTGATTTCGAGATGATTCATATGAAGAGGAAGTTCATTTTGTTCTGTGATGGCTGATGAAGAAAAACTACCATTAAAAATCTGAAATTTGCTTCACGCTCTCGCTCTAAAGCGCTCACAGCACCGCCTGCAATGGATATGAGCTATTGCTGTGTCAGAAAGTCATCTTAAATATGAAACAAAGACTGCAGCAGCTGTGCGAACATTAATTATTGATCTTAGATTTAGAGAGTGGGCCAAGAGCCAAATGCAGGATTGGTGAATACATGTAGCTGGTCAACTGTAACATAAACAGCGAGAAATGAAAAATAGCCTGATGTTTTCCTGCATTAAAAGCAGCCAGAATCCATTACTGTGTTAACGCATTATTTGTTTCTATTATCAGAACGCTGGGATATAAAAACCGTTATGTAAGAGTTCCAGATGGACATCTGTGGATCGAGGGGGACCATCACGGACACAGTTTCGACAGCAACACATTTGGACCGGTAATCAATTAATTGGTGCTTGCTAAGGACAAAATCTCATAGACATACACTGGCATACATTGAGACTTAGGAATTAACATAGCATAGCAACACCATAGCAACAACCAACTGAACCCTAGAATCATGCCGGCACGTCTTGCAGAACTCATGTTCTCTTCAGTTGTTTTTTATATATATATATATATATATATATATATATATATATTTAAAAACGAAAATGTATTTTAAACATTTTGATATTAGATATTAACTGATATTAGGGATGGGCATTTAGAGAATTTTGTAAATTGACATAAAAAACTTAAATATAAGCTTAAAATATTTAAAGCTTAAATACTTTAAATTTATAGTTGTTTTATTCATGTTATATTACCAAAAAAAACATCAAAATTTAAAAATAACATTTATATTATCAAATATTAATACAATTATAAATGTAATCAATGTTTTATATACACATAGCCTACCATTCAAAAAGTGTATAAGTTTTTTTTTTCAGTAAGGATGCCATAGGCCATACTTCAATTAGGACATTTAAGTAATTTTTATAAACATGCATAGAAAAAAAACATTACTGGTGTGCATCTTGAGACGAAACAAAGGCCCTGATATATTTTATGATCAGTCAGTGCAAGTTTCTTTCAGTTGAAACAGCTCAGATTTACATTTTAGTCTAGGACTAGGCTTAAGCCTTGGCTGTGAAACCGGGAGATAAAATCTCACCGACTGTAAATAGCATACAATAAAAAATTATTTAAAAAAAAAAAGATTTAATTGTTGTCTATAGCAGGTAAAGATGCAAAATAAAAATCTGTTTGGTATTTATTTTCAAATTCAAAATAAAATAGCATATTACTAGTCAGCTACAGTACAAAACATGTCTCCACCAGTCATTTTCTCAGGCATGACTGTAGATGGTATACATTTGTCTGATCCCACAGGTGACCGATGGAAACTGTCTTTAAGGCTGCAGTTTCAAAGGATCTTTTCTGGAAGTCACCACCGTAGGCAGATTTCACCACAAATAGACTTGTTTATAAAAAATTCAACAAACACCGACATAGATTGCCGCTTTCTGGGGACTTTGTTAACAGCCTTGATGCGCTCGAATGCCCCTGCCTGTAATGTATAGAGATTGAGGTATTATTGGTTCTTTGAAGAAGCTTCTTTGTTGAACGGCTCCTCAGATACATTATTAAACATAGCAGTGATTCTCTCTCCCAACTCAACTCCAACTGTGACACGACTCGCAATCATTTGCAATACGTCAAGATCTGTTGCTCAGATTCATCCTTGAAATGTTTTTAAATGTTGGGATTTGCTTACTTGGACTGAGAAAGAAAAACAAATCGTCTTGTCCATTTAGTCACTGACTCAGCGCGATTCTGTCACGTTCGTTCAGTTTTGATGATTTTGCACCGGCTGAGGTTTTCGAGTGTTTGTCCTCAGGCGGATTTTTAATGATGTTTCTTGTCAGAAAGCAAATGAATATGTTTGTCACTGAACCACATACATCCTAGGTCTCTTTTATTATTGTTTCACATCCATTACCCAAAACGCTTTTGGTTTTCCCCAGAGACCAGGCTGGAAAACGCAAGAGAGGGGTGTGAGATATATTTGGCGAAAAACCATCAGGTCATATATCACTAAGCAAATATTCTCGCTGGATGTTTCAGGCAATTGCTTTCACTTTTGTCAGTACAGACTGTGCCGTTACCTTGACTTGATGTATTATGCTGCAAGATGTGTGTTTACGTGCGTGTATGGAGGGGGAAAAAAACATGTCTTTTTGCTTAATGTCTTTTTCGAGGCAACATTTAAATCTTTCTGAGAATTTAGATTGATATTTAATGCTGCAAAGGCTTCTAATGTTGTTGTTTGAAATATTTGGATTCTGAAATAATGACAAGACTCCAGCATTTCACAAAGTGCTGATTGAAAGTCAGGTCACCATATCCTGACTCTCTGAGACCGTGTTTATTTTGCACACAAAACACTGCAAAATGTCACACGGATTCGACTCAGACATCCAATTTGTGGGCTTAAAGGGACAGTTCAGCCAAAAATGAAAATTCTGTCATCATTTAACTCATTTAGTTCAGAACCTCTTCCGAACATCATTGTTACAAACCTGTTGGACAAACAAAATGTTGTTTTGGACCCCATTGACTTTCATTGTATGGACAAAACCACCTTTTAGCTTAAAGTGTCTTAAAGACTGGACCAGAGTTATTATTTTTAACTAAAATTATTATTATTTTTTTTAAATCATTACTTGAAATAAATGTGTGTGTGTATAATTGAATTGAATTGTGTGTGTGTGTATATATATATATATACACACACACACACAGTATCTCACAGAACTGAATACACCCCTCACATTTTTGTAAATATTATATTATATCTTTTCATGTGACAACACTGAAGAAATGACACTTTGCTACAATGTAAAGTAGTGAGTGTACAGCTTGTATAACAGTGTAAATTTGCTGTTCCCCTCAAAATAACTCAACACACAGCCATTAATGTCTAAACCGCTGGCCACAAAAGTGAGTACACCCCTAAGTGAAAATGTCCAAATTGGGCCTAATTAGCCATTTTCTCTCCCTGGTGTCATGTGACTCGTTAGTGTTATAAGGTCTCAGGTGTGAATGGGGAGCAGGTGTGTTAAATTTGGTGTTATCGCTCTCACTCTCTCATACTGGTCACTGGAAGTTCAACATGGCATCTCATGGCAAAGAACTCTCTGAGGATCTGAAAAAAAGAATTGTTGCTCTACATAAAGATGGCGTAGGCTATAAGAAGATTGCCAAGACCCTGAAACTAAGCTGCAGCACAGTGGCCAAGACCATACAGCGGTTTAACAAGACAGGTTCCACTCAGAACAGGCTTCGCCATGGTCGACCAAAGAAGTTGAGTGCACGTGCTCAGCGTCATATCCAGAGGTTGTGTTTGGGAAATAGACGTATGAGTGCTGCCAGCATTGGTGCAGAGGTTGAAGGGGTGGGGGGTCAGCCTGTCAGTGCTCAGACCATACGCCACACTCTGCATCAAATTGGTCTGCATGGCTGTAATCTTCTAAAGATGATGCACAAGAAAGCCCGCAAACAGTTTGCTGAAGACAAGCAGACTAAGGACATGGATTATTGGAACCATGTCCTGTGGTCTGATGAGACCAAGATAAACTTATTTGGTTTAGATGGTGTCAAGCGTGTGTGGCGGCAACCAGGTGAGGAGTACAAAGACAAGTGTGTCTTGCGTACAGTCAAGCATGGTGGTGGGAGTGTCATGGTCTGGGTCTGCATGAGTGCTGCCGGCACTGGGGAGCTACAGTAAATTAAGGGAACCATGAATGCCAACATGTACAGTGACATACTGAAGCAGAGCATGATCCCCTCCCTTCGGAGACTGGGCCGCAGGGCAGTATTCCAACATGATAACGACCCCAAACACACCTCCAAGACGACCACTCCCTTGCTAAAGAAGCTGAGGGTAAAGGTGATGGACTGGCCAAGCATGTCTCCAGACCTAAACCCTATTGAGCATCTGTGGGGCATCCTTAAATGGAAAGTGGTGGAGCGCACAGTCTCTAACATCCACCAGCTCTGTGATGTCATCATGGAGGAGTGGAAGAGGACTCTAGTGGCAACCTGTGAAGCTCTGGTGAACTCCATGCCCAAGAGGGTTAAGACAATGCTAGAAAATAATGGTGTTACTGTTATACAAGCTGTACACTCACTACTTTACATTGTAGCAAACTGTCATTTCTTCAGTGTTGTCACATGAAAAGATATAATAAAATATTTACAAAAATGTGAGGGGTGTACTCACTTCTGTAAGATACTGTGTGTGTATGTATGTATATATATATACACACACACACGCACACGCACAACATACACACTGTACATACATACATACATACATACATACAGTGCCCTCCACTAATATTGGCACCCTTGGTAAATATGAGCAAAGGCGGCTGTAAAAATAAATCTGCATTGTTTATCCTTTTGATGTTTCATTCAAAAAATTCACAAAAGAAGCCAGTGCCATTTGAAGTTCCAGTCGTGTCTGATAACTGAATTTTCTGGAGTTTTTTTTTTTTTTTTTTAAACCCTCCCGAACAACATGAGGTGATGTAGGGGATGTTATATATACAGGTGCTGGTCATATAATTAGAATATCATCAAAAAGTTTATTTATTTCACTAATTCCATTCAAAAAGTGAAACTTGTATATTATATTCATTCATTACACACAGACTGATATATTTCAAATGTTTATTTCTTTTAATTTTGATGATTAGAGCTTACAGCTCATGAAAGTCAAAAATCAGTATCTCAAAATATTAGAATATTTACATTTGAGTTTGAATAAATGGCCATCCCTACATTATAAATTCTGGATATCTCTTGTTCTTTGAAAGCACAATAATGGGGAAGACTGCTGACTTGGCAATAAACCAGAAGACGAACATTGACACCCTCCACAAAGAGGATAGGTCACAGAGGGTCATTACTGAAAGGTGTGGCTGTTTACAGAGTGCTGTATCAAAGCATATTAAATGCAAAGTTGACTGGAAGGAAGAATTTGGGTAGGAAAAGGTGCACAAGCAACAGGGATGACCGCAAGCTTGAGAATACAGTCAAGCAAAGCCGATTCAAACACTTGTGAGAGCTTCACAAGGAGAGAACTGAAGCTGGAGTCAGTGCATCAAGAGTCACCACGCTCCGACGTCTTCGGGAAAAGGGCTACCAAGCCACTTCTGAAGCAGAAACAACATCAGAAGCGTCTTACCTGGGCTGTGGAGAAAAAGAACTGGACTGTTGCTCAGTGGTCCAAAGTCCTCTTTTCAGATGAAAGTAAATTTTACATTTCATTTGGAAATCAAGGTCCCAGAGTCTGAAGGAAGAGTGGAGAGGCACAGAATCCATGTTGCTTGAAGTCCAGTGTGAAGTTTCCACAGTCTGTGGTAATTTGGGCTGCCATGTCACCTGCTGGTGTTGGTCCACTGTGTTTTCTGATGTCCACAGTCAACGCAGCCATCTACCGGGAAATTTTAGAGCACTTCATGCTTCCTTCTGTTGACAAGCTTTATGGAGATGCTGATTTCATTTTCCAGCAGGACTTGGCACCTGCCCACACTGCCAAAGGTACCAAAAGCTGGTTCATAGTGTTACTGTGCTTGATTGGCCAGCAAACCCGCCTGACCTGAACCAAGAGGAAGATGAGAGACAAGAGGAAGATGAGAGACACCAGACCCAACAATGCAGAAAAGCTGAAGGCCACTATCAGAGCAACCTGGGCTCTCATAACACCTGAGCAGTGCCACAGACTGATCGACTCCATGCCACGCCGCATTGCTGCAGTAATTCAGGCAAAAGGAGCCCCAACTAAGTATTGAGTGCTGTACATGCTCATACTTTTCATTTTCATACTTTTCAGTTGGCCAAGATTTCTAAAAATCCTTTCTTTGTATTGGTCTTAAGTAATATTCTAATATTTTGAGATACTGATTTTTGACTTTCATGAGCTGTAAGCTCTAATCATCAAAATTAAAAGAAATAAACATTTGAAATGTATCATTCTGTGTGTAATGAATGAATATAATATACAAGTTTCACTTTTTGAATGGAATTAGTGAAATAAATCAACTTTTTGATGATATTCTAATTATATGACCAGCACCTGTATATATATATTTTTTAGGTTTCTGACCCCAAGACTCTACTAATCTCTACAATTCTCCAGCTGTGATCCTTGGAGAGTCTTTGGCCACTCAAACTCTCCTCTTCATCATCCATTAGGACAATATAGACATACGTCCTCTTCCAGGCAGTTTTGTAATATGTTTAGTTGATTGGAAATTCTTAATTGTTGCCCTGATGGTGGAAATGTGGATTTTCAGTGCTTTAACTCTTTTCTTAAATCCACTTTCTATTTTGTGATGTTCAACAATCTTGTTCTGCACATCAGAACTATATTCTTAGGTTTTACTCCTTGTGATGGATGATTAAGGGAATTTGGCCTTTGTGTTCCTCATATTTATGATGCTGTGGAACAGGAAGTCATAGCTGGACAATTTCATGCTCCTAATCACCCTGGTGTGCTAAAATATGTAAATATGAATGGGAATATACTTCAGAGATATTTTACTCCTAAGAATTTGTAGGGGTGCCAATAATTGTGGCCAACATTCATTGGAGAAAAACATTTATTTCATCATTTCATCACCATTTCATCATGAGATTTTCTCCCCACTTTCAGTTGTTTTACTTCAATGAAAGGTTAGAATTTTGTGAACCTTTTGAGTGAAAGATCAAAAGGATAAACAATGCAGATTTATTTTCACAGCAGCCTTTGCTCATATTTATCAAGGGTGCCAATATTAGGCAAAATTATACTACATATATACATAAAAATGACATATAATAAAATAAAATAAAAATAACATTTATAATAAATAGCATTTTAAACAGATTAAAATACAAATTCAAAATAAAATCTAATTCAAAATATTAACAAAAACTGTAATAGTGTATCAGTGATAATAAATGGACCCAGTAAGTTCTTCTCAGAGCTTCTATATAGTATTTCAGACTCATATTGTGGTCTTGTCATGCTGTTAAACCCAAAGATTTGTGAAGTCTATATCTTCCTCTGCAGGTGAGTACATTATCACCCCTTCAAGTCCCTCCAAACCCTGCAGATATTTACAGAACCCTCCAAATCAGGGTTTTTGGGAGCTTGTTGGATTCTCTCCCATGTCCTTCTGGCAATAAAAAGCAATGAGGTCCTTTTCTCTTCTAGCTTGAGATATATTGCTTTGTATTCTCTAAATGAGAAAAGCGTGTAATTCTTGTTTTAGTTGCTATTTGTTATACGACAGTCTATCAAAAGCTACTTTCTCCTTAAGAAATAGACCGTTTTGTTTGACTTTATGGAGTGTTTCATGGTAGTTTATAAGCAGAAGCTTGATGATTCTGATCTCCGCAGGTTTCTCTCGGTCTTGTTCATGGTCGGGCGTCTCACATCATCTGGCCGCCCAGTCGGTGGCAGCGGATCGAGCCGTCTGTCCCTCCAGAACGAAGACCACTGTTAAACTGGGACAGAGCAACAGAGGACGGTTATGATGACTGAACTGAAGGACAGTTATACAACCATTTTAAACCTCATGTACAGTAAATGTAAATCATGTGTTATGGACTATAGAAATGTTCTTGTTAAAACCTTGTGGGCCAAATCAGAGCCCACGAAAGACTTTCTGGTTTTTAGCCACAGTTAAGGCGATTATTGTCAGTTGTACATATTCTTGACCCTTTTGTCAGGTCAATGTCAATTCAGTGGTCAGATGACTCTGCTCTATTATACTCTTTTCAGTTTTTATTAATAAATCACATAGTCATACAGTTATCTGCCAAATGAATTATTTTTAAAGGTCAATGGTGCATCTATATATAATTTGTTATTTATATAAATTGAACATTTTGTCCTATAAAAATCACACAGAGAGTGAGGTTTATAAAACACCTAATTTTACTTATTTAAAAAAATTGCTAAAACCATCTTAGAGAACCAGTTGCTTTTAATATAAATATGTATTATACAAAATTAGTAATCAAGTGATGTAATGCTAAATCTGTTCCGATGAAGAAACAAGCTCATCTACATCTTGGATGGCCTGAAGGTGGGTAAATTTTCAATAAATGTTTATTTTGGGGTGTACTGTTACTTTAAATTCACACATAAACTCATTCTTGAAGGGGTCAGTCTTTATATGGCAGCTATTTACAACTTCCATTTAATGCCAATACATTCAAGTCAAATTAAGCTTTTGATTATGTTCTTCTCAATGTCATATCTGGCACATCCACCTGTTCTGTGCCATGGATGAAGTATTTTCATATGCACAAATCCAGTGTGAAAGCACAAATGGCTGCAATTTTATATTGATCTCATGCTGTCTAAGATAGATTTGCACTTAAATGCTATAGCTACGAATTTTCCCGATTGCTCTAAGACAGGCTTCCTCGAGGGGGTCGAACATCATGCAAGACTAAACTCGATAGGATTTAATGTGAGTGGCCACAGGTCAATACGGATATTCGCACAAGGCTGTGATGAGTTCAATGGCTGTCAAACATAAATCAACACAGACAGCCCTAGGGCTAAAGTACGCCAGGGAATAGGCACAAATCTTAGGATACTGCAAGAACTGGAGATAATGGAGCCGCAGCCAAGCGGGGCCTGAAGATCCTTGATTTGTAACGGTGCGTGCGTGTGTACGACAGTAACGTGTTTTTCACATCTGACACTCTGCATTCGCTTCCCATTTCGGAGTAAATAAGATGTCTTGCATTGGTGACGAAGCATGATTTCAATATCAAGCTTTTAATCTTCTCTAGAAGGACACGGGGAACGAGCATGTCATAGCAGCCTATTTCAGTTCCCACAAAGCTCTTCAGACGGGAAGCAATTTCTCATTGAACATGACAACCACATTACATACCCACAAGAGGAAATTGAAGCCCCAAATTGAATTTACATTACAGAATCAGAGATGTGTGCTTTGGATGTTGATGTAAATGCAAGCTGAATTGTGTATCTTTCGCATGAAGCTGTTTTGTACTGGAGATACTCGCATGTGGTTCATCATGTGTTTTTTTTTATGTTTAAATGGGGTTATGTTGCATTCCAGTCAACTCGGAAGAGAAGAAACTGTTGAATAAAGTCATTATTTTTGTTTTCTTTGCGCACAAAAAGTATCCTCGTAGCTTCATAAAGTTATGGTTGAACCATTGTTTGCACATGGACTATTTTAATGATATCCTTACTACCTTTCTGGGCCTTGAACATGTAGTTGCATTGCTGTCTATGGAGGGTCAGAAAGCTCTCGGATTTCATCAAAAATATCTTAATTTGTGTTTCAAAGACAAACGAATGCCTTGCTGATTTGGAACGACACGAGGGTGAGTAATAATGAATTTTCATTTTTGGGTGAACTATCCCTTTAAATCTAAGATTAAAAATTATTTGTTTTCTTAAAATTAAGGTGGATGGGAACTTGAACAGCAGTAGTACCTATTTACTTTCATTACACAAAAAAAGAACAGCTTGTTCACTTTAAAATATATATATAGTGTTCCACAGAAGAATTTGAATCATACAGGTTTGGAACAACATAAGGGTGAATAAATAAAGATTTTTATTTTGGGGTGAACTGTCCCTTTAAATTCCCATTTCGTAGATATTGAATTTTGTCATGCCATATGTTCAGGTTACAATGCCAAATTGGTTGTATTATATATTTATATTTGTCACCAAAACATGCTCAAAAATAGACAAAGCCACAAAGCTCAGTTATATGTGAGGACACAGTACTACAGGGAATAATTTTAATATTTACTGTGCAGCTGTGCTTGGCACAGGAATATAAAGGACTCTATCTTTACCTTAATTTGAAATATTCATATTCGGAGTCAAAGCATAAAGTTGTGCCAGATTGAAGGAACAAATTATGCAAAGGCCAGATAAGGATAATCTTTTCTCAGCCCTCAGTGTCACCGTATGATGTAATTTAAAAATGATAACAGTTCTTAAAACCAGGTAAGACTGTTGAAAACAGTTGAGTAGCTTAATAGTTTTGTGGAAACTATGATATTACAATTAAATAATAATAATAATACTTCAGCAAGGATGCATTAAATTAACCAAAGTAACAGTAAAGACTTGTTGCAAAAAAAATCTATTTCAAATAAATGCCTTTTTTGGAACTTTTTATTCATGAAAAAATATGGAAAAATTATCATGGTTTCCACAAAAATATGAAGCAGCACAACTTGTTTTCAGCAGTGATAACAAAAATGTTTCATGAGCAAATATATTATGTCATTATCTGAGAAAGGGAATGCACTTAATTTTCTAATTTTCATTTACATTGAATCGATATAGACTTGATCAATGTAAATAGTATAGTGGTTACAATATGATCAGTGTTGGGGGATGTTACTTTTAAAAGTAATACATTACAATATTGTATTACTCCCTAAAAAAGTAACTAATTACGTTTAATTAATTATTGCGTTACTTTTTCTCATCTGACTTGGCCTAATTTTTCTCTCTTCAGAAACAAACAAAAAAAGAAACAAATGTCATGTTATCTAAAGTCACATTTGCTTATTAGCGTGGTTGAATTGGATTATCAAAGGTCAGCAGCAAAGACATTGATTAATAAAATATGATTAAGTACATAACGGATGTGTTATTTAGCCTAACATTTAATTATTGCAGGTTTGTGTCATATTCTGAGTTTGCATTATACTGTTTTTATTCATTCTGAGGGATACTAAATCTGTTTTTGTGCAAGTGAGATAAGTAAATGCATGTTGACATTTAGTCTAGAACTGTAGTAACCATCATGTTTACACAGTGCACATAAAGCCTCTGCACTAAACATGAGGACAGGAGAGCTGCCAGTCAATACATGGGAAACATTATGGCATTAATTATTTGAAAATGTAACTCTAAGTAATGTGTTAAGGTAATCTGATTACGTGACTTGTAATGCATTACCCCAACACTGACTATGATCCTTATATAAATGCTATATAAAAACTATTTTACTATGCAAGAACTGTGGTAAATCTTCATAATGGAGCAGACCATTCCAGGTGTTTGCAGTCTGAAACACCTTGTGAATCCTCATAAAAGGCTCTCTATTCACTCATGTGGTGGCAACATGCTGCAGAATCAGACTGACCCAATTAAAACAGCGTCCTCAGCTCAGGGCCTCAAGGCAGCTTGCAGTTGTGTGGTTTCACTGATAAGCAACACGGCGCAAAGAAGCCTCTGTATTATTACCTGGCTTTTGTGCTGACACCCCCTTAAGGCCTCAGTAATGGCAGCCACAACAGGACATTTGCAAAGGGTAATAAGCTCATTAACTGATTCAGTATGGATGTGGCTTTTTGTGTGCCATCAATGCACCCTGCACCTTCTTGTCTGGATCCTAAAGGCTATGTTAGAAAACAGGTAATTGTAATAGTTTATTGCAAACGAGTGGATTCTGATGGTTGTCTCAGATGTGGAATCAACCTGAGAGAAATCTGAAAAGTTTTCTTTCATCCTGAGGGCGAGAAACTTCTGTACTTTCATTGCAAGGAAAATGACAAATGTTGCTTTTACAGAGGAGTAAATGTAGGCAAAATTGAAGCAAAATATTGTGATAATGATTCATGTATATTCTTTTAACGGCAGATTCATCTTTAGAGCCTCACTATAAGCAGCAGTTTGCTAGCAGTGCCACCTCAGCTGTTCAACAGCTCAAAATAATGAAACAGCGCCATCTTGAGGCTGAATAAAGACCTCAAGGGTGTTTTTAGTAGCATTCTTACATTTCAAACCGTTTAAATGTTTTTTTGTTGTTGTTTTATCATTCTCCTGCTTAATCCTGTTGTGTTTTCTGTTTTTGGAAGGAAAAGGAGATTAAAAGCTGATAGAACACCTTAGCTGGACATGCCAGCTAAAAAGGATAGTTCACTCAAAAATGAAAATTAAGTCATCATTTACTCACCCCTTGTGTTGTTCTAATGCCGTAGGCGCTTCTTTATTTTTCAGACCACAAACGGAGAAATCCAAAGAAATGTCCCACTCGCGACCATTAAAGTTTTTTTTTTCTTTTCTTTTAAAGTCGTACAATGTCACAGAATGGTTCCGTGGACACGTGTCGTATAGTCCAAGTGTTCTGTCGGTATACAGTAGGTTTTAGTGGAAAACAAACCTAAATTTAATGTATTGATGTGAATATACTGGCCGTTTGTGCACGGCTGCGCATTCATGAGAAATCAAAATCAATCCAAATTAAATAAATAAATAAACGTGTATAAATAGCTGACCGTGTAAGGCACAATTAATCTGAAATGAAATTGATTTGAACTGAATTCGTCTGGCTGTTTAATGCGCGTCCTCCAGTCCGCTAGATGGCGCTGCGCGTACATCAACTTAGTCCTTCAAGAGAAGTTGTTTTGAAAACGTCGATGTTCAAATACACAGTCCAGAAAGGGGACATCGGTTTTAATCATTTACCCCCTTCTGACTAGAAGGCCAGCCGGGTTGTCTTCATCATCGGTAAGCTTTTCCGTCAATGTGTTTTTCCCCGCTTCCCGTCGGTTTGCCTTCATAAACACACAAAGCAGTCCGCTCTGTATATGCTAGTTTCGTGCTAGTAATGAACAGCTCCTTCATTTTAAGAATGTGTAAGGATGGAACATTTTATTCATCCATGGAAAATTTGGATGAATAAAATAAATGTTCGTGTATTATTGAGACCTAACGTGTCTTGCGTGTTAAATACAGCTTGATTGGTAGTTAAATGTAGAGGTAAGTTACTTACTGTGCGTTAACTAAAACAGTTTACATTTGAACAAATCGGCTATTGCAGGATGTTAAGATGTTAAAATGAATTATTTAATGTTCAACTAATATTAAAACCAAGTTTTAGCCTTTTATGAATATGCATATCATCTCAAACGGCTCATAGTAAACATGCTACTATTTAGTAAATAAATACAAATGCAGTTAATGTTAATACAGCTTACATTATCAACATAACATCCAGTGAAAAACTGATATATATATATATATATATATATATATATAAATCAGTTTTTCACTGGATGTTATGTTGATAATGTAAGCTGTATATATATATATATATATATTGTGCTGTCAAACGATTAATCGCATCCAAAATTAAAGTTTTTGTTTACATAATATATGTGTGTGTTCGGTGTATATTTATTTTATGTATAAATACACACACATGCATGTATATATTTAAGAAAAATGTTATTTTTGTATATTAAATATATTTATATGTAATATAAATTATATAAATATATACATGGAAATATTTTCAAAATATATTCATACCTGTGTGTGTATTTATATACATAATAAATATACACAGTACACACACACAATGTAAACAAATTTTTATTTTGGATTTTTGGATGGATTAATCGTTTGACAGCACTAATAAATAAGTATATATATATATATATATATATATATATAAACTTTTTTTTTTAATAATAGTAGCATGTTTACTATGAGCCGTTTGAGATGATATGCATATTCATAAAAGGCTAAAACTTGGTTTTAATATTAGTTGAACATTAAATAATTCATTTTAACATCTTAACATCCTGCAATAGCCGATTTGTTCAAATGTAAACTGTTTTCGTTAACGCCCAGTAAATAATTTGTCTCTAACACAGCACTTATTTGGACATATATATATAAAATGTTAATTGTCCAATTATTACTAATATTATTAATTGATAAATTCATTTATACTATTTTTTTAAATATAATATACAATAATAATATCTTACTACTTCCACTAGATGAAATTGACTGAATGTAAATTGAACTCACACTTCCAATGATAAATGTTTTGTCTCTTTCAGATCAACTTAATGCTGTGCCCTTAGGCCACCATTTCAAATGAACATGTCTCTTGCTCAAAGAGTCCTCCTGACATGGATCTTCACACTTATATTCCTTATTATGCTGGTCCTGAAGTTGGACGGGAAGATCTTGTGGAGCTGGTTTCTCATCTTCCTTCCTGTCTGGACCTTTGATCTCATTCTCCTCCTCATGCTCATTGTCAAAATGGCAGGCCGGTGCAAGCCGGGCTTCGACCCTCGCAACGGGGCGGAGAACTTGAAGAAGCGTGTGTGGTACCTCGTGGCCATGCTGCTTAAACTGGCATTTTGTCTGACGCTCTGTGCCAAATTAGAGGGCCTAATGGACATCTTAGTGAGCTCGGTTTGCATCCCTCTGTGGGCGCTGCTCATCGGAGCTATGGCCGAACTGGGCTTCAACGTTTTCCACTTCAGAAGAGACTGAACATATGAACGGTATTCTTTGAAAGCCAGCAGAAGTCTTTACTGTATTCTTCAGGAATAAAATCATCTTGAAAGTAGATGTTATTCATAAAGAAGGGAATATATAACGGACAATGAGAATGTACAGCTGTTTCAAGCTCTTTATCAGGAATTGCTTGTTTCTTTCAGGCTCAAGAGTGACGACGCTGAATAGCCTACGTTTCATGTTCACAATGATGCAGGGAGGGTTACGTATTTTGGCTCAGTGGTGAGTTTCCTCTCAGGTGACAGAAATGACTAATTGTGAATGTTGCTCAGAATATTTATTGCATTTTAGTGAAACACTGAGATCATTAGCGGCATACCATAAATGGACATTTGAAAAATAACCGTTAACGTGCTGCATACACACTGTTCAACCAGTACTGTAACACAACATGGTTTGCTTACGGAAAAGACATACGTTCTACAATGATGGTGTATATTTATGAATCTGTGTTTCTTTATCATACACTTATGTTTTGCATTGCAGAACTTACGTAATACATGTTTACAAAATGTAATTTAAATTTTCTCTTGTACAGAGTGTGTAAATAAGAATAATAAAAAGTAATAACAACATCCTTGTAATTAAAAGATACATATTTATTTTTCTTTGACAAGTATGTTCAGTAAGTGCACAGTTATTATATTTACAAATGTTTCCAAGATCATGCAGAAAAGGGGTCAATTCAGCAACAATTCAGCAGGGAGCAAAATATGTATTTCCAGAAGAAATTTAGTAATTTATTCATTAGTTAATTTTAAGTTATTAAATTATGATCCTCCTTTTTAACTGAAATTGACATTTTCTCTTTGAAAGAGTCATCTGCCTTTTTGGGGTGTACATACATACAATGTTTGAAAATAATACTTAGTGTTAATTCAGAATTCCTACAGTGTACAATGAAAATAATAGAAAATTACACATGCTTTTATTCAGCTGGTAAAATCCAGCTATTTGTATTAAAAAAAAAAAATAGGCATCTGAAATTCTGCAAATATCCACATAAACATATTCAGGGATTAGCCCAGACTTACAAACATTTTATTTTAAAAAAAATACAATATACAAGATAATAGCTGAATCTGTAAATAGCATGGTTTCATGTCTTATGCAATACAATATTATTTTCAAAGCAACACGAGGACTCAGTTGTGTATTCTATGTATTCCACTAATAAAAATTAACAACATAGATACAGAAACATTTATCAATGTTTATTCAAGTTCTGACATCACACTTAAATTTTCTAGTAATAAAGCAATAAACTTGAGTAGCAGTATACTTAAGGCACTTGCCTTTTTTTCTACCATCTAACTTCAAAAGAGAGCTTAATTTTGGTTGGTAAGTTTTAGAATTGGTGGGTATAATATTACTTAGCATAGTTTTTAGGTCTAATCATCATTTTAACAGTCTTAAAAGATTGTCTGTCATTGGTTGGGTAATATTCCATTGTAATGTTGTGCCACGTACCCCAAAATATCCCATTACGTACCCCTTTGTACTTTGATTGATAATATCTCCCATTTAAGTTTGCTGACATGCATGCATCAAACCACCAGCCTGAGCTGTAATATGCCCCGCAGTTTCCAGAAGGATACTGGTCATTGTCTCTGTCTGGAGTGGTAAAGAGCTTCTGGTCGTGATTATAATTCTTACTAAACTGCATGGCATTACCAGCTGTACCGGAGTAACCACCAATGGACAAGCGGTATTGTTGGCTTTCATTGGCCACATAGAAGTAGTCATAATGGGCATATTCTTTGATACCCTCAAAGTCTTCGATTTCTATTCGCAATGACATGTTCTTTGCCTTTGTCAACAAGTGAATCTTGTCATTGCCAAGCCAAAACTCCCCTATTAGTTTACCAAATCCATTCTTGTACTCGTCCCATGTGCGATTGAAACTTGTGCTGCCATCAAAGCGATGCTGTATCAAAGTCCAGCCCCCGCCAGAAGACTCCATGTCACAGAAAACAGGAAACATGCTGCTCTTTGGCTTCAGCATTACTCTATATACACCATTCCTTCTGGATTTCGTAATGTAATCAGCGCAGTCTTGTGCAGGTCCTTTTTCTGTGGTCAATAAAAACTGTTTTAGATTATCTCATTCTTTGTTTATGAAAAATGCATTTACAATGTATAAACAGGCTAAATCTGCATGCTTAAACTTCTTGAGCATTTATTTGCCATTGTCATCTTTCAACTAGAGAAGCTTTAAGGCACTTTTATTTGGAAAGCTCCTTTGAAACCATATTTATTGTGGAAAGCGCAATACAAATAAATTCAATTGGGCTGAAATTGAAAAAATAAACGTTCAACTGAAAATCTGGATCTTATGAATTTATAAACTAATGCAGAGCAAGATGATGCACTGAAATTGTTTTCTATCCATCTTTGTTGTTAGACCCAAACAGCAAAGCTGCATTCAACAGACTACACTTGAGGTCTCATTTAAAAGATACGTAAAAGCTTTTTATACGTAGAAATTTGGACCACCTGGATTTTATTTATCCTTGGTTTCAAGAGTTTATATTGAGACAAATTTCAGACTCCAATCACCGGACAAGTAAATTTAGCACTAGGCATGGAATGGTTTTGAACTTCTGCGTGCATTAATTATGCATTGCAAAAAAGTTTTTGCCTTTGAGCCTTTCCTCAAGCTCAACAAAGACACCACATCCTGATGCATCGGACAAAAGAAGATGCCTACAGCTGGTCCTCTTCACAAAAACCACAACATCTGCTACTCAGATGAGAATCCACTTATCCTTGTTATGGAATCCTATCACACTATCAAGATGAAGTGTGGGGTCACAGAACGTGTTAAAAGGATACATTCATATTATATTATTTCCTGGGAATGATTATCTGGGTAGATTGTACCTGTAGTTATTTTTGGACATGAGTCCCTGTTTGCACTCTGCTAAAACCTTGGATATAATCTATACAAAGAGTCAAACTGACTTATCCCATTGTACTGGAAGCTTTAGCTTTGTGTCAAATAAACATGCACTGCTGCCATACTCTAAACATTCTATAGAGGGCTTTTTGCAGTGTGCATTAAGAGTAAATACTCCTTCAGCTTGTTTCTTAAAAATAAACATTAACATGGGTTGTGTAAGAAAATTCCTCACCTCTTCCAGAGTCCACTGGAGGCCTGGTCTGGGCTGTAGACTGTTGGGTTGACGTAGTGTTGCAATCACTGTCACAGGTGCTGTGGATCTTATTCTCTACTTGTTCTCTCCCTGTTACCTCATCACTGACTGCATGCGATTTAAACCCCTCAGCAGTGTCCTCGGGACTGAGTGAGAAAAGCTTTGAACCTTTAATTTCTTCAACATTTGTAAGCGTTTCCAAAACAACTGGTATTGTGTTCCTCTCTCCACTGTACCCTTGGGCAGTGTCCGCACTGTTTGGGTTAGATAATATCTCCCCAGAGTTTTCTTCCACTCTGTCTTTATTAAATTTAATAAGTTCCAGTTCTCTTGTTGCTCCGATACTTTCAAAGCTTATGGGTGTTTCCCAACTATTGTTTTTAGCTATTTCAACATGTGTATTTGTCACTCTATGAATATTTTTTGAGCTGTCTTTATGGTCTGTGTCCGTAAAAGAGACTGTCGATGTGGTGAATAGATTTGTTCCTGGTTCCTTAGATAACTCTTTCTTTAAGGTTGGTGCAGTTGGTCCTTTCTTTCCACTGCTGATCTTGTCCACCTCAAATGGTGGTTGATTGCTGGTATCATCGGTTCCCAAACTAAAAATCTTGCTTTCTTTCTGACCAGTAGGTGAATTTGAGGCTCCACTTTGCAGATTGTTAGGATCCTCTGTACTCCCAGTCTCACTGTTGTCTCTAAGTTGGTTCTTACTTTGTTGAACCTTGTCCAAATCTTGTACACTACTTGAATTTTGAGACTCTGGTTGTGATTGTGACTCTGTACTGTTGTTTTTTAACCATTTATTATCCAATACATTTGACCTCATCACCTGCGGAATGTGTTTGATTTCTTCTGTTTGGTCTTGTTCTGGTGCACCACTGGAGCTGGAGAATTGAGTCACTGTGCTTACCTTTGTCTTGAAGCGTCTGGTTGTGTTTGGCTCAGTTTGAAAATTTGACCTCCTTAAATAGCTTGGTCTTATAATTCCAGAGCCATTTTTCCTGGCAATATTGGTATTTCTGACTGGGATTGACAGCTTTGAATGTACCCCAACACTTTTGTTTGCTGACATGTTGTCCATCACATCAGGTTGTCTTAGTTTGTTGACTCTCTGTGAAATCACAGTTGTTGGATGTCTATCGGAGTGTCTTAATGGGTTTGGCATCACATACCTTTTGTTTTGACTTACTCCACGTATCTTGCTGATGTTTTTCCTGCTGTTCTGAAACGTTCCCTCTCCAGCTGGAGCTTTGAGCGGAGTTACTGAAATTCTCCTTGTCCCCTGGCCTACTACTTGTGATTGAACCCTACTGGTCATATTCACTGTACTATCAGTCAATTCACTCTTTACAGTTGGGACAAGAGTGGGCTTCACCAGATCTTTTTCCGGCAGGGTGGCTTTACTGTGGCTTGGTATGTCCTTCTTCATAGTTCCTGCACTCAGTGAGTTGACCCCAATATGCTCATTTGCCCCTTCAATGAACACTCCTGGCTGCATCTGATCTTTAAGATCTGGAGACAGTGGATTAACTGTCCTTTCAATAAAAGTGCTGTCAGCCTTGTCCAAAATTGTGGAATCAATTTGTCTGTTATTTGTTTCTGTAATTGGATTTAGATATTTTACATTTTCCACCTGTATTCCTGGGAAAGTCAAGTCCTCTCTATTCAAATTGGAGCTAGTCTCTTCCTCACTACTAATAACTACCAGACTTTCACTCGGTCCCATGTGCCTTTTTTCCTCTTTGACCATGTCTGGCTGTTCGCCTGGGTTCATAACAGTAGAGATTGACTTGTTCGTGGCTATGTGACTCAAATCACCTTGGTTTTCTTTTCTCGGTTTTGTTGGAAGTCTTATAATCCCAGACTTGTTTACTTTTCTCAAATTGTCCTCCCTAACTTTAGTTACTTGGCTTGCATCTTTCAAGCCATGTCCGTCTTCTGTTCTGGGACCAGAAAACCTACTGATGTCTGATGTGTGTTTGTTTTGGTCATCTGTTGACAGGGTCGGTCCACTGATTGCCCCAGGTTTTGTGTTTGCTATACGAGGACTTGTTTCCTTGACCTGCATAACGCCACTCCTTGCTGGAGAAAATCCAGTCTCTTCTGGCTCAGGTTTGACCGCCATGTCCCCAGACTGTGGATTGGACTTTCCCACCAAAACTCTCCTTTCATTGAAAGTGCTGTCAGCCTTATCCAAAATTTTGACATCGGTGTGTCTGTTATCAGTTTCTGTAATTGGATTTAGATATTTTTCATTTTCCACCTGTCTTCCTTGGAAAGTCAAGTCCTCTCTATTCAAATTGGAGCTAGTCTCTTCCTCACTACTAATAACTACCAGACTTTCACCCAGTCCCATGTGCTTTTTTTCCTCTTTAATTGTTTTTGGCTGTTCAGCTTGGTCCATAACAGTAGAGATTGACTTATTTGTGGCTATGTGACTCACATCACCCTGGTTTTCTTTCCTCAGATTTGTTGGGAGTCTTGTAATCCCAGTCTTGTTTACTTTTCTTGAATTTTCCTCCATAATTTTAGCTACTTGGCTTGCATCTTTTAGGACATGTCCGTCTTCTGTTCTGGGAACCCTACTGATGTCTTGATTGTTTTGGTCATCTGTTGATAGGGTTAGCCCAGTAATTGCACCAGGTTTTGTGTTTGCTATATGAGGACTTGTTTCCTTGACCCGCATAACGCCACTCCTCACTGGGGAAAATCCAGCTTCTTCTGTCTCAGTCTTGACCGTCATGTCCCCAGATTGTAGATTGTGGATCCTCACTAAAGCAGGGTTCTTCAGTCTGTCTTCATTGGTAACCTTGACAACTCTACTGTTTATGTAAGATCCCTTTGGCCTCAGTGGTCCACCTACTCCAGGAAACTTTACAACCCTTCTGTTCCCAGCTGATGTGCTTAAATCCATTATCTTAGTGTTAGCATCCCTTGAAATGCCGCTTAATCCATTTGAATCAGACACATTCTGCACTCTTCTTCTCGCCATCAGGATGCCACTGATGTTCTTTACATGTCCATCTCTGAGAATGTTTGGTTGCTGTTTCCCATGGGTTGAGGATTGTACGGCGTCTTTTTTTCTAGGAAGGGATGGTTCTTCTAATACATTTTGCTTAGACTTCAGTTCCCTCTCTGACTCCTCAGGTGTAGGCAAGAGCACCGGTTTGACCTTGGATATGTCCTCAGGTGTCTCATCAAGTGAGGGGTTAAATATTTTTACTTCTCTGCTCACCTCAGACCTCTGATCTGTTGTGCCTTGGTTTGGAAAAATCCTTGGGGCAATGTTCCATTCCTGACTTTCCAAAATGGAATGATCGAGCCTCTTCACGCCATCCTTGATGGTTCCCTCACTTTCTGATGTGTCTCCTTGCAGCAAGGTTGAAGTTAAGATCCTGACCACTTGTTCTCCACTTTGACTTTGTGTCTCCTTGATTCTGATGTTATGCCTTGGAATTTGAGGTCTTCTTTCCTTTTCCTCGCCGTATTCTTTCTGTCCACTTATCTGGATACTATGTCTGTCCTTACATTCTTGGCAGTCCCTTCTTAGCTGGTTAACAACTTCCTTTAGGTCCTGCAGCTCCTTGGCCATTTTCTCCAGCTCCCTAGAAGGCCTGGGAAGCTGGATGGAGAGAGGAGGGAGGGTGAGTTGATAAGGGCATAAGTTCTCCTCGTCCCCGCAGTGCCCCAGGGGCTTCAGCGTTACCCATGAAGCAATGTCTTCGGAGGTCTCTGGGCAGATGTGACACACAGAAAATGCTAACAGACTTCCCCATATGTAAAACACAGCAAGCCACATCGTGTCCTGAATGGTGAGCAGGTCTGTTCAGTGTGTCGAAGAGTGCGTGAGAGAGAAAGATCAGGAGAGACAGGAGGACCACCTCCCTTTATAGAAGTATGAGAGGGGCGATACTCTGTGAATGACTCTCAACAGAGGAGTCTAACAGCCTCCTATCAGAACAGTCAGCACAGAATATACTCAATATTTCAATAATATTTCTCTCATTACTGTGCTTTCTTTGTTCATTAGTAATGTAATGATTATTGACAACACTATGCATATACACATTAAAACCTGAGATTAATTAGTCTTTTGTTGTTGATGATGATGTTAGTTAGTTACAATTTCTAAACATTTTTAAAGCAGGATAGTATTTAACAGTGCATAATACATGCTATAGAGAATAGAGAATGTATATTTATTGTGTCTCGCTTTACTGGCAGTGAAAGTGAGTTTAAAAACCAGAAATAAAATCCACTAGTGCATTAAGACATGCATTGAATAAAAGATACAGCATTAATATCTTGTCTCAATTAAATATTAAATTGTTTTAAAATTATTAAGACTTTTCACAAGTTGCAATACCTGCTATTTTATGTATATACAGTGAAACAGCATGCACATTGCTATATATTGCTATGTGTATATATATATATCTACATTATTTTAACCTTTTTAAGGGCATCAGAACTGAGAAGCATAATATGATTTGTCAAAGTCATTTGCGTTGGCTGAACCTGACGTTTAATCAAAACCATCACACTTACGATCAATCTTTAATATAGAGCATAATGCATTCTCCGCATATGTCATTTCCTTTTTCACATGTGCAGATATGCATATGTGCGAGAATCATGATGGCAGCAGCTTCCCAACATCCTGCCAACAAAGCAGCATGCCCCACACACATAGACATATGCACACAAGCCACAGAAGATGTATTGTAACACTAAAAGGCGACTCAAGCCTATTCAAATGGGACTATTTTTCTAAGGTTTTTTTGTGTTTCTGTAGCATACTTTGAATTAAACAAGCCTGTATTTTTCCACAAAACCTCGAACAATTCTGAAACAAATGAATGTTTTTCAGTTAACTCAGACATCCTCGAAGAAGTCTAATCCCACCTGGACAGGAGTGCATGATTGTGGCATTTATATAGTGATTATGATATTGTCTTATATAAAATGTAATTGTGACACATATTCTGAGATATTGCTCTTTCCCATTCAAGATGATGACTACTGTACAAATAGCTGCCCAGAAGCATTATCACGTTGGCCAATTTAGCTGACTAACTTGTCTTTAGAGGATTTGGGTAATGGGCAATGGACATTATCCATTTTAACTCCTGTCCAAATCGGTACATGTAATGACAGACATCCTTTGTTAACAATTGCAACTCAAATGTTGATGAGATCTGGCGACCCCACATCAAACTGAAAATATCATTACGAGAAATGTCGTAACAACCATATAAACAATGGAGCCATAGTAGTCCAAGCATTAAGCAAGAGTGGAAAACGTTATGTCCAAGTGTCTTTAATATCGTGAAAATCCCCTCACCGGTGTTTACAATGTCAACCTGTGTCCAAACAGAACTGATTGTCTTTAAAGTACTGACTTCACAATTTTTTATAGCGCTCAGCAGTGGTTGTATTACAAGCCAACTCCTAGTTTTATTACCACTAATCAGAAAAGCCTTACCATTTATGGACAGGACTATTATTGTGTGGTGCCCCTTAAGATGTCAGTCTGAAATCCTCTGGGATGGTTCAGCCTATTGGTGTCGTTGTCTGTGTAAACACTGAGATTTTTCCATAAACCATCTCACAGAAATATTTGACCCACCGGTTGGGTTTGAGTACCACATTAGCGACCGCTACTCCAACACATTTGCATGATGTGGTAGTGGTTATTATGTAATTGTGATAAAAGAACAGACAAGTGCACTCTAACAGTTATATAACACTAATGAGGCAAATTCTGTGGGAAACCCAATGCAAGCGAGTTGGCTGCTTTTATCCAGATTTTCAAACTGGAGAGGAGACATCTGGAGTTGATGGTTACAGTGCAACAACAGATAACGTCAAGACCGCTTGTTTGCATTACAAAAGCCTTGACTTCATTAAACTGTTGGCTAATGCTTGCATAGATTCCTCTCATTGTTGCATGCAATGAAACGGGCGTCTTTACTTCAGGCTTTTGTTTCTCAGTGATGAGTTTCTTGGAATCAATTTAAACAGTTTTTGATTGTTAATTTGTGCTGGGTTTCAACTCAGTATCTGCACGAAAGTCTTAAATTACACTAATTGTAATGTAATAAATATGCCAAATCACAGTCAAAGATCAGTAATGGTGTCAGACGCAGTATGAGAGACCACGGGATAGTGGAAAAAGTCAAAAATAAATAAATAATAAAAACAAGCACAATTTGAATTTTTTGGCCGAACCTTTTAGGTCAGAAACTGACTGTAGTGCTTGTAACGACAGAGTGGGTGAAAATTATGTAATGTAGCCTTTTTTTTTTTTTTTAAGTTGCAGATTAATCAAACATGACATATGTGTAGAGAATAGTGCATACAAATTTATGAATTTCTTCTCTATTGCATTTCTGTATTTCAGCTGAAAGGAAAAAATGGCCACTGCTGGAAAAATAACATCAAATCTCAAGCATTTTCAATCTGTTTTTGTTAACGAGAATTGTTAGAAAACTGAAAAGGTTGTATTAGCCACACCCACTGTGAGATTTACTTGGTCCTGAGCTATTTTTGTAAACTGGATAGCTAGATTTTTGAGTGTTATTTTTTTGTTTTGTTTTTTTCCCTGAAAAAGCTGTGGTACCACTGTGAAATTTCATTGGTCCAGAGCTTTTTTATTTTTTTTTTTGTAAACGCAGACAGCTAGATTTTTGAGTGTTTTTTTTCCTAGAAAACATTTCCCCTCCCTGATTTTTGTAAACGCGGACAGCTAGATTTTTGAGAGTGTTTTTTTTTTTTTTTTTAGAAAAATTTATTTCCCCCTGAAAAAATTGTGGTAGCCACACCCACCTAGAATTTCACAGTGGGCTTGGCTACCACAACTTTTTCAGGGGGGAAAACTTTTTCTATTAAAAAAAATACTCAAAAATCTAGCTGTCCATGTTTACAAAATGAGTTCTTTTTTTCTAGAAAAAGTAATTTTTTTTGCCCCTGAAAAAGCTCCCAACACAAACAGTAAATGAAAACTTCAGAGAGTGAAAACACTGATAATACATATTTATATACATACACATTTATACAAATTCAGAACACCCATACCCGTGTCTTTTGTCTGATTTTATCATCTCATTTTCATTTTCTATTTTTTTCTTCTTTTTTTTTTTTAGTGGACTATCCATTTTTTAATCGTAATTTTAATACACGAAGACAATAGGCCACAAATGCAACATAAAAAAATTCCACTTTGAGAGAGAGATAGACACAATGATATCCACATTTATGAGAGCACATAAAACCAGCAATGCGCTCTCAGAAACTGGTTATCTAGACATGATATGAAGATATTTGGGAGCCTACAATGTCCTGTCTAAGAGCTGCTAGAAAACAACTATAGTCTCAATAAGTGAGAACTGTAATTTCTTGCACGCACCCCTCGGTGGACTCCTTCATGAGCAATGCAAACTCTTTTCATATATATTTTATGTCTATTCCTTGTAGCAGCTGTTAATTGGAATTAAAGGACGTACAGAACCTGATTTTTTCCCCTGACGAAGCGTCAGGTGTGACAAATAGACATCACTATCTATAAATGTTTATGTCATGCTCTTGAAGGTGTCCTATAGGTTTTCAGTAAAGGGGAAGGGTTATCCAATGAAGTATAACCAGTGCAAGACACTACCTAAACGGAGAATAGATCGAAGGTCTGGTAGTCTTAATGCTGAGTGCAGTTTAAGTAGCATAACACTTTTTTTTTTTTAATTGTATAACAACAGTTTGGCATTCAGTTATGTTTATATAGCACCACCCATTGATCAGGTTAACATTCTAAATCTGTATTTACTCAACCATGATGACATATCAAGAGAACAAAATTAAAATTGCATTCACGACTCAACTAACACTGCATATTTTCAATGCTGCACCAGTATTAAGACTACAGACTGTTACAGGCTCTTAGAGGGCTCCGGTTTAGTTCAGGTGAGAGGTGAGGCCAGAGAGACATGGAGGTTGGAGTGGAGCTGGAGGGTTCGATCATGGCCAGTTTGGTTCTGAAAGTCCAAAGCAGGGTCCAGGGATCCTAACTTCAGCTCCACACTGACTCACCATCCCAGGCTCCCACTAAAACGCAAAAAGATTTACACATATGTGAATCAAATCATTTGCAGAAAATGATTTATTACCTGTAATTAAACATTTGAACTTAAGTGTAAATATTGTTTAAAATAATGACAATGAAATAGATTTTAGGGACATCAAGTGATTAAAAATTCTAATAATTGGCATCAATTACATGTAATGATGATTAATTAATCAAATTTATTACAGAAGATCTGCCTGATATGTGTAATATCAAATAATATTTAAACAAAATCATAATATTAGAATAATATTTGGTTGAATTTCTTATTATGGTTTTTGTGTGAAGGTTGAGGATGATTAAATTGATAGTTTTATATATATATATATATATATATATATATATATATATATATATATACACATATAATTGTACTAAATTAACACTTGCATCAATGGCATATCAGTTATATATAAAAACCCATTTCCGCTACATAAGAAAAAAAATGATGTGTTGGTTAATCATTATTATGGCATTAAAAAGGAGAAAATATGAAACCAAAAATTCAAAATTGAGATACAAAGTCATAATTAAAAGATAGAATGTTGAAATTATTACATAAAAATCATAATTGCGATGTGGTGGTCTTAGGTCAGAATTATGAGATGTCAAAATTATGAGATAAATCCTAATTATGAATCAGTTCAAATTCAATTTATCAGGTTCTTAATTAATTAATTTATTAATTTATTTTTCATAATTTTGACTTAGGATCTCATAAGTTTGACACTTTATGTAATAATTAATGATTTTATTATGGGCTTCAGTAGTTACAACATTAAAGTTTATTTTTATTTGCTTATGCTCACCTAGAAAACTATTTAAAAAAAAATTAAATGTCATAAGTTGAATTATGCCATAATTATAAGTTTATTTCAGAATTTCAAGTTTTTGTCTTAATTACTTTTATAAGAAAATTTTTGTCATAATTATGACCCTCCAACTCTAGCACTCTCTATTCTATTTCTATTCTAACTACTTTTTTAAAATAGTTTCTAACACAAGTATTCTATTTTATCTACTCGTTTTCTTTTATTTATTATAAAAATGACCCTCTAACACTAGCATTCTCTATTCTTTTTCTATTCTTTTGACTTTTATTTTTAAAATAAAATTCTTACTACTTTCTATTCTATTCTTACTACTTGTTTTCTTTATTTATTGTAAAAAAAAAACAAAAAAAAACGTTGCTACATATACTGCGTTAGGCTAACCGAGACTTGTCACAGCACTTACATATTATTGCTCTTTTGTTGGTTTTGATTGCTTCTATTGTTATCATTTGCAAGTTGCTTTGGATAAAAGCATCTGCTAAATGACTAAATGTACATGAAAGCATTATTGTTTTTATTTTTTTGTTTTATATGACAGAAATGAGATTCAGTAGTTAGAAGCCATAACATAAAAGTTCATGATTGGCTTATGCACCCCTAGAAAATTCTTTGAAAGTACTTTGAAGAGATTTGACATGTGCACACATGTGAGTGTTACCTGTGAGAATGTGTGTGGTAACTGGCAGTGGGTCCTGGGTAACTGGTGTGATGAGATGTGGGCTGAGTTGATTATGTAAGTAAAGGGGTTTGGGGTGGTTGTACAGGATAATCAGGTGGCCGGTGTAGAGCTCCTGCGCACTGTAGCTTTCCGCCCAGATCTTATCTACAGAGCAGACACACTGTTACTACCACACGCAGAGGATTATGGGAAACAGACAGTCTGTTCTCATGCATTCGCAAACTTTGGCTTGCTGGGGTTGATATTGTTCACTGCAAGCACATCATTTCTATCAGCACGATGCTTTTAAAAGACACAAGATGTATTGGCATGCAAACACATGCTTTTTAGACATGATGAGACGAGACAAGACAGTACCCAAAACAGTGAGAAGTCATTCAATTTCATTATATTATTGTGACTGTTTTTGTTCCAGGAGGACATTCTGGTGATGCAACAAGCATCGTCATCTTAATGTGATTTGACTTTATTTGTTGATATCTTTTCTCATTCTGGGTCATGCTTAGCTTCCAGCAAACATTGGTTTAGTTAAATACTAATAAACATAATGAGTCTTCCTTTTTAGTTGATGTTTCTGTAAACTGACAGCAAACTGCCATGCAGTAATTTCCTCTAGCTAGATTAACTCAAATGGATGTATTTAATAATGGCTGCATTTTGGGTTTGGAAGTCATTCTTTTTTAATTAATTAAAAAAAATTAAAACACATGGATAAAGATGGGCTGATGTGCATGGGCTATTGGTCAGGAAATAAAATCAAAATGAGCATCCCTGGTTAATACTAGCATTTCATTTAATTGTAAAATACTAGTCCAAAGTGTGACGTTGTAAAAAGATTTTTTAATGTATATGCAAGACGTCACCAATGCTGCATTTATCTGAAAAAAAAAGTAATAAAATAAGTAATGTTGTGAAATATTATTATAATTTCAAATAGGTGCTTTATATTTGAATATATTTTAAAATGTAATTTATTCCTGTGATGCAAAGCTAATTTTTCAGCATCATTAATCCAATCTTCAGTGTCACATGATCATTCAGAATTCATTCTAAGATGCTGATTTGCTGTTCAAGAAACATTTTTTTTATTATCAATGTTGAAAACAGTTGTGCTCAGGGCCTAAAATCAACAGCCATGTAACAGTGTCAGTCACCAGTTGGCGGACAGGCTACAACTTTTACGAAATATAACAATGCAATGTAGAGAAAACAACAACAGCCAGTTTTTTTTTTTTAAGAGAATTGCTGTTTCTCACATAAGCGAATAAAATAATCTTTTCCGAAGAAAAGATCATCGTGATGCTGTTCTGTCATAAGCGACAAGAGCGAATCAAATAATAGGACAGTGTGACGGCCAGCTTGTCCCTAGACACGGTTCTAATAATTACCTGAGAAGATTTTGCTGCTTCATTTCGGAAGATTAACTTTTCCCTTCTTTATTCTTCATAACCCGAGAATGTGCTGACACATAGGCTACCTGGGGTTACGCCGCCTTTGAAAGGCTGCTCGTTCAGACAGACAGCGCACCAGTAGCGCTTCAACGGACGAAAACACACACAATTATGTCAAAATGCACGGTTTTGGCGAGTTACCTCGTAAACGTAGTCTTAAATGAGTTATAAAATCTTAAATGACCGTAAAGAGTTGGGAGAAAATCGGACATGTGTCAGAGTCATGTGCATCAGGTTTTAAAGAGACAGCGCTGATTTTACAGTAAAACCTGCTGAAGTCTGTCACTGATGTAAATCAAAGAACAAAAGAAACACGCTTAATCGCTGATTAACTTTTGTAGCTTGAATAAAGATTAATTTGTGTAGTTTATGCATATACAATTTATAGTTTATGTGAAGATTGTTTTAAAATTACTTAAGTTAAAATTTGTTATATATTTCAGAGTCTTATTAAATGTAAAAAAAATGGCTTTAAATTATACTGTAATGTTGAATGGCTATAATTAATAGGTAAAACTGAGGGAAAATGCATTTAATAGAGACACCAGGAGCAGGAAAAATTAAAAGCATTGTAAATATGTTTAGTCATTGTAGTAGTAATAACTACCTGTTTTTGCAAAAAGAGTTTCATGGCCAGTAAAAAAAACATTTTGGCCGGTAAATTTTATCACGCCACCGGCCATTGGCAGGTGTGGCAAAAAGTTAGTTTTAGGCCCATTTTTGGTGATTCTTTGATGAATAGAAAGTTCAAAAGGACAACATGTATATGAAATAGAAATATTGGTTGCACTTTATTTTACAGTACATGTACTTCAACAAAGAAATGTCCCAAACATTTGAACGTTGGAGTCTATAATTTCAGAATTTTTAAATATTTAGGATGTTCTATATAACAAATGCATAAACTTTCTTAGTTTTTTCCAGATTTAAATTAGATTTCGAATCTCAGATTCTCAGTGTGGCCTCAAACCTCACTGTCTATGCACATTATTTATTATATTGGATGTTTAACTTTGTACTTGAAATTTTTATTAAATATTCACATGCAAATTTAATTTTGTATGTTATTTGTATCCTGTCTATTAGCTATATTATACATGTACTGTAATGGAAAGTAAATAATATAACTAAGTTATTGGAAAATGTTATGATTTTGTAAACCTGCAAATTAAAAATTGTTTATCAGCATGTTTAAAAATGATTTTGTTGCTGTAGAAAAAGATTTGAATCTGGTGAGAGCAAGTGTGGGAAATACAGTCTTAATGCACCATCTGGGATTATGTTTAACCACAAAAACATACAAAGAGATAACAGGCTTCAAAAGGGGGAAAAACAAAACCAGGAGAAATGAGATTGTAGACTATTTCATAGCAGTGCCGTTCTAAATGAGTTATATGTGTGTAGGTTTTATATCAAAACAAATGGCCTTTGAAATATGAAAAGTTATTTGTTAATAAAACATCCCACTGGAAAGCTTGTTTGCACTGCGGTGACATAGCCAATAATCTCAAACAGGCACAGCGGGACAGGCAGGGTTTGATGTCACATGGGGAGGATCAGGGCAGCTGAGATTGGCTTTTACATGTCCATCAAAGAAATGCTCACCCTTCTAAAACAAAATGGCTGCCAGTGAGGCTATGCCCAAATGCCCTCCTCATCATCCTATTGGTTAAGAGATGGCAGGGTTTTAGCCAAGTGCAGCATGGGAAAAAAGATCAGGTTAGTATGCGTATTTATCCAGGTAGAAGCGACCCGTAAGCGCAGACGCAGGATCGGCTTTCAGCGCGTCAATGTGAAATACAATAGTACGAGGTTTAAGGTAAACTGATCCTGGATCTGCGCTTAGGGGCGATTTCTACAGTCATGAATAATAGAAATCCATAGGGTTGAGAAGTTATGATCAATATGAAGGCAGTAAAAGGAAATGATGGCGTCTGCGTTGGAGATGAGGGCAGCTTCATTTCAATTACGGCGATGCGACTGCAATGGAAATGGACGGCCGAGCATCCGTTTCCAATTCAGTTTCTACTATGAATATTTTATTAATAAGTAATGAAATGAAACTGACCGCACCTCCAATTTATCTTTCTTTGGCTTGCTGTTAAGATTAAGCTGTCATGTATATGTGATAAGCAAAATACAGCAACGGTACAACTATTTCATATTCAGCCATATTGAATTTCCACTAAAGAAAAAAGCTGATGACTGTAACAATTATAAGGAACAGTTCACCCAAAAATGAACATGCTGTCATCATTTTCTCATGTTATTTACGGTTTGGGACGTCATGAGAGTGAGTAAATAATGACAGGATTTTCGTTTTGGGGTGGGCTGTCCCTTTAGCTGTTTGCCGATGTTTGTAGGACCGGATTGTGACCTGATCGGGTGATTTTGGAGGTTTGTGGTTGGTCTGGTCAGGTGGTGTTTTCAAGTAGCCGTCGTCATAATTATCCGCCATGAGCTTCATACGGTTCTGTGTCTAGGAAAAAAGAGGAGGCACAGATGTAAGGAAAGATTTGGGGGGTAGAAACGGATGAAAACAAAAGGTTGGGGAGGGAAGGGGGTGTTTGAGAAGAGATCAATTAAAAGCACATCAATAGACCTTGTTTGCATTCAGAAACACACCAGTCAAAACAAAGATGTATTTTGTCTAGGCCTTTTATGTTCTACAGCAACTCAAAATTTAAAGCAAACAAACAACTTGACCTTGAGCACAGACAGATACGCTCGGTCTGAGCCTTGTGACGCAGTCCGTACCTGCTGTTTGAGCTGCTGCACCAAACGGTCCTTCTCCCTCCGCAGCTGGGCCACTTCCTCTTGTGTCTTCTTTTTTTTGGATGAAGACAGCTCCAGCAAGGCTATGTTAGCGTCTTTCTCACTTATGGCTGCCAGCAGAGCCTCCTGTCTGTGAGTTACAATTGTTGAAATCAAGTTAAGTAACAAAATCATTTTTAACTAAATTAAAAACATATCTATATAATAATAATAGTGATTATTATTATTATTGTTGCTATCATTATTAAAACTATTTCAAATTCACTACTTATAAAACAAAACTAGTTATAAAACAAAATTAAATTATCAAAACTATAATAACCCGGGTTTAAATGATTAGAAGTCAACGGCCAATGTCAAACAGAATTTATTATTAATTAATAAATTAATATTTATTATTATTTAATTTATTTATTTATTTATTGTTTTTGTTAATATTATTACAATTAAGAACAAAAATACAAAAAATAAATTACATTTTCAAAACTATATTAACCGTGGTTGAAATGATTAGAAGTCAACTGCGAATGTCAAAAAGCATTTATATTATCATTAATAATATAATAGTATACAATCATTATAATATAATAATAATAATTAGTGCTGTCAAACGATTGATCGCGATTAATCGCATCCAAAATAAAGTTTTTATTTACATAATATGTGTGTGTATACTGTATATATTGATAATGTATATATAAATACAAACAATGTATATATTTAAGAAAAATATGTTGTTTATATATTAAATATATTTATATATAATATCAAATATAAGAATAGAAATATATAAATATATATACATGTAAATATTTTCAAAATATATACTGTACGTGTGTAACATAATAAATATACACAGTTCAACTACATATATTATGTAAACAAAAACTTTTATTTTGGATGCGATTAATCGCGATTAATCATTTGACAGCACTAATAATAATAATAATAATAAAAATAATAATTGCAGACTATTAAGGCAAAGTCTAATGCCAAACATCACTAATTAAAATTAAGAACAAAAAATGAAATGAAATTACATGTTCAAAACTACCCGGGTTGAACTGATTCGAAGTCGAAGCTTAATGTCAAACAGCACTTTATTATTATTATTATTAATCGCACACTATTAAAACTATTAAAATTGCGAACAAAAATAAATAAAACAAAATTACATTTTCAAAACTATAATATCACTGGTTGAAAGTCCAAGCCCAATGTCAAAAAGTATTTTAGTAGTAGTAGTAGTAATTGCACACTATTAAAATTCAAATTAAGAACAAAAAAGCAAAAATAAAACAACATTTTCAAAACCATAATAACTCTGGTTGAAATGATTAGTAGTCTAAGCTCGATGTCAAACGGCACTTTATCGAAGTACTGTGGAAATCCTCTTCAAAGCAGTTGACCTCATTGACAATGACCAGGAGTCTTACAACACTCGACAGAGCAGGTTAAAGGATGTTTGCTTTCACAAGTACAAAACATCTCAAGGGAATATGGATTTTGTCAAAATGATTGTGCATAATTGTCTCAGAAAGACTGAAATAGCTTGCTTATTCTCGGTTTTTCTACAGATTCCCAGGAGCAGGGCTGAAGTGTGGAGACAGAAATAGCAAACAGAACAAGCCACGTGCAGAATGAATCATCCTCTGCATTTATTATCTGCACAACTACATGGCACGAAAAAATGTACCGAGTTAAAGTTTTACAGCCTATTTTTCTGTCATGATGTTTATCCCCGTTTACTCCCTATTAACTGATTTATATTATTAACACTACAGCTTGCCAAAGTGACCTCAGAATGAGCTCTCATGTGAACGATGGTTATTTAATGATTTAAATATGTCATCTGGAAAAGCAATTTATTTAGATCCCATTAAGTTCATTTTATAACACATAGCAAATGTGTATCCTGCACAAACAGCAGTCGAAGATGAAAGAAATTTTAAATCTTTACGATCTGATGTTTGTTGCTGTTCCTACATACTATATGCTGATGCATGACACTAAGGGGCTAGACTGCATGTGTTCAATTAATAAATAAATAATGAAGATTATGAACTAACTTACCAATAGGTCAAACTAATTTTCGATGTAGATAGATGGTCTAACATCCGATAAATATATACATTGCAAGTGAGCAACACAACAAAACCAGAAAATATGCTGTAAATAAGAGATTTATTCTGCATTGTCAGCAGTTGTATTGATTATAACGGAAGAGTACGGACAGTCAACAAGCTCTTGCTGTATGCAGACTCATTAAACTATGTAAACTAGCAATGACAGCTTCATTCATTATAAAAGGATGGAAGAGTTCTTGTATTGTTATGTTGCCCGCTTTCTGTATATAATTTATTTTAAATCTAAATAACACTATTGTTTTTCATGCTGCTATGAAGGCCAACGCGAAGTCACTGTCTTGATTTATTAATGTATAAAACAGGATCAAATCAAAAAACGATCTGCTTTGAATGTCCAACCTACATATGGAATATAGCCTGCAGTCTGTGCAAAATACATTTTTTTATTTTCACAAAACGTCTGCAAACTCAGTTTTGGTCTCCACCGATTCACAGTTTTCATTTTTTTAGCAAGCACTGTTATGATAAGATGTACAAAGAAAGTTCATAACGTACTTCATCTCCAGCACCTCCTCCAAGTGTCGCCTCCTCTCGGCCCTCAATGTGGTCAGATGAGCTTCTTTCTCTGCCAGAGACTGCTGGGTGGATGACATCTTGGCCTTCATGGACTCCAGCTCCAGCTTCACTTTCTCCATTGCTCCTAGTAGCTCTTCCATCTTTTTAAGACATAAACAGAAGGTAACTTATTAATTACTGTTTATTCTGTACTTCACAAAGTGACTAAATGTGTTGTCACATTTATCACTGTTCTGGGAATTTTTTTGCGGGTGAAATCCAGTAATTTAAATAGGAATACACGTGATTGGGTATGTTGCATGAGTGTAAAAGGGTTCTCCAACTCATATTTTTGCATCATGTTCAAGGTGGTCACGCGAATTTGCCACGTTGACCAGCAAGCTGCTTGGTCTGAAAGCAACTTTTGTGTAACCTGTGATTCATCGCTACACTACAGTCTTAAAAATGAAGGTTTCATAGAAGAACCATTTTGGGTTTGCCACAGAAGCCTTCTTGAACAGTTCTTAAAGGAACCATTTTTGTCTTAGTTTGAGGAACATTTTAGGTATCTAAAGAACCGTTTTCCTCCTTTTGTGCAACTGAAAGATTCAATGGATGTTAAAGGCTCTTCATGGAACTATAGATACCAATAAAGAACCTTTAGTGTATTAACAATGGGCTTACGAAATTTTCACTAATGTGACTGCACCTTAAATAACACATCATGATCAGTTTTCTGTTAAGTGTTTTTTGCAAAAAACATTAAAGGGATCATGAACTGAGAAATCAAAATTCCCTTGATCTTTTGTTATATAAGAGGTAATTGTGCTATAAAATAATCCCGTAAGTTTCAGAACTCAAAACTATTTTGTTAGTCTAAAAACAGCTTATATTGAAGGCAGCCTCAGTCTGCCAAAACTGCAGGTTGTGGAATGTGCCACTTTATGACGTAATAGTGTGGCTAAACCCCACCTCCGCAGAAGAAGATCAACGCCTGCTTCTACGTCACTGCCTGTTTAGCCCCGCCCACCGATTTGCGTATAGTAGGTAAATGACAAGAGTGGCAAATGCAGGTCTATGCAGAAACCAAACAGGATTTTCAGGAAGACTGAAACTAAAAGACGATGTTGTGCCAACTATATTGGATCCGAGTGTGAGTAACTGTTTGTCTGTTATTACAGATTGCTTGATATGTACAGAGTATTTATGTGTTTATAACCTAAATCACAACAGTGTCCATCTTCGAAGGATGTAGGCTGTCAAACATACACAACTGTTATCCAATCATAGCAGTGGGCGTTTACTTCCAAGTCTACAATCTGCCACACCTATTCAAACAGAGCGATCTGATGAGGGGGTCAAAACAGGACGGAAAATAGCTTATTATTTCTAAACTTTTTTTTGATGTAAAAATCTTGATAACATTATAAATAGACCTCAAGAGAACAGTACAAAATAAAAAACAGGCAGTTCATGACCCAATTAAACACTGACTTTGCTTACTGCAGGTGCCATGATTCTAAACGTTTTGATAAGAAATCAGTTTATTTCTACTGGAAAATTCAGGCATAACTGGCTTCTGATGGTATTAAATAGTTTGTTGCTGGTCCAAGCAGATCTAGATGTTCCATCACCTAGTGGGACAGGGTTCAATCTGGTTGAACATCTTGTTCAAATTGGTTAGTCCTGATAGACTACCTTGGACTAACAAGAAACTGACTACCATGTTCCAAAAACCAGCTTGACCAACTTACCCTGGTACCCTACCCCCAGGGTTGCCAGGTTTTCACAAGAGCCTTAGTGATATTAAAAAATCTTTTTATTGTAGAGGATATAAGGCTAGTCAAATTCAAGTAGCGGAACAAAAGACTGAAATCAAATCTCGTTCAGATTTATTAATGAAAACAGAAAAAAAGAAGAAAAGTTTCTGTGTTATGTTTACTACCAAATACACTAAACGTTCAGAGCAAATTAAAAAGATAATTCACCAACACTGGCACATATTGCAATCTGATGCGAGACTTGAATCTCTCCATAATCCCCCGCTCATGGTGTTTAAACGTGGACGAAACTTGAGAGATTATCTCGTGAGATCTGATTTGTCTCCTCCATCTATAACAAATCAAATGACATTGACGCCTATTGCAGAAGGTAACTACCGTTGTGGTTCGTGTAATCAATGTAACTATACCCATCGTTGTACATCGTTCAAACACCCACATACCGGTAAATCGATTTCCATTAAAGGAATAATAAGTTTATACAGATCAATTTGCTGATGTTACTTTTTTCCATGCTGGAGTCTAATTGTCAATTAGTTAATTATTGGATGACTTGTACTCTCACTACTCTCACTAACTGTGTACAGTTATCTTCTCTACTTATACTACTCTCTATTTTTGTGAAACTATATCTTGAAAAAGGCTACTAGCCAAAACGTTGGTTAATAAATCGTCTATGCTTAAGTGAGTGTGTGGTTGTTCCCTCTTCATTATGCCGAGTTCACACTGCACGATTTTAGCCTGATTTTTCACTCGCCGACAGGTTTTGACAAAATCGTCGACAAATGCCTGAAATCGGAGGCAAATCGCTGCTCGTTCACGCGAGTTTGAAAATCGTGCAGTGTGAACTCGGCATTAGGTATTAACTGGACTTTACCTAAAATGACAAAAATTACTTTTATTACTTTGACTTTTTTAGGTCTGGAAATCACACTTTAATAAAATTTGGCTTCCTCATATATTCAGGTTTTTCAAGACTGTGGAAATCCTGATAAAAATCTTGATTTTTAATTGTTTTGGTTAATCAAATTAAGTCACATTGGAAGTTTGCTGAGGCCCCCTGGTTGAGAACCAGCAAGCTTTAGCTTTTAGACAGTTTTCACAGTAAATCACTCTCTAAGAAGTTGCGTCTTTAAATTCATCCCCTTAATTGCCACATAAACATAGAGGCAGACATCTTTGACAACTGCATCATGATATTTTGAGCATCTTGTGTCAAGAACATTAGGGTGGCATTTCATAGTTTTTGGAGATGCATTGAATAGTTAAGGAGTCACAGGTCGATTCTGAAACAGTAAGTCTTGTAGTATTGACCTGTTTCTCTTGGTGGGTTCGTGCGGCCTCCTCCTGCGCCAGCACCATCTCCCTCTCGGCAGTGATTTGAACGCTCTCTCTGAGAGCCTCCTCCAGCTCCTCGATGCGCTCTGCCTTCTGCCGCAGGGACTCCTGAGGTAGACGGGGCTCAGCTCATCATACGTACACCAGCACAGTTTGACAGTGTTTAAATACACAGCGACCTGTCAAAACAGAGGAGCTTATGACAAAGCTGTCATAACTATCTCTCTGTACGTCTCACCTGCTGTGGGCCATCATTGACATTTCTGCCCTTCCCTGACGGTTCCTTGTGTTTGCCAGAGGACTTCTTACTCTGCTCTTTCATTTGCCTGAAACATAAACATGAAGCACTTGTGAGGGGAACTCTCTGGGGTTTAATAGTAAAATAAAGAGTTTAAGAGATTTGGGGTGGAGGGGGCTATTTAATAGCTGGAAAAAGAGCTGGTGTTATTATTGGTTAATAAATATCACTAAGCCTGATCACATAAATAATAACTTCCTTGTGCTAGTCATAAAGCTAAAACAGCGATAATAAAGAGGAACAAAATATATTCCCTTGCTTTCTTTTCACTTAAAACCCCATGAAATCAATTGATGAAAGCAGCTTTCCGTGGGACATGCTTTTGTGTTTATTAATTTATTTTGTTAATAGGCAAAACACTTTATTTATGTCATCCATGAACTTTCAAGACAGTGTCAGGTGGGATTAGGGGTGGGACAATCTTATTCTAGAGAGCTTGTGATTGGACAAAATGGATGCAGCATGATATTGGTTATATATATACTTTTTTTAATTGATCTAATATCAGATATGTCATATTATTGTATTATATAAATATATACATTTCTAATGTTAATATTAATTTTTATATTTTTTCATGCTCATTTTCCCTGTTTTTATATTTAAACAACTTTTGCTGTCATCTAAAACTAATTTAAAGTTAATCTTTAAGAAACACTAATAATTTAGTAACACTGTTAAGTGTAATCTTGAGCAAATCTCAAAATGAATAGCAATTTCTCATATTGTACATTATATTGTTGAGATGCCTAAATTTTAGAATTTTAATATTGATGCATCCCCAGAAAAATGATCTATTTCAGGATGTGTCGTTAATATTTTTGACCAGTTTTCCTGGAAGCGAAAGACTGTAAATTTTAAATGCACATCATTAAAAAGTTATTTTTGTCTTTTTAACTTTTAGGTCTTTTCAAAATTTAAGTATACACTAGTATAAAGCTACAAAACTTTGATTTCATGGGCTCTTTAACAGATTTTTCTTGAGGACTCCATTTATGTGTGTGGAAGTACACATGTATTTACTAACCTGGAAGTCACACTAGGTACACATTTCCAGGTGAAAAAGTGAAAAAGAGGGAGACAAAAAGCAGAAGTTCAAAGGCCACTCAGCGTGAGAAAAAAACACGTGATCAGTGCTTCAACGCAAAATTCAAAAGGGAGGGAAAGAAGCCCAGTCAAAACATCAACCTCGTCAAACGCAGACACTGAAAACGTTTTGATGGTGATGCTTAAACACGGCAGCAAAAAAGGGATAAAGACGTAACACATTTGTACTGCTTCACCAACGCGACAAATAATCACGTTTTAAAAAAAAAGAGGGGACACCAATCAAGCCGATCAAGGAAACGAACTGACCTCTCCAGCTCACTGATTTTTCTGTCTTTGTCGTTCTTCTCATTCTCCATCTGACGCAGGATGTCCAATAGACGATCAACTTCAGCCTGCGCTTTGGCGGAGTCTTCTCGGTGTCTGGCCACATCAGCTTCAAGTGAAGAAATCCTCTCAGATATCTCTGCGTTGGCCTGTGAATTGGCTGCGGCACTCTGGGCCTAATAGATCACCATGATATAAATACACCCACAAACATACACAAACTCACATACTGTATATACAGCCATTCTTACACTCCCAGTTGTAGTTTATAATAGCTACATCCCAATTTGCATGCTTATGCTATGCATTGGGTTCCCACATTTTTTGACCAATGAATTTCTAAAGCCTTTGCAGTTTTTTAGAAATCATGGTAGATTGCTGGTTGGAATTCTGTTTGTAGATAAGGTATCAATCTTTTGAATAAATACACTCTCGCTCACCTTCTTTAGTTGGTTCTCAAGTTTAATGCATTCCTCCCTCCTCTGCTCAAGGGCGATCTCTAGGCTTTTCAGTTTGGAGTCTTTCTTCAGACCAGATGAGGCCAGCGACGATGCATGCTCTTTGAGGTCCAGCAGAGAAGTCTGAAACCAAACTCAGCATTGAGGTCCCGGGTATAGAGCCATCAAACACTTGTAGGATACATGTACCTTTAGAAGCTCACAGCATCACGGTTTATCTGTTTTGACAGGCACTCAACCAACCAGTCACATAGGATATCTGCCTAAAAGCATGTTTGAAGTTGACTATATTATGTGAATAATGACTCCAAAGTATTTTTTACACATATTAGAGATACATCAAGACCTTATTTTCATAATAAATGTCAAATAATTTTCTTAATTGGTATTTTCTCTTGTGTTCCAGTAAAAAAATCGAAATATCCTTAGCAGGGTTCTTATTGTTAACTATTAACTATCAAAAACATTTTTTGTCAATTGAAATATTGAAATATACATATTAGATGAAAAACTTAAACTAAACGAGAATTGTTACCTATGTAGCTAACAGAAATAAGTTTAATTTGAAGCAGTACAATTACTAATGGAAATAAATGAAACTAAAACAGAACTAAAATGAAAACTAAAATAAAAATAAATTAAACAAAATAAATAGTAATATTAAAAAGAAATATAATAATAAAATTGACAAAAGCACATAACAAAACTACTAAAAATTAAACTAAAATATATAAAAAAAATTCTTAAAGTGCATAACAAATATTAAATAAATGTAATAAAAACTAGAATTAAACTTAACACTCCAATATAAATGAAGTTGAAATGCAAAATTGTGATGACTATCTTGAAAATATCAGATTTTTTTATGTTTAATATTAAATATTTTAGGATTTACTTGAGAGCAAAATTCCATAAGAACTTGTTTTCAAAGAATATATCTTGAATTGAATTTATTTATCTCAATAATATTTTCTTATTTTAAGCATAAACCTTACCACATTTTGTTAGATTTATGCTAAAAACTATTTGCCAATGGGGTACGAAAAATAAACCCAAGATATATTCTCTGTTAAGTTTTGATATAGTTAATTGCTGTAAAGTTTTAATATAGTAAATTGGTCTTTTTTATTTTTTATATATATATATTTTTTTTAATATAAATGAATATCATTACCCAACAAAAGACAAAAATACAATGTTTTGTGTAGTGCATTTTGCACAGTTCATAGCTGCACGTTGTTCTACAGCTGAAAATGTTTTCATAATCTTATGTGTTTTTAATGGTGTTTCCACTCGTCTTTCAGGACTGTTTGGTGATCTCTAACCTCTCGGTCTGACAGGTCTCCCTGCAGCATGCTGACTTTCTCCTTTAACTCCCTCAGCTCTTTTTTACTGCTGTCCAGCTCCTCTGCCTTCTCTCGTTCCTCGCGGTCACGTTGCTCCTTCAGGCGCTCAATAATACGTTCCTGTTTACAAGGGGACACATTAACACGGTGCCAAAAAGAAAGCATATACAAGGAGCATGAAATGTTTATAACTAAGCGCAGATGTTTCGACTCCAGTCTACGACCATGCTGATGCCATTTGGAAGAGCACCAGTGATTTGTCCTGCAGTCCGGTGGTGTGTTATAGCGTCGTCTAGAGGTGATCCTCACCTTCTCGGCCAGTGAGTCCTCCAGTGTAGTGAGGGCCGTGTCTGTATTAGACGTGTCTGTCTGTAGGGACTTCACCCTCTCTCTAAGGCTGCTCATCTGCTTCTCTTTATCCCTCAGCTGCTCCTGCAGGTTTTCAATCTGAGACACAGGAGTTGATGTTAGATTGATGTGAATTGGCATTTTTATAAGCATCCAACCTTTTAATGTAGTGAATCTTCTTCAGCATTTTCTAAGACTATTTTTAATAATATTTCCTGCATTTGAAGGAAAAGCATAGTTTACCCCAAAGCATCTGATGCACTTTTCCCCACCATTTTAGAAAATACTTTATAATAATGAATACTGCATAATAAAGATTATTAATTAATTGCACTTCTTTAGTCAACAAAATATATATATATGTTATACTTTGGCAATTCACCAATATGCATGATACATATTTTTAGACCTGGATCATTTTGACAAAATTAATTTTGGTCAAACTGTACTTTATTTTAAGGTCCAATCCTCACTACTAACAAACCATTAACTATGACTTTTGCCTCAATAAACTCCTAATTTGCTGCTTATTAATAGTTAATATGGTCATGCAGAATATGTGCTTTATAAGTACTAATAAACAGCCAATATTTTAATAATAGGCATGCTAATAAGCAACTAGTTAATAGTGAGAAATGGTCCCTATACTAAAGTGTTACCTTAATTTTAAACTAGCATTTCAGTATCAAAAACTGTTATTTTTGGATGTGCTCATATCAAAATCCATAATGGAAATCATTTGTTTCTGCTAAAATACCATTAATCAATTTATAATAAACCCTAATATTATGTTTTCACAGTAACAATAACTGTAGTAACTGTGATATTTTTATAGAAATTATTGTTAAATCTATGTATTGGCGAACATCCAGAGTTAATTTTACTTAGTTTTATTTTTTGTTAATGCTTAAAGTTATTATCATTATTAGCAATAATAAAGTAGTAGTATCATTAATACTATGGAAGTAGTAGAACATACAATACTACTACTAGTAGTAGTAGTATTGTATGTTATATTATTATTATTGTATTTTTATCATTTTTATTTTACCTTATTTTTTTCTATTTTATTAGAGTTTTTATTATCATTTTATTTTTATATTAATTTAATTTGTTTGATCATTGTTCTGTTACCTTTAAATCTGTTTCAGATTGACATCATTAGTTTAACAGCATTAATTACTCATTGGGTTATCGTAGATGATTTAATGCATGACTATGTATTTTTTTAAGAATAGTGAATTGGTGACTCATTTCTGACATGTGTATTAAGAGAACATTTTGTTCGTTGTTTTTAACAGCTTCCTGTAATGAAAAGTGCAATTAAAAAAAGTATCTATTTGGTGAAATCCAGTCCTCACTTTTTTCTGAAGTACGTTGACTTTACGCTCCTTGACCTCCAGCATGTCCTTCAGATCATGGATTTCTCCGTTGAGTGTGCTCTTTTCTTCAGACATTTCCTGGATTTGCTTACTCTTTTTGTTTAACATGGTCTCCTTTTCCTCCAGACGCAACCTCAGAGCATCCACCTGCAAAAAGAGTTGCATGCCATGCTCAGAGAATCTGCCGGTGTGATGGGTGAAGACCAATCACTGGCCTGATCTACTACCTCTGTCTGTAGAATAGCAGCACGTTGTTCTTTGGCAGTCAGAGACTCTTTAAGCACTTCAATATGCTGTTTGCTGTCAGAGAACTGGTTAGTCAGGGTCTCCAGCTTGGTCTGCAAGCCAAGGAGCTGGGTGTCCTTCCTGGAAAGGTCTTGCTTAACTTGGTCCATCTACATAACAAAATTATTCAAGGTTTGTTATTCATATGTGAGACTAATCTGGATGCGTTCTTCTAAAGCAGGCTGAGCAGTACCTTGTTCTTCATGAACTTGGTGTGGTTGCGGTAGACCTCCATCTGCTTGGCCTCCTCCTGCCGCTCCTCACAGCTAAGCATGCTACTGGAGCGAAGCATCATGACCTGGTCCTCCAGCTCTCTGAGGCCCCGCTCTAGAGAACTGATCTGAGAATCCTGAGAGATGCATCAAAAATATGATGTCAAGACATCATTGGTGTATATTAACCAATGTGCCAAATTTGAACATGCAACTTAATGCTACTTTTCTGTTGTGCCATTTTTGGTTATTTCATTTACTTTCATTATATGAAACATGAACATTCTGCCTTAAAGGGACAGTTCATCCAAAAATAAAAATTCTGTCATCATTTAGTCACCTGGTAGCCATTGACTTTAAATAGTATGAAAAAATACCAGCGAATATTTTGTTACTAAAATTCATCAAAATATCTTCTTTCGTGTTCAATGGAAGAAAGAAATTCCTACAGGTTTAGAACAATTTTATGGTGAGTAAACGATGAAAGAATTTTCATTTTTGGGTGAACTAGCACTTTAATATCTTCAACAGAAGTAAGAAATAATACAAGTCTGCGATAACATTAAGGAGTAAATGATGATAGAATCTTTGTATGCTTAATTGTATTGAACTTGTATTGTGAACTTGAAGTGTACTTCAAATCTTAAACTTACAGTAGTGTGAAATTCTGATTTTTCAATTTTTTGCATGTTTGTCACACTTTAATGTTTCATAAAACAAATTTTAATATTAATCAAAGATAACACAAGTAAACATAACATGCAGTTTTTAAATGAAGTTTTTTATTATGAAGGGAAAACAAAATCCAAACCCACATGGCCCTGTGTGAAAAAGTGCTTGCCCCCTCCTATTAAATCATGAAAGAACTGTGATTAACCACATTATTTTAGAAAGCTGAGTTAAGTGTCACTAGCCAAACCCAGGCCTTATTACTGCCAGACCTGTTGAATCAAGAAATCACTTAAATAGAACCTGTCTGACAAAGTGAAACATATTTAAAGAGCAACACATCATTCCACGATCTAAAGAAATTCATAAACAGATGAGAAACACAATGGTTGACATAAATCAGTCTGGAAAGGGTTATAAAGCCATTTCTAAGGCTTTGGGACTCCAGCGAACCACGGTCAGAGCCATTATCCACAAATGGAGAAAACTTGGAACAGTAGTGAACCTTCCCAGGAGTGGCCGGCCTACCGAATTTACTCCAAGAGCACAAAGACGACTCATCCAGGAGGTCATAAAAGAACCCAGAACAACATCTAAAGAACTGCAGGCCTCACTTGCCTCACTTAAGGTCAGTGTTCATGATTCAACAATAACAAAGAGACTGGGCAAAAACAGCATCCATGGGAGAGTTCCAAGGCAAAAGCCATTGCTGACCAAAAGAACACAAAGGCTCGCCTCACATTTGCCAAAAAATATCTTGATTATCCCCAAGACTTTTGAGCAAATATTCTGTGGACTCAGCATTTCACAAAAAGAACATCATACCAACAGTCAAACATGGTGGTGGTAGTGTGATGGTCTGGGGCTGCTTTGCAGCTTCAGAACCTGGATGACTTGTGTAAGAATTAGACCTCAGACACTTTGAACTTCTGAGATGGACAACACCAACACGGTGTATTAACATACAGACATCTGTCTCCACATCCCACTGAGAGAAAATGCGGGAAAACGCCTCTCTCAGATATGCATCAGTTCCTGTTCATCCTCTTCCTTCCCCTCACCCATCCTTCCCTCCACTCTGCTCAAAATGGTCAATAGTAGATTGTAATGTTCTACATGAATGCAAGTGATATTTACAGTCATGTTTGGTATCATTTGAATTGTCTCAGGGCGTCCGGTACAATGGGCTCATTCTTACAAGAAGTAAACTAAAAGGTAATACAGATCCTAAGAGTTTAGAGATAGTTTGCACACTGTAGAGCGGGTCAGTTTCCAGTGGTTTCTATGCAAAATTACCCTTTTGTCCCAAAAGGTGTTAACTCGGTCAATGCAAATTCCAATCGTTAGCCCCTGTCTCCATCTCGGGGGATGTTGGTCTTGGTCTGGGGTACTTAAGGAAATGTTGCAAAAGGATCGGGGCGTTTTCTGTAGCCAGAAGCCCGTAGTGTGGTGTGTCTCTAGACTTCACACTATGTATTTCTATAAAGTCAGGTATGCATCTTTTACTCGTAGATTTATCTTTGAGAATTCTATGTTTTGTATTGATATGATTTGATATCCCTGAATTGGCTATGTAATTGACATAATACATATTTACCTGACTGATAATAAATTGTTAAATTTGATCTTATTCTGTTTTACTCTGTAATTATTGACTCTAGTAGAATACATCGTATCCTTGTTAGCGACATGAGCACCGGAATGAACGATTAAATATAAAGTAAAGAGTCACTAGAATAATCAAATATCAGAAGAATACTAATTAGAAATAGACAAACAACCAATTTGCATTCCAACCTAAATTCGAGGTTATAATAAAATGGAGTCAGATTTGAAGTTAACCTAGATTTAATAACTTTGCGCTGAAAAGACCGAACACGCAGGAAACTTTCACCCACGATTGGATACCGTCCTTGGACCAAATTCGTGGGCCTTACACTTGCCATAATTGATGGAACCATGAATTCTGCTCTCTATCAGAAAATCCTGAAGGAGAATGTCCGGCCGTCAGTTTGTGACCTCAAGCTCAAGCACACTTGGGTTCTGCAGCAGGACAATGACTCCAAACACAGCAGCAAGTCCACCTCTGAATGGCTCAAGAAAAACAAAATGAAGGTTTTGGAGTGGCCAAGTCAAAGTCCAGACTTAAATCTGATTGAAATGCTGCGGCATGACCTTATACAGTCCATTCATTCGAAAACCCTCCAATGTGGCTGAATTAAAACAATTCTGCAAAGAAGAGTGGGCCAAGGTTCCTCCACAGCGATGTGAAAGACTCATTGCCAGTTATTCGCAAACGCTTGATTGCAGTTGTTGTTGCAAAGGGTGGCACAACCAGTTATTAGATTTAGGGGGCAAGCACTTTTTCACACAGGGCCATGTGGGTTTGGATTTTGTTTTCCCTTCATTATAACAAACTCAATTAAAAACTGTGTTTACTTGTGTTATCTTTGATTAATATTTAAATTTGTTTGATGATCTGAAACATTAAAGTGTGACAAACATGCAAAAAAATAAAAAATCAGGAAGGGGGCCAACACTTTTTCACACCACTGTATATTTAATATAATATTAATGAAACAAAAGGCCACTTAAGTGTCACTTTCATGACTGTTCCATAGCTTTTATTATTAATTTTAAAGTAAATTTGAAATCATTTAAATTATGCTTTATCATGCTTTAAAAATATATACTTATTTTGATACATGAGTATTATTGATTATAGTCTTAACTGTAATGTAATATGATTTTACATTTAAAGTTAATATATTTTAAATGTACTTAATTTTCAACTTTGCCATTGCAAATGTGTAATTACAAATATATTAAAATACACAATATACAAGTTCTAATAGAAACTACTATTTGTCAGTAAATTCGGCAGTACATTATAACAATATTTCACTTTAACCATATTTGTAATTATGAAATCACATATAAAGATGTACTTAATTCCTACCTAAGTGGGTAAAAAAAGCACTTTGAAGTTCAGCTAATTGGATTAAAATAAATTTAAACTAATATTTTCTCACTTAAATGGAATTAACATGAACTTAACTGTCCATTTAACATTTTGCACTTAAATATCATGTGAAATATCAAACTGTATGAAATACGGTTTGATATTTTACCTGTATTTGTAAATGCTTTTAATCCACTGATATAAAAACCATTAATGTGCACATTCATTAAAATCGGAGCTAAAGTACTACCTTCATCTCAATTACAGTCTGAAGAGCTTTGGTTTTCGTAGTCTCTGGCGTCCCCTCGAGGCGGCGATGCAGCTCCTGGAATTAAAGACACATGGTTGGCACTTCCTTCACACCAGTGCCAGAAATAGAGCTCTCCGATATTTCATCATACCTTGAGGGAGAGCAGCGCTGTTTAGTTTTGGCTGAATTCTCTATCACATTGCAGGAGCTGTACTCTATTATAGGTACAAATAGGGTTTCCTGCTATCTAGTTCAATTAAGTATCCTACTTTTTTGTGCTTTGAGGAGAATAGCTGTGGTCATTATGCGCTTGAATGTGGTATAATGGAGCATGAAGAGAGAATAGTCTTTCTGCTTTAATTCACTGCAGTTAGTTGATTGTATATTCATATGATTACCTTATATGGCACTAAACCTTTTTAAAAATGCCTTTTTATTTCTTTTTTTAGCAAATGTTCAGTGAAAGGAGGTGCTTAACCTTCAGAAAATGTTGGTTGTCATCCTCAGGGAGTTGTACTAAATATTGAACGAGCTTTTGTATGTGCTATTCATTTTATATGAGGTTTGTCATTTCAGTAAATGTTATTCAAACTGTATGAATTTTGTATGTCAAAATACAAAAAAAGTTATTTGTTAAAATTTGTTTTATAGCAATAAATATTACAGAAATATTAAAAAAACACTTATTTTTTAAAACAAAAAAAATGAATATAAATACTACACTAGAGTGGGTATTGAATAATAATTTTTAAAAAATTATAATATATATATATATATATATATATATATATATATATATATATATATATATATATATATATATATATATATATATATATATATATGAAAATATTTTATATTTTTTTTCTGACAATAACTTGGGTAACATTGGAAAGGTTGAGCTTGATGAATGCAGACAAACACAATTTGTGTATAATCTAAGAAATAGAATATATGTTGTCTATATGCTAATTGTAATTTTAAGTAATATATTTTTTTTAAATGGGAAAAAACAGCTAAACATTAAGATTTTAGTATTGTTTTTATTTAATTATTTTTAATATAATTGATATATTTGCCTATTTACATTTTAAAAATATTACCCTATTTATGTATATTATTACCCTATTTATATTTATTTTTATTTTACCCTATTTGTACATTACTGTATGATACACTGTTTTTAGCATATTATATAATTTTCATATTTTTTCATTTATATTTTGAACTAGCTATCACATACCTCTCTCAAAGCCGCTAGCTCTTTATCACGCTGTTCTAGAAGGTTCTCCAGGTGGTGCGCGTGCATCTCAGCATCTGCCAGGCGACGTGTGCGCTCGTGATCCTCTTCGCTGGCTTTAGTGGAGGGTCCCTTGCTGTGCAACATCTCCAGGAGCTTTTTGACTGACTCATCACGAGCAACTAACGTCTGCCGCTGGGTCTCCAGGCGAACCTCCATCTCCTCCAGGGTACGGCGGAGCAAGAACACCTCTCGAGCCTGCCGCTCCTGCTCCTCGCTGGGCTCGCAGGCCAGCGGCTCCCCGGGCGGCTGGAGTAGCTGGTTCAAATCGCGCTGGATACGCAGCTCGGCCTGCAGCGCCTGCACGGTTGTCTGCAGGTGCTATGATGGATAGAAGAGAGTAATATGCAATATTTACTCACAATTCTTTCAAAAAAATATTTAAAACAGAGGTACTTGGTAGATTTTGGGAGATACAACAGATATAAGGGAGAGTTAACAGCCAAGATGTTTCCCATGATTTATCAGCTGTTATCCTATTATTTATAATGGCATCTCATAGAAAGCTTCTCTTTATTCATCAGTGAATACAGTTCAATCTACAGCATCATCTTTCATAGAAGCAGTAATACGAGTAAGTACTGAGAAGAGTTATGATGTAAACATCTCATTTGTAACTACATGCGTGGTACTCTCGTGAATGCGTGACAGAGACTGACACGGAAGAGAAGAAATTGTTGGAAAAAGTTGTTATTTTTGTTTTCTTTGCGCACTAAATGTATTGCCATAGCTTCATAACATTACGGTTTAACCATTAAGTAGTTGAGCCACTAAACAGTCAAGTGGACTATTTTAACAATGTCCTTACTACCTCTCTGGGCCTTGAACGTGTCAGTTGCGTTGCTGTCTATGCAGAGTCAGAAAGCTCTCGGATTTCATCAAAAATATCTTAAATTGTGTTCCGAAGATGAAAGAAGGTCTTACGGGTTTGGAACGACACAAGGGTGAGTAATGACAGAATTTTCATTTTTGGGTGAACCTAAGGTTTTATGAACTGGATCATGTGATTAATTGAAAAGATCTGACTCATAAGAATGATTCATTCAAATATCAAACATCACTATTTCTCTAATGAACTCTCGTTAATTTGTCAAGGAAAGTTGAATTTCAGTGAACAGCTTAAATGTCAATTTATTTTTCACATAAATCAATCACATGGCTTTAGAATAAATATTTTCCAAGATATACTTGGAATACTGGAAAAATTTTGAAGCTTAAAACCCTCCAAATTACTGACCATCTAAAAAAAAGCAACCAGTACAGTTCTTCAAACTTTTCCTTTTGCGTTCAGATTTCCAACAACAAAAGTGATTGGCTAATTTTCGTTTTGTGCCTGTAAGAAGCTGCTTATGTACAATCCATCACACACACTTGTCTTCAACACTATTTGTAAAGTTGGCAAGGAGAATGATATAAATGTGTGCTAAGGTTCAAACTTCCTTTACTCCAAATTCATCCATTCAGATGCGACTCCTATGCTTGATGGCAGCCAAAAGGCGATGGAACCACAGTAATTATAAATTTTCTTAATCATACACACACACACACAACTGTGCCATGATTAATGGTAAGGTCTCATTAAGCCCAACAGGCACAAAACTACTTGCCAAGAATCGCCAAAAAACACATACAGAATCCGAGCTCTCTGATGATTCGCGTGTTAATTGCAATCTCGAGCGAACGGTGTGAGGAGCGTGATAATGCTGATTATGCTTAGAGTGAATAACCAAGCCGTCATTAGCTTAGTGCTGTACGCCCCTTCGTCTGGAAATCTGTCATGACAGCCATGTTGCAGTGAATCACAGTTTGAAGCTAATCATTCAAATAAAGGGAGTGTTTTAAACGCAGCATAGATGGAGGACTACGCCACTGTCACTGCTTTCAAAACTCGTCCCAGTATCTCAACGTACATTTAAAAGAACCACTGAATATCAGAAAACAGACTTTCATCCTTAATTAGCTCATGTATTACACACTGAACATATTGTGGCTTGCAGGAATTCAGGCAGTCAACTCAGCAGTGAGCCACACGCAGCAGGACCAGGATGTCCATTTCAGGATTGGCCATTAGCGTCACCTCACAGCGGAGGTAGACTTCTCCTTCTCGTCTGAAGATGAGCTGGATCTTTAATCACGCCATTCTCACTCCTATAAATCTATGAAAATGCATTGATGCGGTGAAAATGTGATGATTATATCATCTTTGTCTATAAATAGTTAGCAGTACCCAACCTAAGATGGTTTGCAGGTTTTAGCTGGCTTAAGCTGGCCTGGATGGTTAGTTCTACCTGACACATGCATTTCAGGATCAGAATTAAATACTATTGTATAGATTACTGAACACCGTGCAGTATATGCTGTATACTTATTACTATTAAAACAAACCGTATTAATCATGACAGCATGCATTATGTCAATAAACAAATGTCAAGTTTTTTAAAATCTTGAATAATCAAAAAGATGAAAAATGTGTGTGTGTGTGTGTGTGTGTGTGTGTGTGTGTGTGTGAGTCTATATATATATAAAAGCTTTTATTTTTAAATTTTCAGTTTTCATTTTAAATTTAGTTTAAGCTTTAGTCATTTTATTATTTGCTTTTATCATTTTTATTGTTTATTTTTAGCTTTTTTTTTGTACAACTTTATTTTTTTATTTTTGTAGTTTTATTTCAGTTTTAGTAATTTTACTACTTCAACAATTTATTTTAGTTTCTTACCAAGGCAACATTTATCATTTTCATTTACGTTTTTTGTTTAAAAAAAAAAAGTTTTCATTCAAGTGTAAATTTCTCATCTAATTTGTATATACTAATATGTATATTTTATTTCAGCTTTATTTTAATTACCTATTTTAAATATTTTTAGTTGTAGTTAACACTAACAATACTGTGGTTGTGTTGTTGCTATCTTTAACATATCGAGCTCCTCAACATTTCACACTCTCATTGTATTCGCAATAGCATACTATCATATTAATCTTACCATTTCTGCCATATCTATGGCATACAGTATGGCAAGAACAGTAAGAGTAGCTTACTGTGTCGTATGTTACAAATTCCGACATATATACATGATATATGGCAGGAATAGTAAGAGCAGTACAGAAGTATGTTACAAATTCAGACTTTGTTTTTTTTAGTTGATGAAGTACATCATTCATGTATTTGTAGTGTGCTACGTCTAGTATGAACACGCTACTTTCACTACTTATACTACCAAATGGCACAGAATAGTGCAGAAGTAAGTGAAATGGGAAGCACTTATTCGGAATGTATCTGTGTATATAGTCCCATTCACACCAAGATCTATAACCATAAAGACAACTGTAATGTTAACTATACTAGCGTCCACACCAAGGCACGGTAATGTTATGTTTATTATAAACATGCACTGCAGTTTTATCATCTGCCGCTTTAAATGCTCAAGCTCTTTACAGTCAGATTCTGATTGGCTGTCAATTGATGTCAATGTTTTGATCATTCACCAGCTCGAAAAAAAAATGTTCTGGAAGTGATTTCATCGTTATTGTTCCTCGGTGTCGTTATCGTTATAATGTGGACTTCCATATTCTTATACAATTAGAACAATTATAAAAATGTGTATTTACCCTCCATAGTGTGAACAGGCCTTACACTTTAGAAGTACACTTTTATAGATATACAGTGCCTTTTAGTACTTATCTAAGATCCTAATTTAAAACTAGATTCCTTTAAGCGCACGCTTTAATCCTAAATCCCACTGAAACCACAAAACAGCTCTCCGATCAGCAATAAACGTCCACTTATACTTAAAAACAAGCATATCCTGCCAGATGTACCCACCTGTGTCTCGTCTTGCACAGCGCGGTACTGCTCTTTCCACACTACTATTTTGGACGCCTCGTCTTTGCGCAGCGCACGTTCCTTCTTCAGCTCCGGGCTCCAGAAGCTTTTGATGGAGCTCATGGAAGAGCTGAGCTTGCTCTCCTTCACCTCAATTTCCTTCCGAAGGATCTCGTTCTCCCTCAGCACCTCCTTAAGCTGGGCTTGGAGCTCCATGATGGTGTTGTCCCTCGCCTGACGTAGTGAGTGAGGAACGGTTGACGCAGCGTGGATCTCCCCTCCAAAGCCCATAGAGTCGGTGGACACCGCCGGCACCATGGCCATGTCTGGTGTGCTGCCCGTAACCGTTGCCCGGACCCCGTAAGGAATGCTGCCTCCAAAGCGTCCCGTCGCTACACCGCTTTTAGGGAGGTCGGAGGAGGTGCCGATTGCGACCTCGTTATCGCTCATATACATCGGTCCTGACGTGGCGTAGGCAGCATTGAGAGACTGAATGTTCTCCATGGACAACGTCTTGCCTCCAGAGCCGCCCGGGCCTCCGCCGCTGCCCCCCATGCTGTTGGTGCGACGGTGGCCCATACGGGGTGACCGAGGCAGACGTGGCGAGCGTCCAGAGTTGCCCTGGTTGTTTCTTCCCCCGCTGTGATTACTGTCCATTTTGCTCACAGAGCGTGAACTTCCGTACATATTGGCAGGCTTAGAGTGCAAGCAAGAGAACCCACCGAAAATGTATTGTGAAGGAATGTGCTAATAAACAGGCCAGGTCATCTTCATCTCAAGTATTAGGAATGTGATCCTTCAAGCAAAGGCCGGTCTTCTGTCTCTTTCTGTCAAATGGAGCAACTATGGTGGCCTGTAAAATGAAATAAAAAAAGCCAAAACCCTCAAAACACACAAAATAATACTATAATCACATAAGAAATGACAAGAGAGTCTACACCACTTTGAGGCAAAAATGCAAAGCCATTTAAATTTTGAGGTATTATTAAAGTATTTTCAATTTATTATACCTAATGTTTGATATATTTCCATATATATTTATTCTGGGCTTATCTAGGGATGGGTTTGGTAGCTATACAAAACCCAAAATGACCTGTAGCTGTCAGATATCTGTATTCCCTGTCTCAGATGTGAGTTTTAAAGTGTTTTTGATTAAAAAAGGTGAATGCGAAGACTAGAAATGTGTCCAAATCTGTAGAGAACTGTATATTCAAATATAGTGTTAGTGTTTATTGTGGTATGATATGGTGTGCATCATTTACAGCTACATTTGTATGTAATGCTAATTTGATTTAGTAGGTATACTTACAGATATAATTGTTCATATTGAGACTTGTCATGCTTAAAAATGCCCTTAAAATGTACAAAACCAATTCCAGGCAACAAAATAAAGTGAATATTTGACACAGGTTTCATCAAACAGCAGAGATTAAAAAAAGCTATATGTTCAGTCAGGAATGTCCTCCACACCACGTCTACTATTACTATTGTTCATAATATTATTACACATATCTCAATAAAAATCTGGCTCTTGCTATAGACAATTACTCTCATATACAAAAATAATTCACAAGCTAGATAATGTAATAAAGCTTCTCCCATTTACACACCGAATGAGTGAATCGAAGGAAAGGTGGGATTTTATTGTAGGCTAGCACTCCAAGGTTATCAAACATCTAATGTCAACGAAAAAGCTAACATTATTATGGGATACTCAGCTGATGATTTATATTCTAAAACAGCAGATATTCAGTGTTCATCCCTGTCGATTCAATAATGCTGTTGTATTTAGGTAAAGGCTGTTCACATCGCTGACAAACCAACCAGAAGCGTCGGCATTTCCCACACAACACGTTAATAAGACTTACAAATGCGCAAAATCATAGACTACAATTCTTATATCAGTACAATTTAGATTAAGGATATACTAAACCTAATGTTCCGTGAAATTCATCCCTGCAATCGCTCAGCCACAATCCTGAGCATCCTCCCTCAATGTCCTTCCTCTCCACCATTGCATGGCTTAACACATTTGCCTCCTCTTTTGTTAGTAATAGCTGTCCAGCAAATGCGACAGTAAATAAAGAGGCGCTATTTGAATATCAGTATATGTAGATATTGAATAAACGTATCGTATACTATTTTAGCCTGTTATAAACCACAATGGGTTTTTTTCCAAAAATCTTTTTACCTTGTATGGCTGGTCTGTTTCATCCGATATGTAACGACCGTCTGTCCAATAGATGTCTGATAGAGAGGAAGCGGCCTATTTTTTCTTTGTATTGCTTTATGATTTTATTATTTGCAGACACACACCAGCATCTTCCCAGAGCTGGAGGACTTCAGTGACGTAACGCCTACGCCGCGCGCTCACAACACTCGCCTCTGAAATGCCAACGCCATGCTACGAAGGTCATTTTATTTAAAAAATTTAAAAAAATAAATCGTAAAAATATTTTATCTCACAAAAATTACGATAAAATGGCGATAATCTTTGTGTAGTATACATTTTCAGAACTTAGATTATTTAAATATTTTATAGGCTAACAAATAGTTTCGGGTTTTTTTTTTTTTTGTATGTAATTCGTCCAAATTGGACAAAATATGTATGGTTAATTAAAAAAAAAAAAAATGATATGCCCTATACTCTTATAATATTATCTTTATTTGCATCTGTGTATAGTCATCCTGCCCCAGACCATGTAAATTTCTAAGCTACACTTTATCATCTCCCAGTCAGTTTATAGATAGAGAACAGAGATAAACGCCAGTTGGTGGGGTTTGATCCCTCTTAAAGGGACAGTTCACACAAAATGGATATTCTGTCATCTTTAACTCCCACTCTTTCTTCTGTGAAACTTTGTGTTAGGTGTACTATTATATGCTTCCATGTGTTTAATTCAACCTCGATATGCAAATCTGCATTAATCAAATCACAACACACTGTTTCATTCTTTTTCTTAACCCTGTAAAGCCTGATATAAGAAATAATCAGAAAAAAATTGAATATTTCATTGAATATTTTACTAAACATGTAACCTAATATTTGTATATGTGATTTATGTTTTGTTTCATATTTGATAGCTACATGAGGCTTTTATGGTTCATATAGGTTTAGTATTATGAGAATACAGAGGAGGGAAAAAAACTCCACAATTTTATGAATAAATTATGATAGCTTATAATGTAAATCTATTATATTTGTATAACAGACTGCTCAGATAAAATGCATAATATCAGTTGCATATAAATACCAATAATATGGCTTAGTTATATTTACATGCTTAGTTTTATGATCAAAGCTCTGTAGTTTTTATTGTGTGGGCAAAATATATAATGCAATACAATACACTGATAACTGAGAAATGTACTTTTTAACATGTTTTTTTTTTCTAAAAATAAATAAATAAATGGATCAAGTAAACCTGAATTGCTTCAGTCAACATTTAAATATATTAATAACACATAAGTTACAAAAAAAAAAAAAGATTATCAATAATATATATATATATATATATATATATATATATATATATATATATCACACACACACACACACACACACACACACACACACACACACATAAAATTCCAAACGACCTCTTAAGAAGTTATGATGACATGTACACTGAGAGTAGAAACAGTCATTCACTTTCATTTTATGAAAAAGGATGCAATGAAAGTGAATGGGGACTGAGGCTTGCATTCTTCTCCTTTTGTGTTCCACTGAAGAAACAAAATAATGCAAACAATAACAAAATTTTTGAGTGAACTGTCCCTTTAAAACACCGTAGGCTATAATACACTCGTTCGTTGTTTCAGCAGGCGGCGCTGTTTTCTCACTGTGAGACATTACTCGGATAAAGACGAGCAGGGGGAGTGGACAGAGTCCGGGTTATTGTTTATCACGAAACCGGTTTGTTCATGTTGCATGTATTTATGCGATGGCGAAAATGTTGGGAATCGATGGCATGCAGATTACGTAGCCTTGAATCCTGAGCGTGCAAATCGTCTTCATCTGTTCGGGATCTTTCGTTGTCAACAATAGAGCCACAAAGCGCTCGGTAGCGCGCTGCACCCAAAGCCAAGTTTCGTGTCTGCGTTAATGCATATACGTTAGTCTCGAAGCTTTACGAATATTGTTTTGCACCCTGTCGATGTAAATACAGTAACGTGAACTTGGACTGCGTCGTTTGCACGCGCGACGTCATGCAGTAGATGAGTGTACAAGGAAGATGAATCGAGGTCAGTTGAAAGGGAATAACAAAGAACCTGCTCTGCAGTCTCGCGAGCAACCATTAGCGGAAGCGGCACGTTGTTGTAGTGTTTGACATTCGAACTTCGCAGGATCGCTAGAGACGGTTCAGAGCGGAGGGACGGTAACCGACGTTTAGCCATTTTGTCAGACTTTTACTGGATAAAAATTGCGTTAAGCGAGAGACGTTGAGCTTTTCATTTGCTTCGCGCCGGTTAAACGTTATTTCAAATACTGAGCACGCGCGTTTGGGGAATTACCGGTTAAACCTGGAGTTGGCCGTTGGTTATTCACCGATAACTGAAGAAGACGACGACGACACTTAACATTATGGTAAGTTTTTGTCTTAAATGTGGTGACAAAATGGTCAGCAGTGAAACTAAACGAAGTCGTGACTAATATTTATTTATTTACAAGTAGTTAACCTTGGTTATAGCTCATTTATGGTTAACGCCTGATGTGATAAGTGGAAAGAGATTCACTTAAAGGGATAGTTCATCTAAAAATTTACATTTTGTTAAACTTACTCATTCATTTACACGTTATTATGTCGTTTGAATCCCGTATGACTCAATTTCTTTGTGGAATACAAAAGAAAGAAAGAAGTTTGCTTTTCCTTATTTTCCATGGTTGTGAATGGGGACGGAGTCTTTCCAGTTTAAAAATGACGCAAGTCACCATAAAAGTATTATAAAACTAGTCCACATAACACTTGAGCTATTTTCTAGTTCTTCTAGATTCTTTTGATAAGTTTAAGAAACTGACAATGACTTTTGATGGGGGGGGGGGGGAGGAAGCTTGGTATCTCAAATCATTTCGTCTCACTGTATGTGGGACTAGTCGTAAGTACAGTATTCAGTATCTTACATTTAGTGTATCTCGAAAGAAAAACAAGTTATTCTACTATTTAAAATGTTCTTTTGTTCCTTTATATTATTTGAAACCATAGACTATTTTGTGTTCACACATGGCAAGGACAAATCTAATTTACTAATCCCTCAACATATGTTCACTGTCCTGAAGACTGATACTGTTTGTTCACTGTCTAATTTGAAGTAACAAGTTACTTCAAATTACTTTTTTTTTTTTTTTTTTTTTTTAAATTACTTTTGTTGTTTGTTTAAAATAGAATTAAATCAATTATGAAGAGTTATGGAAATGTGCTATCTGGAAATTGTTTTGAATTTGACTTAAGGGTTAAATGTGAAAAATCAGCGAGGTACTTCCTCCTACATTGTCTTTATCTAAAAGTTTCAGTATGACTGGTCTATTTTTAAAATAATAAAAGTGGCATCCTGTCATTTTAGTTATTGAGAGTAAACTCTTGTTAACTCATTTGAAGGGGTTAATATTTGCCTGGTTGTGGAAAGACCATTGCCTCGCGTACATGCAACCATTTAAGTTGAGTGTAAATTTGATAACTGTGGCTAACCACCTTGGTTAAATTATATTTTGTCTCTCTTTCAGTGAATCAGACGCAACTGTTAAACTTTGTGCTCTGGCACGACCTCGGAGTTGAAAGTCATTATTACATTCATCAGCAGGCTACTGCCCTGCCCCCTCAGGAGACCCCCTATGTGGATTGAATACACCCCGCAGTTTTACACAGGATGGATGAGCTGGATGTGAGGTCTCCTTTTTGTCATCATCATCAACAACATATTTTGATCTGTGCATGGATTCTGCGTTACTTTCATCACCAAGCACTTCCTGTGCTCCTCTCCAACACCTTAGTTTGCAAGAGTATTGACTTTATCTGAACTGCTGTTTTGAGAGGAGAGAGGTTTGGCAAGTTTTTACTTGGTTTGAAGCAACCTCTTCTCGTTATCACACATTTATACTGCTTTTTTTTTTCATGTATGGATAGCATATAAGATTTGACCCGACTTCTTGCTCCACTCAGTGGAGAAATGTCAGAAAATCTGAACGACAATATGGTCAAGTTCCTTTCCCCCCCTTTGAAGAACATCAACGGCTCCAGCTCAGACACGCAGGTGGGCGAGCGTCTAGGTGTCGAGGTCCGCCGTCGCCATCACACCATGGAGCGAGAACTGCTGAAGGCAGAGCACCGTTTCTTCCGTCGCAGCGTCATCAACGACTCCAATGCAACGGCTCTGGAGCTGCCCAGCAAGAACACAATCCTAACCATCTCAACGGACACCCACACTCTTATTTGTGAACCTCCTGCCTTGGAAACCAAAGCAGCTTCAGTGGCCACACAATCTGAAGGGTTGGTTGCACCAGAAAAGGAGGGTGAAGGTGTCGAGACGGCCGTAGAGTCAACGCTGGTGTTGATTGCGAATACCACAAGTCTTCTCTCTGCAGAAGCACCACGTTTGGTTGCAGAGTTGAAGTCTGGAGGTAGTGCTGATGCAAAACAAGAGGATGAGAAAGAGGAGGATGAAGAAGGTAAAGACAAGGCACGAGCTAAGGCAGATTTGCGGGATGCGAAGGCGGAGCTGGAAGACAATGAGGAAGTTGAGACAAATGCAGTCGGGACGTCGCCGGATGGCCGCTTCTTGAAGTTCGACATTGAGATTGGACGTGGCTCTTTTAAGACGGTCTACAAGGGTCTGGATACTGAAACCACAGTGGAGGTGGCATGGTGCGAGTTGCAGGTACGCCTCTTGTATTTTTGTACCTTAAGTGGCTTTTTCAGTTACATTTTTCAGTCTTTGTTAACCCATTAGGGGTCAGGAACCAAGCCAACCAGTAACACATTATTAACTTTTATTTGAAGCAAAAAAAGTATTTAAAAATGGACCAATAGACAAAGGTACAAAACTATGTAATTGACGACTTCAATGAGGAAAATAACTATACAAATATTTTGACAGCATAACACAACTTAATTGCACCATTTGTGGTGTTTCATTCTGTATAGCCTCATGGGTCATTTCATTTTTCACCAGTAAAGTAAAAAGTTGAAACAATGCAAACAGAGGTCGTTTAACAGTCTCGGAACTGACAGTAGTTCTATCTTTAAAGGTTTATGAGTTTAAGTTAAATTTCCCTATGGAGAAAATAAATGGAGTTTTGCTTCCGAAACCTGAGTGTTACACTTTATGGGTAGCACGTCACAGCTTTTGACAGCTAGGATAACAAAGTGCAACACTTGACATTGTTGGCACTCTTGATCTGTCCGCTGACGGGGTGGTAAATCACGTATCTGATCTGGTCATTTGCGACTGAAGTATACTGTCTCTTTGTCTGAAACCTACAACCCTGTCTTGAGGCCTTTCCGGTATAGCCCCTTTAAATGACAGTCTTATGACTAGTCAGTTGGATTTTAACTTCAGTGCCCCACCTACACCTTTCCAAGTGATGTGTCATCAGCTTATATTGTTTGTGTTTAATTTTGCTGTATAATCTTTTTAGAAACACTTTTACTAGTCCTTTTGTCACACCTCTGAAGCGTCGCAGTACACACCTCTGACACTTAACACATCTGGCATTTGGCCTGTGTTTTTATAGCTGTTGTCATCTTTGGCCGTAGCCCCGGCATTGTAGTATCATCCTTGAATAGAAAATCCTCATTTCCTAATTAGGTTATTCTAGACCACCAGGTGTGCTTTGAGACAGTCTAATTGCTGTGGAAGCCTGTTTCCATGTCAGAGTAAAAAAAACTATATTAAATAGCAATTTTAGATTTTACAGTGTCATTTTTTTGGAATTACATTTATATCACGCAATTGTGAATTAACACTACAGTTTTAAAGTTTAGGGTTGGTAAAAAAAAAAGCCTCACAAAGGCTGCATTTACAGTAATAGTACAGTAATATTTTGAAATATTATTACAGTTTAAAGTAACTTTAAAATAATGAAGTAAAATTTTCATCAGCTATTACTCCAGTCTTCAATTTGGTGCTCAAGAAACTTATTATTATTATTGTTAGTTTATTATAAGTTCAAAAGAACAGCATTTATTTGAAATAGAAATCCTGTCTGTCACTTTAGAATTTAGTGTGTCCTTGCTGAATAAATGTATTTATTTCTTTTAAAACACATCTTGCTGGCCTCAAACTGTTGAGTAGTGTATATTTCATAGTGTGACTGTTTTTCATATTTTAAACATAATTTATTTTCTTATAGTACTTTGTTTTATTTTGAGACAGAACCAGTCTTCAGCCATTTACATTTTTTTTTCTTCTCTTAATTATTCTTTTTTTGATAATTAATGAACCGTGAGAAACATGGGCTTTTAAACATTTTGCACTCATTCCACTTTTATTGGTTTATGATATGATAAAAGCATGAGTAATCTCTGTGAGGTGTGCTTGCATGGCAACAGCATTCTGTCGGAAAATCACCAGCTCATAAGTTTTGTGGCCCACTTCTAAGAAGTCTGTTTGCATACAGAGACCTTCTTTTTGTTTTCATCATGTAGAGGAAGTTTTTTTATGTACCGATGTGCCACACAGAGGTGCGATTTCAAAAGTGGGTCAAGTTCAACCACCAAAGCAATTGTAATCTCCTGTGTGAAGTATGGTGAGCTGGTTTGCCAAGGCTTGACTCTGCTACTGCTGCTCTCCACCCCCTGCTGCCTCTTCTTTTGCAGAGCGATGACGAGGCAGCACCACGTGAGCTGCAGTTCCTCCTGCTCATGGCCCTCAGGCGTAGCCAGCTCATACACCGAGCTGAAACAAAAGCCTCTCTCGTTCTGTCTAGCTTTTAGCCTCTCTTTACCTTTTTTTTCACATTTCATGTCTCGTTGTCTCTATTTCTGTCTTGTGTGATACAACGGTATGTGTTATAAGCTGCAAGTTCACACTGCTGCAGAAAAGGGAAGGGCCTATGTATCTCCCCCACAAGGCCATCTGTCTCCAGCGCCTTATGCTAAACTCAGGGATATTCCCCTCCCACATTTCTCTCCTTTGCTTTCTCACATGCTAAACACATTTGAACAATATGTAGGTCACCATAAAAAGAAAATGAAAATGGATCTCAGATGCTTCTCTTTTTTAGAGAAGTTCCCTCTTGCATGTACCACATTAAATACTCCGGTTATATGGTTTAGCCAGATAACTGAGTCATCGTTGCGAGTGCATACCACTGACTTTCAAGCTACTGCTTGAGTTTCATTCCAGTTGTCCGGCATTTGCCTTTCGCCCTGGATTTGATCCCTTTAACGGACCCCTGTAAATCCATTTGATCTTCTGCTGTAACCTTAAACTGTTTAAAGATTTCTTTTCCCAGTTGACGTGATTTGTACTGGGTACACTTGTGGATTTTTAAACTATTTTAAATGTTTTAATTTAAGTTAATTATTTTTTCAAATAATTTTATTGAAAAATTTATTAGATTTTTGCCTGCTAAAAGTTTCATTTTACTGTTAACACTTCTGTGCTTTGTGCTCCCATCAGAACTTAAGTACAGCCATTCATTTACAGTAAATGTATCTACAGTACCTTTCAAAAGTTTGGGATCAGTAAGGTTTTTTTTTTTATTATTTTATTTAGCAAGAATGCATTAAATGGATTTATTTTAAATAGTCAAAATCTTTACTATTTCAAATAAATCCTGTTCTTTTGAACTTTTATATTCATCAAATTAAAATTGTTTCCACAACAAAAATTATGCAGTGCAACTGTTTTCAATGGAAAATAATAAGAACAAGAAGTTTCTTGAGCTGCAATTCAGCTTTGCCATCACAGGAATGAATTACGTTTTAAAATATATCAAAATAGAAGTTTTAATAATATTTCACAATATTATTCCATTTTTGATCATATAAAGGCAGCATTGACGAGCTTAAAACACTTCTTTCAAAAACATTTTAAAAATATTGATCGGTAGTCTATGACTTTAATTTTTTTAATTCCTTTTATGAAACATTATAGTAATTTTAAATAGGAAATTAGGCCGCACGGATCCTAACAAAAGCATGTGACCTCTGTGTGTTCACTGATTAACATTACTGACTGATAGATGAGCAAATGAATGTCCAAACTAACTGTGCAGCCCCTTATAAGCGCCAAAACCGTTGCACTCTATCCCAACCCCCTAAACTACATTTGTCAATTTTAAATGAATTGTTAAACATATTTCCTGGTAATTGTGTTTGAGATCCTCTCACTAATCCTAATTCCTTATCTCCCGTCTGAAGTGGTATGTGCCCTCACACATGAGGCGGATTCATGCCAGGAGCTTTATCCTCATACTGGAGTTCAGTGTGCGGGCCGCCCCTCCTCTGGGGAAATGCTCCCACGCTTCGCTGGCCTGGTCCCATAGGCCACAGAGTGCACCGCATAGTTGGAATAGTCAAGGAGGAAGGGAGAGAAAGTAGGTCTGTTGTAGGGTGGGGTGCAAAGCAGAGTCCCCCTTCCTCCAACCCACATCATTCAGCACTGAAATTGCTTTCTACAGAACTTCACTCCATTTCAACACTGTGTTCATAGTGTTAATTGTACACATGTGAGCGATAATAATGGAAGTTTTAACCCTAACTTAGGGTGAATGCCCGTCCCTGCTGGGCTTGGCAAAGGCAAACTCACAGCTAAATGTTTCTCATTCCAGAGATGGCAGCTGACCGCACCAAATGTAGGTCAACTAAGAATCGCCAGTTGAAATGAGTGCGTTTTTTAACTGTAGTCAGACACAGACTGCAGAATGGTCACGCTGCTGGATTGGGTTTGAATCAAGCACTTTGTAGTTTCATTGTAGATGATATTATTAGTGCTGCACCATCTACTTTGATTGCAAATGAGGTTTTTGCAAGCAGCAGTATTTCCCCCTAGATGAAACCACAATACAGCACACTTTTTCTTTTTCTTTTTTTGTCGTCATCAAAGAAGAGCCTGCACACAGAGGTGCTGAAAGCAGTTGGTTATGAGAGTGTTTTGTAAGAAAGGTGACTATAAATCGAGTTAAAGCACTGCAGTTTTTATGTAGCATCTCCTTTTATTTAAGTAATGAAGAAAAAAACATTCCTTCTCTTATCAGCCGCTTTGACACTTATCATTTATAAGTTTAGAAGTTTTCTAAACAGGGCAAATTAAAAAATGAGTGAAATTTCATGAGCAAAATCTAGCCATTTCAATAGGAATCTGGGATTTTCACGTAAGAGAGAAACGTTTCCTCATGCAACTTTCATATCGGTTATTTACGCAAATTTGCCACTTTGACCAACATAATGCTGCGTGTTTTGAAAATGATTTCTGTGTAAGCTGTGGTTCTTTTTTGCTTTTGAAATTTTGCTAATGTGACCATACCTTTATGCTTACCAAAATATGAAATTCTTTTTCAGGATCGCAAGTTGTCCAAGTCAGAGCGGCAGCGTTTTAAAGAGGAAGCCGGAATGCTGAAGGGTCTTCAGCATCCCAACATAGTACGCTTCTACGACTCCTGGGAGTCATCCTTGAAAGGGAGGAAGTGTATTGTCCTGGTGACTGAACTCATGACATCTGGGACACTCAAGACGTAAGTGCTCTTATTTGTTCCTGTCAGTTATTTAAAAAAAATTTTTAAGCTGTCTTCGTCATCGAGGCCACCTGCTATGATTGACTTGTTTTCTGTGCCCTTGTAGGTATCTAAAACGGTTTAAGGAGATGAAGATCAAAGTCCTGCGCAGCTGGTGCCGGCAGATTCTGAAGGGGCTGCACTTCCTTCATACCAGGTCGCCTCCCATCATTCACCGGGACCTCAAGTGTGACAACATCTTCATCACCGGACCTACCGGATCTGTCAAGATTGGAGACTTGGGCCTGGCTACCCTCAAGAGGGCCTCCTTTGCCAAGAGCGTCATAGGTACGGCTAAGTATTTGCAACTGCATTACCGCCTCCAAATCGAAATCTATTCGAATTGTCCGACTCAGATTTGTGGTTGGGGGAAAGGCTAATCCTTCATTCCATGTTTCTTTTTCAAGTTTCTTTTCTTCTACTGCTTCTTTTCAAAGCGAGTTTTAATGACAGTGGTGAGAAAGCAGACCACAGCGTTTCCCTGAGCGCTCGAACCGCAGCAAACCAGGGCTCCCGCTTTACGGATGATGTCTCTTGACACCCTCCTTTAGTTCAAACATAGTTTTTGTCTTTTCTTCTGCCACAATTTCAGGTACCCACAGACAGAGTAAGTAGTTGTGGAGCGGTTGTAGGTATTTTGTGACTCGTCTGCAGGGAAACCTGATCTGATCTTGGGATAACACTAGAGCTAGAGCTGAGCCCTGGGCTGGCAGGTACTGTGAGTGATCTTTTGCTCTGGTTCGGAAATTTGTGGTCTGTTTCTTCAGTCAACCATGATTTAATGATGATGATGCTAATGAATCTGTTCATTTTTCCCCCCACAAGGAAATGCTTGTTTTCTTTCAGTGTGTCAGTGTCTGGAGCTCAAAGCCTTAAACTCTCTGCTCATCTCCCTCATACTTTTAGCTTTAAGATCTTTGTGTTTTTTGTTTTGGAAGCCTTAGGCTCTAATTTCAGGTCTCCCCTTATTCTACTTTAAGGATTATTTAGTGTACTGCAGTACAGACAGTAAGTACGCAGAAATGAGCCTGGTAAGTCCACCAGTATTATGTGACACATATCAGTCTGAATCATTATCAATATGGGAAGTTTGTCCATGTGAGACCTTTGTCAATGGGTAACTTGGTTACTAGTTCTCCTGGTGCACAGAACATCACTTTTCAGTAAGCTATGGAGTGTAAAATGTTTGAATTGCTCAACCTTTTCTCTTCACAGGTTAACCCAAAGGTAGGACTTTTTGAAAGGTTTGTTTTCCATAGCTAGTGTTTCGGCTTGGTCTTGTGATAAAAGCATCGGGCCCTCTGACCACCGACTAGTTTTAAATTTGCTATTTGGGCTAACAACAACAAACAATTTCTTAAATTCATTCTGTATTGTTTAAAGTCATGTGGTCAGTCCAGGGCTTCAAGTGAGTGCTGTGCACTAGTTTGGTTTTTCTCATACACAGTCCTGCCCTTGAAGGTCTTACATGGAGAAACTTGGGCTTCTTATCATTGCAGTCTAACTGAGGGCAGTTTCCCCTTCCTCTTTTTTTTTTATTTTTTTTTACTTTCTATCCCCTTTTTGCTCTCCTTCCCTCTACCTCTCTCTTTTCTCGCAGGTGGTGCCCGAGCGGTCTTCAGCGACAGCATCATCTTCCTCTCACCTCTTCACTGAGAGGGTGTAATAGGGTACTGAGAGAGTTCTGAACCATTCTTTTAATTTAAGGTACCCCTGAGTTCATGGCGCCTGAGATGTATGAGGAGAAGTATGACGAATCGGTGGATGTGTATGCCTTTGGGATGTGTATGCTGGAGATGGCTACTTCTGAGTATCCGTACTCCGAGTGTCAAAATGCAGCTCAGATCTATCGCAGAGTCACCAGCGTAAGTCCACACTTCACCGGCGGAGGAGAGTGTCCCCGCACACTCATCCTCCCCTTGTTTGCTGCACTATTTTAGTCTTTTTATCCCTTTTTTTTTGCCCTCTGTGGGGGTGTTTCTTTTCTGCTTTTTTCTCACACAGTGGTAAGTTGGTTTTTTACCTCTACCAGTAAATGCTGAAGCCTCTCACAAAACCAGTACTGACATGACATAACCTAATGGTATCAGACAGATTCAGACTTAATTCAAAATGTAGTATTTTTGAGAAAATCCGGCCCCAAGTTAAAGCCATCTCCACTTTCTACGCCAGTGTTTTGATTGTTTCCTGTGCTGTGTTTACAGGGGGTGAAGCCTGGCAGTTTTGACAAAGTGGCTATTCCTGAAGTGAAGGAGATCATTGAGGGTTGCATACGTCAGAATAAAGACGAGAGGTGGGCTGACATTTACCAAGCATGAGCGTTCAGTTGTCTTATTGTCATAAGGTCTAGTTTTCACAACCTGTTTTTCTTTCTTATCCACTGGAAATTTGTGGTTAGGTATTTTCAGTGTTTCATTGGTGACATCACAGTATAATATTGAACAGCCTATACTTGCAGCCTCATTTTCATTTGTGTCATATGAAATACAGTGTCTGATTTGATTAAGATCTATGTTATTACCACACAATTATTTAAAACTGCCTTTAATCCAGTTTTGTCTCGGGTAAGGTCATAAAATATCTGCAATGTCTTTTACATGCACATTCTTAACCTGGCTTAAGCCAGCAATGCATGTGGTTATGTGGTTACATCAGAATGAGAGGAGAATGAGTTTGAACAAGTTCCCACTGACATTTTGGATGCTTTATTTAACATTTAACATGAAATACCCTGGAGTCAGATAAACAAATTATGTTTTGATGTCACTACTGAGGAATAAACTGATTTTTCAAAACATTGGCATATTATTGGTTTGTATGTAAACCAGTAAAACAGACTCACACTGTGTCCTAACTACATGCGACGCGACAAGATTCCAGTGACGTAATTTAGTCAGAATCAATCAAATATCACAGCCAATCAGAAGCGTGTGTGGGCGGGCTCTCTCTGGAAGAGCTCTGTACTCACAACGAAATGGATAAGTTTGTAATCTAATTCATAAGTATTAAACATTTTTAACATTATTAAATGTACATACAGTGTGACTGGTACCATCTTTGTTATGGAATATTCTTGTAGGTTCGCAGTGAGTTCAGTTTTAACGTACATCTTTACTTTTATTTATTTTCAAGATCTGAGGTAAACAGTCTGTTGTTGCTTTCAATATGGCTATAAATGCCACGCAATATGACATTCAGACTCACATTAGACATATTTAACTTTTCAATAAAGTGTACAATCAGTACCTGAGATTAACACTGTCATATAGTTTGTATGTTGTTCCAGCTGCAACATCGCAGAAATAGAAACCGTTTCTAAAATAGACATTTCGCGTGTCGCTTTCATGGCTAGCTAGGACAAAAACTCAAATTAATATGGAAAAAACAGCCTTTGTGTAGCGTGGCATCGCATCGTGTGTAGTTAGGACACAGTGTCATTGTCAGAGTTTTTCAATTTGGGAATTAAAAAACAGGAGTTGCAATAAGGCCTAATGTGATTATTAAACTTCAAAAAGAGTAGTACTACATGTAAGGTACTACGGTACTGCATGAGTAGTACTTCATGTTTCAGAGTAAAAACAGCACTTTTGTGCATTGCTTGCCGTCTCAGAGCAGTTCGCCATCAAATAGTACTGCGCATTTATTCTGAACAGTTGACTGTTAATGGATAATGACAGTTTACTTTATGGTGTTTATATTATAATGTTCTAGATTATATAAGAGTGGACATTATATTTTCATATTTAGTGACCTGCTGGAAGTAGTAAAGCTTAGACATTTAAAAATAAAAGACCTGGTGTATTTTGTGCTTGTTCATAATTAAAAGTCCTGTTTTAGGCATACAATTGTATATCTGCTTATTATTAGTATTTTGATTACACAATAAGCTGTCTACCCTGTTATCATTTCACAATAAGCTGTTTGGCATTTAATTGGAAGTAAACTCTTGTGGCTTTGCTTTGGGTTGCCCCATCACAGGAAGGAAAGGCTTATTATATTTAACACATTCAGTACATAGATTGACAAGATGGGCACAATATTCTGTTTATTTCCTGTCTTTAATCAATATATTGATATGTTCCTATTAATATAAAAGGTCTTAAATTAAATTACTTTTTTTTTTCTTTTAGGTATTGCATCAAGGACCTCCTAAGTCATGCATTTTTCCAGGAGGAGACTGGGGTTCGTGTAGAGTTGGCTGAGGAGGATGATGGAGAGCTAGTGTCCATAAAGTTGTTGCTGCGCATTGAGGATGTAAAGAAACTGAAAGGGAAATACAAAGAGAATGAAGCCATTGAATTTTCCTTTGACTTGAATAAAGACGTCCCAGATGACGTAGCCCAAGAAATGGTAAAGATACTTGGATTTCTGTTCTGTTACCCAACTACAGATTCAAATCCGTTGATGTTTTGAATCTGTAATTGGTTTATTTTTTGGCCTTACATATAATTATCATATATAGTTTTTCAGTGCATGAAAATCCCTTGAAAGTCAGCAGAATTCCCCCTGGCCTTCTTATAATATTGACCTGTCATTGTTTTTGAAGTTAAATTCTGAGTAATCTTTTTCTTCAAGGTCGATTCGGGCTATGTTTGTGAGGGTGACCACAAGACCATTGCAAAGGCCATAAAGGACCGAGTGTCCCTGATCTCCCGTAAGAGAGAGCAGAGAAAACTTGTGAGAGAGGAACAAGAAAAGAGGAAGAAGGTGCAGGAGAATGACCCCTCACAGCTAGGACCGCATACCGACACCACAGCCAAGCCCCCTGGTCCCGCTCTGGCCTCGGTCATTATGGAGTCTGAAGAACATGAAGCAGACCAGCACCAGCAACTGCAGCAGCCTGGGGCCTCTGCTTCCAGTTAGTGTTGCAAAATGAGTCGTTTTGCTCTAATAACATACAAAAAAAAAAATAAATAAAAAAAAGTCAAATGTGTTTGTATGGGAAAATGCTCTGAAAGTCTTATTGTCTCACAGCTGTAGGTTTTGTGGACTCTCAAGGTTCAGCGTCTGTCTCTGAGACTCACCCTGCCCAGCCAGGCACATCTTTCAACACCGTACAGCCTGATCCACAGGCACAGCACACCATGACCCATCCACAAAGCACGGTGAGTCATTTCCTTTGTATTTTGTTACCTGTCCTGGTTTTCAGAGCTAGTCATGTTAATCTGAAGAAAAAAAAAATAGTTTCTTTTGCTTTCTTCACTAAATTGCTTCTCCTCAACAGTCACAGCACCCAGCCCAGGCCCCTCTGCAGCAGCCGAGCAGTACTTTGACCTCGGGTTCCACTGCCCAGACTGGAACTGCGGCTGCACCCCAGGTACACTTCATGTGATCCATAACATGAAGACAAAAACATGTTGCTCTATATATCTGTTGTCTGTTAAACATACACCAGAGTTGAACATAAACGAGATTATACATGTACTCTCCTCTCAGGCGGCCACTCTGCCCTCTGCCATTCAACCTACCGTCCCCTTGCAGTACCATCAGCCACCTCAAGATGGCAGTGCTCCCCCTCCGGGCCCTCAAATATTACAGGTAAAGTATGAAAGATGCCCTCTGGTGGCTGATCTTACATCTTCCATTGGCCTGCATGTTGCTTAATGAATGTTGTGTGTGCTTGCTTTGCACACAACATCCAACTTCTTGGCAGTTCATACATTAATGCTACTGTTCTTTGCTTCTCCATCCTTTTCTTGCATGCTGGCTGCTCTTATTTGCTTGTCAGATATGGGCATGTCAACTCAGCCCTCCTGTTTTCTCACCACCTCCAAATGCTGAACAGCTCTATTTTCTATATCAGGCCTGTCAGGTACTAGTCGTGCCTAACACTGTAGTGTGTGAATTAGCGGTTTGCCAATGTGGGTTTTTAGTGCTGATAATAATATCTACCGTGCCAGTGACTGATATAATGCTTTTACATATAATGGGTATTTAAAAATCTAGTTTTGTTTTATAGTTTTTATACAATATTTTCTGAATGCATTTATAAAGCTAAACAAAAGAAAAATTGACAAGTGTGTTGGTAGATGGTTAGTTTTCAGTGAAGTTTGAGTAAATGTTGTGGAAAAATTCTTATGTCAGTAATACAGTTTTATGGCTGTATTTTATATAATTAAAAATATAGTAAAATCCGAATAATTATTATAATTTTAAAATAACACTTTTTTTTTTTCTTTTTGATTATTATTTCTCTTTTTTTTATGTAATACCCATGTTGTTCCTGTGAGGCTAAGCTGAATTTTCAACTTCAGATTACATCTACATTGCATCAATTTAAAACAATGCCTTTTTGTCTGGACAGAGAACTTCTCCCTGTGATTGTGTGTTATGGATGATTGTGATTTGGAGTTGAGTGGTGTTCTAAACTTCTAAATCAATTCTCTATTACAGGCACCATTGACCGTTTCCCAACCGCAACCAGTAGAGCAGTCACAACCTCAAACATCTCTGGTTCCAGCCTCCACAGAAAGGTAGAAAATCTTCTTTTTTTTTTAAATTCACGTTTATTAACATTGACATTCCAGTAGAGAGAAGTTTAACTACTGATGTTTTTGTTGCCCTCAGTGGTCACTCCGATGCTGCTTCTGGTCTGAGTGATGGGAACGAGGGCAGGCATGAGGGGCGCTCTACAAAACGACCCCAGAGCCGCTCTGTACGCAGTCGCTCGCGCCACGAAAAGATGGCCAAGGCCAAGCTCAAGCTCAATGTACTGAATGTAAGTTATGCTCAAATCTAATTTGATTTGTTTTTAACCCCCTGGGGTCGAAGCCCGCACTGGCTGTCTCGTATTTTCTTTATAGCTGCAAAAAGAACTAAAAGTACTCCATTGATAAAAGTATCATTTAAAACTGCAAAGGGTCTACTTTTATTTGTGTGTAGTCATAATTAGGGCTGCAGCTAACGATTATTTTTATTGTTGACTAATCTATCAATTATTTTTCAATTAATCTATTAATTATTTTCTTATCGTTGATGAATTCTTTAAACTATCAGTAAATAATAACAATAATTTCTGCTATTAATCTTTTACTATTTTATTTAAATGTTTTCTAATAATTAATACTTAAAAAAAATAATAACAACAAAGAAAAATAACAATAAATTAATAAAAAACAAAAATGATAGAATGAAAGAAAATAACAAATGAAAAAATAAAAGAGAAAAAGAAATATAATAACAATAAATAATTAATTTAAAAAAAAAAAGGAAGCAAGAAAGAAATAATAATGAGAGAGAGAGAATTACAGGGCAGTGATACAGTACAATCAATAGAAATGCACATTATGGCTGCATTCACAGTTACTGTTTGGGACTGACAGCAGTTGCTTACAGGTGAGAGACTTGAAATGTTTTATTTATTCAGCAGATTAAAACAAAAATGGAGTCACAACACCGGGAAGTTTTATCACAGTTGACAGCCCGTTTTTAAATAAATGAACCCAGTCGAGGCTTGTCCAATTCATCACACAGTTAAACAACTAACAATGACTTTAAATTGTTTGTTAGCGAGTGCAGAGAGCGCGTTTGGTGCGCGCGTCTCAGAGCTCACGCAATCGCGCCCACTACACTGACGGCAGCTCCAGTGGATCTTGAAGATGAACGCGAATCATTTCCCCTTCTCCGTCTCTGTGGGTGAATTAAACCCAACATTATTATATAGGCAACTCAATGTCCCGTGCGGTTCCATTCATTCTGCGCAGCTTTGAATGCAAATTCGGCTATATATATGTGGTTCTGACGGTCGTATAATAATAATAAAATGCTCTATGAACGCAACTCTATGAAGTGATGTTGCCATGCTAGCCTTTACCTTCTGCTCTAGAGTCTTGTTTTGTATTCAACATGGCATAAAAACTGTCTTAAGTAGGGATAACTACAGGCTCGCACAATGGATGTGGCTAAAGGTGCGATGCGTTGACGCATTCCATGCTAATTGACGAAATCGAGCTCTCTGACCCTCCCATAGACAGCAAGGGTCCTTACACGATCAAGGTTCAGAAAAGTACCAAGATGATCGACAAAGTAGTCCATGTGACATCAGTCTGTCAACTGTAATTTTACAAAGCCACGAGAATACTTTTTGCACAAAGAAAACAAAAATAACGATTTTATTCCACATTTTTGTCTCTACTGTTTTTCTTGTGGACACGCGTAGGCAGCAGAGTTTGAAAAATCATTATTTGTCCGGGAGAGCAGAAGGAGTTCGTCCGTTTTATTGGGTAGAGAGCGGAGATTCGCTAGATGGATGCTAGGCAGTGCTGTCCGAAATCCGCACCGTCTGAGCTTCATGAGCACGCCGGCTCGATTCTCCCGTCTGCGCGTCCTGAAGCGTCTGAACAGCACCGCTGTTCCACCGACTACAGTGTCCAGCAAAACATCCGAATAATCAAAAATCGGTGAAATATCGGGAGTTGTATACTACCAAATGTCCAGCAATTCGTCTCTGGTGAAACTGATTGCAGGGATATAACTAATAAATCAATTGTCTTAGGACAAACTAACAAAAAAATAAAAACAACAGCGGACAACGCCACGGAGGCTGCCATGAGCGGCGCCATCTTGGATCGAATTATTATTACTGTATTGTAAATAAAATACAAATAATAATCAAAACCCCACATTATTTGACTCTCTTCACACTCTTTCTTACCTGCCTCGGCTCAGTCACATTCATATTGATGGCCCATTATGGGATGCCCTTTGTCTCTCAGGTGTGAGAATCACTAAATATTCATGGCTATTGTCACTCCCTCGAATAAGGGCATTCTTTTAGAAAACATGTTTTACAAATGTTAAATCAATGTATTGTTTTCTGTGAGCGAGTAAACACAGTGATTTTCACATCATTTTGTAACACTCTAGTCAACCACATCCAGTTCTCAAACGTCTTGTGAACCAATATTCTGTATGTGTTTTATGGCCTTATTTCAGTAAAAAATTTGATTTTCACTAACCAAACATAAACATTGTTTTCTCAAAAACGCAAACATGTACTTTCATGATGCTCACATATTATTGTAGCCCAGTTTGTGCTGAATACATGTCAAGACTTCTCCAGGGCCCCAAAACACCCTCAGACCCCAGAGGGTTAATAATGGCATCACATTACGTTTTGGTGTATAGTGTACTATAATAACAGTGTGGGGTTATTGATCTGTTTGTTTTTGTAGATTTCTAACATTGGAGACAGAGTTGCTGAATGTCAGCTGGAAACCCATAACAGGAAAATGGTCACATTCAAGTTTGATTTGGATGGAGATAATCCTGTAGAAATTGCTGAAATTATGGTACACCTTTCTCTTACTTTCACCTTTTTTCAGTGGACTGATTGCCAGAGGCTCTTCATTTGAAATTACAATGATATTTATTACAATATGTATTAGTTTTTTGTTTGTTTGGTTTTTTTGCATTTAGCATTTTATGCATTAACATTTTGGCTCTCAATATCCAGGATGTTTAACTTCTTTAAATATTTAATAAAATTTGATTGTAACATCTGTGTGTGTAACTTCGTTTCAAGATCAAAAGTGATTTTATCTTGGAGAGCGAGCGGGAATCCTTCATAGAGCAGGTTCGAGATGTCATTCAGATGGCAGATCAGAAAGGAAAAGCTCAGAAAAATAGCCAGGTATGTTTGATGATTTTTCAGACCATAAGAACAAATGTGAGAAATGATTTGAAGACTAGAAATGAAATTTTCCCGTTACTTCAGGTGAGCAGTAATTTGGGCCAGCAAGTACCTGAAATTTCAACATCCAGTGTGCCTGGTAAGTGTACTTTGTGGTGATGTTCTTATATTTTATCCGCCCCTATCTTGCAGCCTGTCTCATTTGACATATTTCGCATTTGACAGGTGTGCCACCTAGCGTAGCAGCACAGGTTGTACATTCAGCAGGCCGGCGCTTCATAGTTAGCCCAGTGCCTGAAGCAAGACTTCGCGAGCCGTTTTTTGGACCTCCTTCTGCAAACACATCATTTGAAGACTCCACACCAGGTATGATTTACACATCTTCAGCTAAAAGTGCTTAAACATGTATATCAAGTATTTATGATATTATGTTGTTTAATGTTTCATTTGTATCTGCCACGTAATAGTCGATGAAGCTGATATGACAATAAATTTAAAAACAGCCAGCCAACCAACATTAAGTATGATTCCATGTATTCTCATTTCCAGCATCTGATCCCACACCAGCCAGCAGTGTTCAGCAGGACCAAGCTAGCTTTGCACCTGGTTCAACCCAGATATCTGTGGTACCACCCACACCTGGAGGTCTTGCCCCAGATACTTCTCAATTCCAGAGCCCTGTCCCAGCAGCCACTGCAACTCTGACAGCAGTCACCACTCAAGTAGCCACTCCTACACCATCTACCACTCAGCAAACCAGAACAGGGAGGACGTCTCCTTCTCCAGCCCCAACTGAATCACCAGCTCCACGTCGGCTGTCACTTCCCACCCCTTCCCAGATTCCTCAAAATGTTGTGGCTGAAAGCAATGGCTTGGATCAAGCTCAAGCCGGCATCCAGCAGGTGCAAGTCGGCCCCTCCTCTGTCCCTGTGTCGCAACCATCTGCGACAGGAGATGGTGAGAGTGATGTACAGGGGAAGCCACCTGGGATTGAAGACATCCATGCTTTAGATCAGAAGCTGCGTTCCCTTTTCAAGGACTCCTCCCACCAACCTGATGGATCTGGAGAGACGTCTACATCTTCTCCACCCAACACTATCAGCACTAACACTCCTGGCTTTGTCTCCGGTGTGACGCCTTCCAGTTTGTCTCTCAGTTCCAGTGGGAACTTTGCACCTGGTGCTTTTGCCTCTATGGTGACACCTACAAGCTATGCCCAGACACCATCTGCAGATCCATCCCCACAAAGGCCACAGGTGGGGGAAGTTACTAACTTGCTGATTCAGTGTCTATGTTGGTATTTGGATGACATGATGCTTAATTATTTTTGGTCTAAATTAATTAATTTATTCAAATTTAATTTAATATTAAAATGTTATTTAAAAAAAAAAAACAGAAATAAAATAAATTAGAAATGCTGTCTTCGCACTTAACTGGAATAAAATACGTTTAATTACAATAGCTAAAATTGAAATAAAAGTAGCAAGGGAAAAATGTATATCTGCAGACTCATGACAAGTCAAGTGTTAAAATATTACATAATTTAACTTTTTTTATAACAGGTTGAATGTCATGTAGTGAGAATGAATAAAATAAAAGATTAAGATGTGTATATATTCGCATGTATTTGAAATGTAAGGAAAATACATTGTAACTTTACTTGCTGGTTATACTACAACATTTTTAGTGTCATTAAATGTAAACGTCTCTTTAAAAATGCTTTAAAAGTGTTTCAAAAACAAACGAAACACTTTTGAATACAAAAAATCTTGACACATGTATTTTTAATTTCTTTTCTTTACTGTAGACAGTCTTATTTGTCATTGACCTTTTAAAATGGTACATTGTATTTTACACTCATTCATATTTATACACATTCTGTTTTACAGACCTCCGTATCTGTAACTCAACCAGATGGACAGACCAGCGCTGAGGAGAAAGAGCCAGCAACATCACCAACCGAGAAAGCTTTCAAACTTGGCCGATTTCAGGTAGCTTTATATACTTCTCAGTGTGCACTAGGCCTCAGATTTTATGCCTGAAAGATTTGTACAGAAAGTTCATGTACATCCTCGTTCTCCATTTCAGGTTTCTGTGGCCAGTGATCAAGACCCAGGCACTGATCAAGATCCAGTAGTTATAGTCTCATCTTCCTCCAACACCCCATCTTCAACAACAACATCATCATCATCCTCTTCCTCATCATCATCATCACCATCATCTCTCTCTAGCCCTGAAAACACTGTTCATAAATCTCAGACCCCTCCCAGGGTCACCCCTGAACCCGACCCACCTACCACTACAGTCGGCCGCTTTCAGGTGACCTCCAGCACTGACATCAAAGTGGGCCGCTTCTCAGTGACTACAGCAGAAGGAAAGAGCTCCTCCATAAGCTCTGCTGAGGGACCAGACTCCGCTAAAGAGTCTAAAATGACCCCTTCCAGCTTGTCCATCACCAATCACTACCTCAGCAGTGACAACGACTCGGAACCGGAAGATGAGGGGTTTAAACGAGAGATGAACAAGCTCAGGGAGAGGTACTTGTTTTCTGTGAGCTCATTCATGATAACTGTGCATCTTGTGATCACCAATTGAACTTTTTTTTTTTTGGCAGACATATGGGTGAGATCCAGGCATTACAGAATAAACAGAAGGAGGAAATCGAGGAACTCTATACACGTCTGGGCAAAACGCCACCCTCTGTGGTGATCCCTCCCACCGTGGCCATCGCAGCAGGCAGAAGGAGACCCACTAAGGGCAAAGGGACCAGGTCAAGAAGCGGTAGCGGTACTGGCTCTTTTCAACAAGGTATCAGAGCTTAGTGATTTACATCCGACTGAAATGTAAGCTTGTGAACAAATGGCATGAAAAATGTTGTTTGGTTTTGTCTAGGGAACAAACAAGCTGTACAGAGTGGAAGTTCAGTCAGTCTGTCAGCCACTGGAAAGACTGAAGCCATACCAGGCTTAAACGTTCATGTGCAAGGTAGGACTTTCAACATTTTATTTAGAGAATTTTTTTTCTTCTCAAAATGCTCACGTTTTTCTAATCAGTGAACATTTATGGCATACAGGTACCACAAGTCCAGTGAGAGAAGAGAACGGACAGAGCCAGGACCAGGACCAAGCACCTGCTGCTAATCTGCCACACAAGGGCACATTCACAGCTGACCTCCATCAGCTGGTTGATAACTGGGCCAGGGATGCCAAGAACAAGATGCCACAGGTCAAGAAAGGCTCCAAAAAGAATGCGCAAACCCATGATGTACGTTAACTCTTACAATGCCAGAAAAAATACACTTAATTTTCATTCAGATGTAGATTGTCAGAGAATGCCAGAGAGCAAGGCTGCAGTTGCCTTTTATAAAACAATTTTAAAAAATGCATACCATCTTTCTACTTAGAAATATAACATGATCAAGTGGCTTTGGAATGTTAATCATTTTTTTTTAAGAATAATTTCTAATATAATTACATTCTATTTTAAAATAAAATATATATTTTAGACTTAAATGATACATTTAAAAAATAACATCCAAGATTGCAGACAGCAGTTGTTTCCATCACTCTGTTTTAATACGCATTTTGAAGTATTGCATCAAAAACGAGTGATGGAAACACAAAAATTCGCAAAAAATTTTTACACTCGCTTGAGGTGCTTTTTGTCTTCTGCGAAAAAGGGTTAATGCAAATAGTGGGAGATGGAAACGCATTTGCCGAATAAATTCCTCCATGCGCATCAAAATTGCACTTTGCAGAATGGGATGGCATAGGCTATCCAGCAGACCGATCTTGTTGCACAGCATCTAAAATGTTATGGTCATTTTGAAATGCCCAAGCAAAGTCTTTCTGTATTATTGCCTCTCAGAACTGTCTTACACGACTGTGTTCCTGAACAGCAGGCATCCACGGAAAACAATGACCGCATTCATTGTGTTTCGTCTGCTCGCTCTGAGGCCCAAGTCTTTCCTTCTCCCACTTTTCTTTGTGATATTTAGTGCCAGTTTATCAGGAAGTGACGATTTTGTCAAAACGGTGCATATTCGCAAATGTTTTATGCGACATTATAATTTTGTTAAATTGGCAACTAAAGATGGAATCCTGGCTGATGTAGTTTTAAAAAGTTATTTTATCCCAATTTTTGAGTGTGTTGAACATTTTTAAGCTTATTAGAGTATCATGCTGTTAGCTTGCTTAGCAACATGCTAATGTCACATGAAATCATCTGGGAGTCAAATTTCATTTTTAAGTGCAATGAATTAAACTGTCTCTGCCGTATACTATGCACTCATATGTGTGACAATACAGGAAAAAAAAACTGTTGCTATTGCAACTTTAACAGTGGGCCTGCACAGTGATTATACAAAGTAGCTCAGTGCATTATAATGTTATTCAGCATGGTTGTATCAACCAATCAAGATTTATTCATATTAGTATTAATCAAAGCCAACTGTCTTCTTCCTCAGATGCCACGTAAATACTCTGCACCAGGTCAGCTTTGTTCCATGGGTGGTCACATGCCAGCCACTGTCAACCCTACAGCCGGGCGGAAGGGTTCACTGTGTGTGCCCAATCAGCAGTTTGGCTACACCTGCCCCACCTACAGCATGCCCCAGTGGGCTCAGACAAGCCCGTTGTCATCCACCGCTCCCCCCGCAGGACTACAGCAGGGCTTCCTCATACCCTCAGGAGCTCACCAGTCTGGAAACGGCTGCGGGTCAACCAATCTACGCACAACTCAGGCGAGCTGAAACAACTGGGTTGGTTCAAGGAAGGGACAAGCTGTGTCTCGTGGGGGTTGAGATTATTGGACCTAGCCCTTTACATGGACGTGATTTATCCAACAGTTTACATTGGAAAGACTTTCAGGTTCATATAATGTGACTCGGGTTATTTGAATCTGCTATTTAAAGACTGATAGATGAATGTGTACATTTGATAAAGAGGCACAGGAAGGGTTAAACTGGTTTGTCTTAAACATCAGATATATAGCCTTATAGTTCAGATACCGTCCTTATTGTAATAGAGTCAGGCAGTGAAATACAGTGATGGTGTTGCAGTTTACCTACACAAGAGTTTGTGAGTGGATGGAAAGAAGACTACACCACCAACACAAGCCTGAACGAGTGTATCCTACATACGAGTCTAGATTGTTGGTAGACGGATAAAGAAGGTAGGAAGGAAGGAATGTTAGGAGTAACAGCATTTTAGAGACCAGTGTTGGGGGACTTCTGTCCTAATTTGCTTAAGTTGGGCTTTGAAATGAAAGGAAGATGAAGTGCAGTTGAGGGAGGTTTAAGCAGGTTTTATAGCTCTTCGTACTTGCACGTATTTCATAGCATTGTCAATTCGTGACTCTTTTTTTATATCATTTATGATGAGCTTACAATAACACAGTGTATCTTATATAGACATTCACCACTACCCAAATCCTTGTATGTAAGTGGATAGAAGGCTTAATTTGGATGAGGGTGAGCATCCTGTATGAAAGCACATTTCTTTGTCCAATCACATGTTGCTTTCAATTTGAATTAAGCTAGCCTTAAACCACAGGATTATGTCTTCCCGTCTTTAAAATGTCACACAACCATCAAAGCTCTTGCTGTAGTAAATGAAATACTTGATCTTTGTGGTGAAAATATTTAATATGGTGCATATGACTGCAGCAACATAGAAGTACAGTATTAAACTACAGCACCTCATTACCAGTTTGTTAAATCACTCCCCCAAACCATTTTTTCTATACCACAAATTGAGTGCCAATCGTTTGCAGAAGTGACATACTGTCACCTCTGAAATGATCCGCTTGACTTCTCTAGAGAAGGTAAATGTTACTGCAATGCAGAAAACACGGCGTTTAAAGGTTTAACCGACCAGGGAGGGTTTATTTGTTACTTTTGATACTTGAGTGCACAGATTTGAATCCTTTGTAATTGACCAAAACCACATTTAGACACAGTTGAAATACCACTAATCACAGTCACACGATCCCGTCACATAACTGAAATTCTGAAAACTGCATGATTTCACAATCCACAACTCACGTGTTCCCGTAGAAAACAGCATTAAATTTGTGGGGTCAAAAATTGCTGCTGATGTTTTCTTTCAAAAAGTTTCCATCCAGGGTCCTTTTGGTGATTTATCTATGGTTTTGTGTTAAAAAAAAATGTATATATATATATATTCAAATGCTTAATAAAACATTTTGGATTTTTCCTCCTCCCACTACATTGTGCTTTTTCTTACAAGGTGTTTTCTAGAAATTTTACCCACAGCTTTTCACATCCCCTGCCATCAGCTACCAATAAAAATAGTAAAATAACCTGGGAATAAAGTTTCAATCCATTCCAGATTTTTATTCTCAAAATCAGAAATAACATTTTTAAAAATAGTCCCGTTTTATATTACAAATTAGGAGGTTCCGTCCAAAAAGACAAACACAAACATTTATTAGCTTTTCATATTCACAAATTGGTATAAAACAAATCTAAAAAGATTTTCTAAAAGAAAACTATAAATGGTTAAATTCATTACGTGTCCAGTCTTCGTTTCTTCATCATCTGGCCGTGTCTGTATGGGCTCTCTTGTCCACCTTCAACAGTTACATTTACAACATCGTTACCATAGGTCCATATTTAAAAAGAAGCTAAAGTTATATCCTTTTAATGAACAGGCAAAGTCAACAAGCAGAGGCTTGTTACGAATTGTGGGCCACAGGCTGCCAGCTCTGAGAGTGTTAAGTCCCTGGCTATTTATATTAATGGGGACGTGGGATGTTTGCATGAGTGAAGAGGCAAAACCAGAACTGGGCATGTATATACTTGCCTAATCGCAAAGGTTTTTTTTTTTTTTTAAATAAGTATTTATTCTGCAAACATGTCAGACTGTACCTGCTCCTGCTGTAGTTCTCATGTCTGAGGATCTGTACTGGCCATATCCTCCCTGGCCTTGAGGAACAGCATGGCCCTGAGGTTGAACTGGTGGTCTCAGGTACTGGGCTCTCTGCGGGGTCTTGCTGCGCGTCATCATCTTGTGCTGGCTCGGTGTCGTGGGACGGGGAGGTTCTGTGGAGCCGGTTCCGTGATCGTCGAGCATATCGATGCCGTCCAGAGTGAAGTCCCATAATTCCGGATCATCTGAGAAGTGAGAAATGTTTATATATTTCACCTTACAATCCAATAGCCTTTTCCTGTATTAAAACCTCAGTCACCAAAAGTCTATCCACCAGATTAGTAAGACCTATCGAACGGAGAAAAAAATGAAAATTCTGTAATTTTAAAGACAAAACGAGAAATTCATAGACACAGACCATGTTTTATGGAATCGCAATGAAAGAGGACTGGCGTTTTAAGCTTCAAAAAATGTTTGGATTGACAGAATTGTAATTTTTTGCAGGTTTTTCAAACTTTGATGCCCCAAATATGATGATTCCCTTGCAAACGACCCTCAAAAATATAAACGCAGTCAAATATTTTTAATATGTATAAATATACACAATTTTATTGTGATTTTATAAAGACAACATCATTTGCAAATTGAATAAGTATACTATAAGTTTATTATACAAGTATAACTGCTTATATACTGTACTAAAGCCAAAACAAAATATCAGAAAATGTATCATTTAAATTATATTATTTTTATTCCCAATAAATAAATAAAAATAAGCAGCACAGTTATTAACAATAGCAGAAATAATAGGTGGAAATATTTACTATACATGGTGGGGGCTTTTGTGAAAATTGTGTTGGAAATGGAGGACCATCGAGTCAAAATGTTTGAGAATCACTGTCCTAACAGCCCCCTAGATCCCAGTTTGAAAAGTCCTGCTTTAAATCAGCCAGTGTTTACAATCACTGTCACTGCTGATCATTTATATGTTCCCAGTGCACATGTACCATGACCACACTTTTCTTTAAAATACTCCTTACCAGCCAGACACTCCTCCTGCTTGGTTGTCACCACGTGTCCGTTTGGTGTACTGTGGTTAACAGGACCTACAGCCTGTCCTAAAACGATAAACCCACCGATGGAGAGCACTACACCTGACACTCCTGCAGGCAAAGGCTTGAATCTTTTATACTCATGGCTAAAACATGAACCCTTAAATTTTCCATCACACCTTGCTTAGACTCAGCGGAAGCATTGCACCGCTGGGTTTTCTGCTCCTGTAGCAGCTTCTTAGCCTCCATTTCCTGTCTGAACTTTTGCTGCAGCTGCTGCTGTCTCAGCTTCCTCTGCTGCTTGGAGTCCAGTGGAGGATCGGACGAGGACAGGTCAGCCATGTCAGCTGCTGACCTAAGAAGCAGATTTATCATAAGTGCAGCTGGCTAGTGTTGTAGCTGAAGTTAGCACCAAATAAACTCACCTTGAGGTGTTGCTGGGCCTGTTTTCAGAGTCCTGGTGAGCTGACGTGTTGCCAGAATGTGCTGCCATGTTTGTCAATGAAGTCCTGGATCCAGCACCGCTCTCATGCCCTCCTCGTACAGGGTGACTTCCTATCCGCTCTAAGGGGATGTTGGCTGGTTCCGCCGGTTTGATAAATTCCCTGCTGTCGGCTCGGGCCAGGCTGTCGAACCTGGCCTTCTCTACGGACGGCTCGCCATCACTGCGTTTGGTTTTGTCCAGGTCTAACGGAGGAGGTGGCTGAGATAACGGAATATACACCATATTTCAGGTACAGAAATTAAGAAAATGCATTTAAATAAGTCAAAGTATCAACAAACTTGGCCCAAATGTTGACAGGATTACTTCTTACCTGCTTTGGTATTTTATTGATGGCTATGAGATACTCCTTATTCAGAATACAATTTCCAAGTGCATTTCCAAAACACCTGATAAAATTGAAATGACAATTATATTAAAATTCAATAACAGTTATATAAGGCATAATGTATGGTCAGTCAATCATTATCACAAAATTAATCTTGACAGCGTGATGAGGAGCCTGATGTGAAGTAGAAAGGTCTTATCTTATCTCAAAGGGATTTTGCAGTAATAACTAACTGATTATATATTATCCTGCTTATTATATAGCTTCTTATCGAATAAAAAAATCAAATAAAAAAATACATTTTATTATGTAAGAGAAAACATGTTGGATACATTTCAAAAGGTTTTTTTTTTTTTTTGAATGTTTAAAGAAGTCTCATGCTCACCAAGGCTACATTTATTTGATAAATGCAGCAAAGACAGCAATATTTTTATATATTATTGCAAATTAAAATAACTGTTCTACTTGCAGCCATTACTTCAGTCTTCAGTGTTCAAGAAAAGAATCATTCCAATACTGAAGCAGTGTTGCAAAGTACGCAGTTTTCCTGCGGAATTGGGCTACTTTAACACTGTTGCCACGGGTTGAAGCGACCCCAATAATGTGATATTTAGCCCCTGTAATGTAAATTTTACCAGTAGAACCCCGCCAAAAAAAACATGTATTTTACCCCTGGAGCGTGATTTATTTTATTTATTTTTTTTTTTTTCCCAGGGGACCCCCCTTGAAATGCCATTGGGCTGGTTTTGAGTAGCAATTGGGCGGGTTTTGTTGTGAACACCTGGCAACCCTGTGCTCAAGAAGCATTTCTTACTAGTATTAGTATTTATTGGAAATAGAAATGTTTTGTAACATTATAAATGTTTCTACAGTCACTTCTGCTAAAATGAATGCATCCTCACTAAATAATAGTTTTATTTCTTTTGATCCTACAAAATTTTACTAAAAACACTGACCACAGAATGCCACAACTGACCAATCACAATCAAGCATACATAGCAGCAGAAATAATTACTTGAGTGCTCTTTTCAGTCCATCTGTGACGGCTTCTTTTCTTGCTTTTTCCAATGACAGAGCTTTAGATTTGAGGCCTTCACTCACCCCATATCCTACATCTTCATGGTACGAGCCATCCTGTGGAAAAGACGCTGAAGAAATGGTATGCTCCTCACAATGCTGTGTCTGTCTCGTCAAGAGCTCTTACCTTTAACTGAACCTTCACAAAGGCACTGACTCCAACATAAAACTTCCCATTGATCAGGTCCACAAAGTCTGTAAAACAAGATTGACCAGTCTTTTTAAAAGTAAGCAACAAACCCTAAACTAATCCTGACACCTGATGTGAATGCAGCATTAATAGGAATGTTTGAGAATATATGCCAGTCGTTATAAATATAATGTCCTTACCAACATTTTGTTGAGATATTGAGTGAGACCATCCATTATAACCAAACATTTCATTGGCCAGACTTATAACTTTGTGACCTTCAATATAGCACACCTGCACACAAAAAACAAAAGACAAAGGTCTAATAATATAAAAAAAACAGCAAGATAATCAACTTTATATTAGATAAGCAAGGCTAAATATTTATAAGTGTACATTAAGTGCCTTAATTCTCACTTTTTGCCCTCCTCCAGCCTGTCTGGTGCTGATATATTCAGGTCCGAGTTTCTGCCGTAGAGCATTCTGGACTGCCCGATACTCCTCTGCAGTGTATGTGTGCTACAACAGACAATAAGCACTAATAAATAACTCTGGAAATATTACTATATTAGTACATTATAAACCGTGTGTTTCTGTAGCTATTAACATAATATCAAAATGACTAACACGCGTCCCCAAAACACATACCTGCCCAAAACACGTGCTTGCTGTAAGAGGTTTCCTGTCCTCTTGCCTCCCACCGCAGTGATCCATGTGTGTTTTCTGACCGCTTAGTCTCAAAAGCCGTCAATATTCTCTTTTGATGCTGGATGTGTATAATGTCAGTGGAGAGATCGCTAAACTGTAACAACAGGAAGTCTGATACAACATTACGCGCTATCTTACGCCCATTGAGAGTTACCACCTCGCTCTCTGTTGAGCAGACAAACTGTACAGCTGAGCGTTCAATCAAGGTTACTTTAGCAACGTTCTGATACTAGTACTTGGAATTCTGTGGTCTCGAAGAACGTTTGTATATTCCCGCGTTAGAACGTTTACGCCGCCCCGCCCATTCACTCGTGCGTATTACGTCATTAAGACTGAGATGTCCAGTGTGTGTGTGCGTGTGTGTGTAGCGGTGTGTAGAGTTAACAATCTCCTTTTTTGTTAAGAATCTCCTTAAATATCCCTGTTGGTCCCAAGTAAAAGATTGTGTTCTTTGCGTTCACCATCACGAAATGAAAATATATATCAGCACTGAAAAATATCAGCATAACAGCTATGGAGGGCCAAATTACTCAAAATTAAAGCATTAAATAAATGTTCAAATATGTAAATAAATCATTAAATGCATAAATATTAATTAATTTATTCATTCATTCATTCATTCATTCATTCATTTTATGCATGTCCCGACAACCATAACCCTGAAAATTAAATGTGGAGGAAATGAATGAATATATGAAAGAATAAATAAATAAATGAATGACTTAATTAATTAATTAATTAAATGAAGCAATGAATGAATATTTATGCATTATTTATGGATTTATTAATTTAATTATATATATATATATATATATATATATATATATATATCATTTAATTATTTAATTTTGAGTAAATACAGGAACAGCAAGATAAAAGGTGGCATTTATTTGCAATCCAGCCTAGTGATTATTGTCAAAATGTAATTAAATGACTTTAATTTACCTTTTAAAGTCATCATGAAATTAAAAAAAAAAAAAAAAATTACCATGTTTTATAAATGCATGTTATAGAATTTATTGTGAACAATTCTTCTGTGCACGTTTCATTAAAAAAATCTAGTAATGTTTATAGTCTAGTGGTTAGTGCGCCGACATAGCTCATCTGTACTCAGGTGACCCAAGTTCGATTCCTGTCTCTAGGTCCTTTGCCGATCCCGCCCCCTCTCTTCTCCCAATACTTTCCTGTCTGATCTCAACTAGTCTCGCGTAGCCAGACCTTCAGACTGACAAAATTTGTCCGCTTACCTCAAGCATGTGACGGAAATGTTACGTCTCTTACCATATTGTGATGCCGGCGTGACGAGACAAAAACAATAAAACCCATTATAAACGAGGCATTTGTTGCATCCAGTGGGGACATAATTACTGATTATAAAGACTTACACTGTATTTTCACACATCGCTTTGCATTGCGCTGCGTAAACATTACCATGTCTGCATTTGTGATCAGAGAAACGACAAACAACTAGCGCTAATCAACACAGCTCAAAACTCGCGTTCGAATAGTCAGTGGCAAATTCTTTAAACATGAAAACATACTTACAGGCTGTGAGTCAGAAGCGCCAGACTGTCGTGGCAAAGTTGGCTTTGTCCCACTTTATAGAAACAGTCTTTGTGCACTGCTTGCATTGTAGGCTACTCTCCCAGGTTCAGGAAATAGTCCTCCTTAAAATGCCCTGCACATACTCGAATATTTGGGTTGAACTGTTCTGGAACAGTGCAGTAAATACAACTTAACCACTGATTTCTAGTTGTCTCCTCTTTTGGAAGCCCAAACAAAGTAGCTTTGCTTTCACAATGATACAGCGTCTCCAGGCACTTTAAGATATTTTGGATGAAAACTGGGAGGCTTGTGACTGTCCCATTGACTGCCAAGTAAATTACACTGTCAAGGCAGCAGTGGTGTAATGTAACAAAGTAATAATACTTCGTTACAGTACTTAAGTATTTTTGGGAGTAACTGTACTTTACTTGAGTTTTTATATTTCAGCCAATTTTTAATTTTACTCCACTACATTTCCTAATTAAAATGTATACTTTTACTCTGATACATTTCCCCGAAGCATATTCGTTACTTACTACAAAATAAAGTCAGAAGAACACGGACTGCAGGAAAGCAGGTTTGACGAATCAGTGGTCTAGCGTTTGCGAGATAAACTCCTAAAAACACAACAAGTGCAAACAAGTGCGCACACAACCGCGGATGATTTCATTTTCCACTCAAGTCGAGTCTGGGATGTGTGATACAGCATCATCTGCGATAATATGGTAAGTGTTGTTGTAATTATGTGCGATCTGACATTATCGAGTATATCACCAAATCACACACAGAATGCACGCACGTGATTTATTAGTCTATTAAAACTCAAAATTCAAGGCATTCTAAATTGTAAACGGCAAAAATGCTTCTGTATGCTTTTTATATTTATATCATTTAATATAGTTAACTTAATTTATATCACACAAAGAGTGCCGTTTTTCTGCAGATATCAGCATTTACATTTTAGACATAATATTGCTTGTTTTTGCTAAATTTTGCCAACGAAAATAGTTCCAAACAAATATCACAGCACTGCTTTGCTTCTCTAAGCAATGGTGTTTACTTATTGAATGAATCAGCTTTCTGAACGAATCGGTTGAATAAATGGTTCAGTGACTCACTCATTAACAGTCACTTGCTGCCACCTACTGGCGGTTTTAATTTCACATTTCAACAATTTTTTTCATGTTTTAAATTATTTCAAATATCAGTATTCAACATTTTATGTTAAAAACAAACATTATTTATCCATCTGTAACTGCAGGTTAAATGCATCCATGGCCCCTCTGAGATACTTAAACTGTGTAAATATATCTAAATGCTATTTCAGATGAAGATTCCAGAAATGTTTTCTTATGTTGGAATGAAAGCCACCAAGAACCGGATGAAGTTCTTCTTATTCTTGCCCAAAAATACAAAATGGAAGAAAGAGTTAAAACTGAACACAATCTTGCTACACAAGCTGTGTATGAGCATTTTTTATATATATTTATTTGCTTCTTTTCTATTTTGCATTTTTTTGTACTTTTACTTTGAATACTTAAGTATGTTTAAAAATGTAAAAATACTTTTCGTACTTAAGTACAATAAATATTACATACTTTAAGACTTTTACTCAAGTAATATTCTAAACGGTGACTTCAACTTCTACCAAAGTAATTTTGTGGTAAGATATCTGTACTTTTACTTGAGTATGGCTTTCAGGTACTTTACAACACGCTTCATAAAATTCAGATTGAACCACTGATAGCAGATGGACTAATTTGGCGATGTTTTTTACACTTTTCTGTGCCTTCACAGTGTAATTTACTTGGCAGTCAATGGGACAGTCACAAACCTCCCGTTTTTCATCCAAAATATCTTAAATTGTGTTCTGAGGACGAACAAAGCTTTTACAGGTTTGGAACGACATGGGGGTAAGTGATTAATGACAAAATTTTCATTTTGGGGTGGAGTATCCCTTTAAGACCCGCCCAAAAGGCCATTTTGATTTGGTAAAGCAACCAATCACATTTCGTTTTGTGGAGCGTCATGTTTCGGGGGCATGGAAATGTCGCCACAATAACAAGTGAGTAAAATTCTTGGACATATTTCAAGATTCAAGATTCTATGCCGCGAAATTTAAATATTTCACATACTTTTGAAAATCCAGAGTTTAGTTGATACTGATAAGCACTCATTGTCACAGGTGTAAACACGACAGCTTTCTTCTTCGATGAGGGAGTTTGGCGTCATGGCATCTTTGTTTCCAGGCTGAACATTAAAGAACTCTCGCTGGTGATATATACAGGATTTCTTCAAAAATGTAATCGTCTTAAACCCCGCCCCTTCATGCTTATGTTCATCTGTCACTATTTTGAAAGCAACGCCCACTTCTCAACATCCAATCAACTACCGATGCATAAAAACAAGTCCCTTTCCGATAATCAGTTACACTCCAATGTAACTTCAATTTAATCGTGACTATAAAAAGATTTGCTCAAAAAAAAATTCAGGTGGAAATTACTGTCAGTTGCATAATTGTGCCAATAGGGGGGCGACAAATAATTGTATTTTTGTATAATAATAATAATAATAAAAAGTAGTGCTGTCAAACGATTAATCGCGATTAATTGCATCCAAAATGAAAGTTTTTGTTTTCATAATATTTGTGTGTACTATGTATATTTATTATCTATATATAAATACACATGCATGTATATATTTAATTAAAAAATATGTTTATGTATTAAGTATATTTATATATAATATAAATTATATGATTATAAATATATACATGTAAATATTTTCAAACTATATACTTAATGTCATTTATATGTGTGTATTTATGTATACATAATAAATATACACAGTACACACATTATGTAAACAAAAACTTTTATTTGGGATACGATTAATCGCGATTAATCGTTTGACAGCACTAATAAAAAGTAATAATTATTGTTGCTGTGGTTCAATTAATATTTTTTCAAACACAAATTCTGTGAGGAATCCTTCCGTTTTGGCCTGCAAATTAATGTCATGACTAAAAAGCTAAATTTAATTTAAGTACAATTTATTTGAATTCTGCTCCGCCTCTTTAAGATAAACCGCTGCTGTGCTAAATTATATCCCTGTCACGGTCAACTCAGCAAGGATTATCTAAATCTAAATTAGGGATCCAAATAAAGATTGCAGCCCTGTTATTGGATTGAATATGGATTCCATAGCCTATATGGCTTCCTGCTGAGCTTGAACATTGAGCTCATAAAGCAAAACGGAAAAATCATTTCCTTTACTAAATATTAGCATATCAAGCATGAATTTCATTTTGTGTCTCAAGCACATTTTGACCCTTCGCACAATGGCGCGCGTGCACGTGTTGGGGCGTGAACGCGCCACAGTCTGGACTGCCGTCTGGTCAGACAGTCTGCGACTCATGAAGCAAATAGGAGGGGCGAGTATTGGGGATGCCACAGGAATGATCCATTAACCCCGCACAGCCCACATCCGCATTTATGGATTAGTTTCTCCTGAAGTGTAAGCCATCATATTTATTGTTTTCTCATCACTGAACTTACTTAAATATCCCCACTTTGCACTCGGAGCACATGACGGTGAGTGGAAACGTTGTTACGATGCACTACTGTTTGTGTGGACTGTTAGAACCGGGAGTTTTATGTTAAACTGCGTTTTTCCCCCTGGATGAATGGTGCATTGTTGCGCTGTTTGTAAATAACAAACGTGCCATGATCACCGTAAGGTACATTGAGTACCCAGTGCGTCAATCCCGCCATGAATAACTTACAGCTAGTGATGGAACATGTAACCAATAGAAAATGATGCATTGAAACACGGCCAGCTGGGTTGTTTGATTCGTATCGAGTTTTAATAGAGCAGTCAAGCGAGGTCTGTTAGTCCAGAATGGGAAGTGATGCCCTTCCTCTCAAATAGCCTCCTCAGGTTTACCCAGACGTCGTCGTTTTACCTGTCTGCACTTTGGAAAGGGAAATGGACTCCTCCTGGTCCTGGAGCACATCGTGGCTCGTGTTCTGGCACGTTCAGTGAACAAAGGGAAACTGACATGACGCTTCAGGGAAAGTGGAACATAAAGCAAAGTCACGTATTTAGGTCGAGGCTGTTGAGATGTGTTTGTGTTTTTTTTCAAAGAGCCCATAAAAAGCTCTTAGGGCCGCGTGAGCAAATGATGACAGACTGATGCAAGACAAGTCTTTTGTTGTAGTAGCCTATTTCTTTTGCGAAGCTTCCCAGATGGTCCAGTAGGGGGCGCGGGATGAATTGTGTTGCTGAGGAACACATGGAGAATTAATAACGTAAACAAGCACATCGATCTTTGCTTTAACGGCAGCCGAGATTAATGAAATTTGGGAATCTTCGGCAGAGTAATGGTTTTTACTGTAATTCGCTTGTAACATGGCCTCATAATCGAGACTGTTTACCAAATGCTTGCATCAGGGAGTTGTGAAATTTAAAGGGATAGTTCACTTAAAATTGAAAATTCTGTTGTCGTTACGCTCGTGTCGATCCAAACCCGGGGCCTGTTTCATAAAACAAGTTTACCAAATAAGCCTGTTTTATTTCATTTAGTCTGATTTATTGTCAGCTGATATGGTTCAAAATAAGTCAGACTAACTGAAATAAGCCTGGCTTATTTGGTAAACTTGTTTTATGAAACAGGCCCCAGGAGTGTGTTTCCCAAAAGCATCGTTGGCTAACTATTGTGGTAAGTTCCATTGAACACTATAGGTAACCATAGTTGCTTTTGGGAAATGCATCCATGATGTAAAATTAGGTTTTTTGAAGTCCATGCTGGTCCTCTTTTCTTTGCAGTTACAATGAATGGAGACCGGATCTTCAAAATGAATTTGAGAACTGAATCAGTTCGATTTGAGAACAAATCATTCAGATGGATCAACCGATTCATTGCAATGAAAATAAAGGATGGTTAAAGGGATACTTCACCCAAAAATTACACTTTCGTCATCATTTGCTCACCCTCAAGTTGTTCCAAACTTGTATTAATTTCTTTCTGTATTTTAAGAATGATATTTTCAAACATTTGAAGGTAGCCATTCACTTCCATAGTATGGAAGAGAAATATTATAGAAGTCAATGGCTACTGTCAACAGAAGAAAGAAATTCAAACAACTTTGGCATAGCTTGAGGGTGAGTAAATGATTTTTTTGGTGAACTATCCCTTTAAAGGTTTAGTTATAATTAATTACTCACTCTCGTGGTTCCAAACCCATAAGACCCTTGTTCTTCTTTGGAACACAAATGAAGATATTTTTGATGAAATCTGAGAGCTTTCTGACCCTTAACCCAAATATCTTAATTTATGTTCTAAAGATGAACGAAGGTCTTATTGGTTTGGATCAACCAGGGTGAATAATTAGTGCAGAATTTTCATTTTTAGGTGAACTAATTCCTTAAAGATGCATTCATGAGTTGTGCGGGAGCAGCCACCACAACACGCTCTCATTTTGTCTCTTTCATCGACCATTTGTGTTATCAGAAACACCAGAGATGTTCTGAATGAAAGGAGGATCTGGCAGCCTTTCGATAACAATGCTGGAGAACTTAAGCGGAGCCCACATTGATCGACCCGCCCCTAGATCATCCACGTTCAGCTTCTCTGCCCTGTTTGCTCTGCCACACCACCTTCACATGGATGGGAGCAGTCATCCATTCAGGAGGTAAAAATGATGCTGTGAACAGAACTATTAACACACTCACATCCTGCTATACATACTCATATCCTGTTATTTGTTTGTGATGTCTTTTGTTTTCCTGTGTACCCTAAATAAGCCATATTCCAAAATGTTCTCACAATGTGTGACATTCCTCAGTTTACCACCTGCTGAGGGATTTATACTTTGTGTATATTTATTTAGTATCAGTATGATGCCACAGGAGATTACTTAGTTCCAAGCATCAAAATGGGTTAATCAATATTAATGTAAATTCAGTGAGTGCAGACAGGACCAGTGGGAAATGGATCAAAATTTTCCAGACTAAAATCAATAGAGTACAGTCACCAGTGCAGCCTATGCATGAAAAATAATAGTTTGTAATATTTAATTTTGATACTTTTATAAAAGTTAAAAAATAGAATTAATGAATATTAAATATAATAAAAAATTAATTTATTATTATATTATTTTTTGTTAAAATACATTTGTGTTTAAGTGTGTGTGTGTGTATTAGGGGTGTCAACGTTAACGATTAATCTAAAAAAAATTAACGCGTTATTTTTTTTAACGCAAATTAATCGTTTGATAAGGTTTGACCCCAACTTCTTCCCATCATCGCAGCACGGAAGGTCATCTATCAATGTGTGATGAGGGTACAGCGAACCAATGTTGCCAGGGTAACGGCACAAGTGGGCTATTTTGAAAATACAGTCGCGGGAAAAATTACAGAGCTGTGGGTTGCGTTTTTTTGGGCTACTTTTATAATGTACCACAGCCGCCCAAAGTGTATATAGACAAATAAAAATTAAAATAGATCCTTTTACTAATATGTATTATACTTGGAATGTATCCCTGGCAACTTAAAGGGTAACTAAACCCCTGGTCAGAGCCTAACTCCACCCTCTGGTAATATTTGAAAAATGCTGGAAAAGTGGGCTGAGCCCAGCGGAGACAGAGGGGACGAACCGACTCCTGACTCGCTACAGTGTTTTTGACGGCCAAGGGCGTGGTGAGCTCGTGCAGGGGCGTGGTTAGTAAGTGCCATCATATGTCACAGGGGTATGCAACATCCAATAGGAAAATTCAACTGCAGTAGCCACCGTTCAACCTGAACAGCAGAAATAAACATGACAACAGCCACTATAGATTATATAAGATAATAAAAACACAATTACGATAGATATGGTCTATGTGATTTTCTTGAGATGAATGTGTACATCTAAAATGCTAATTTGTGCAGCAATATAAAAGGCTATAAATAGAATATTTTAACAATAGTAAACAACCAAATTCCACATGTGATCGTAAAAGGAAGTGATTACAAATTGGTTTGAAGTGAGTTCTGAGTAAAAGTGTACTATTAATCTCATAAATTGTTTTATGAAGCATGATGCTAATATTAGCTCTAATGCACCTGCAGAACAGGTCCAATTCTTCTTTATAATGCATTTTGTCATAATACTTCATGTACTTCATGTTGTATTTATTTAGAAATACTTTTGATAATAGTTGGGTAAGTGTATGCTGGGATTGAAGCGATGTAGCTTGGTAAACGTTTTATTGCCAGTTTAAAGGCTGATAATGGAGAATCAGTTGCCTTATTGGTTAAAATCCCCAAACTGTTTACATAAATATTAAATTAAGAAATTACATTAAAATTAAAAGTAATCACTTTGGTAATCTAAAATACTTTCCGGATGTTACTGTAACTTGATTACCACCTATTTAAAATGTAATTATAACGAAATACAGTTACTCATATTTTGTATTTTAAGTATGTAACTCCTTTACATGTATTTCGTTACTCCCCAGCCCTGTGTATATGTATATATATATATATGTGTAATTACTAGTGGTGTCAAACGATTAATCGCTTCCGAAATAAAAGATTTTGTTTACATAATATATGAGTGTTTTGTGTATATTTATTACGTATATATAAATACAAACACATACATGTGTATATATTTAAGAAAAATATGCTACGTTTATATATTAAATATATTTGTATATAATATAAAATATACTAATATAAATATACAAATGTAAATGCATGTAAATATTTTCAAAATATATACTGAATGTGTGTGTATTTATATATACATAATAAATAAACACCGTACACATACATATAGTATGTAAACAAAATCTTTTATTTTGGATGCGATTAATCTCGATTAATCGTTTGACAGCACTAGTAACGCAATTTTATATATATGTGTGTCTTTTTAAAAATTTTCATCTTCCAAGTAAAAATCATAAGTTTGAGTGCTTCGAAGAGTAAACATATTTTAAAACCAGCTCACATCGCGCAGGAGGAGCAGGTTGTCACTCCCTTATACTGGGAGTGGGAAAGAAAGGGTGTTTTTGTGTTGCATAACTATTAAACGAGATTGGTTTATCTCTGTGGGCATGCGTGTGTGTTTGACAGAGAGAGAGAAGCTAAGGAAAGGATGGAAATGTAATGTTAGGAGGAAGGAAATTGGTTTCTCAACAATAAAACTGTAGTTTCCTCCCCTTCTCGTCTCTAGCTGCATCTTTCCAGCTCCTCCCCTTCTCTCACTTGTTGTTGCTGTTGTGGACTAACTGAACCGTGTTTTATCCCTCTGTTTGAACCATGAGGACTCTGTACCGGTTGAAGTTGGTAAGTTCTCCAAATCTGAGTCAGCTGGGGAAAAATGAAAAGGCTTCACTGGAGGAGAGAGGATCAGGTCCTAATGCCACATGGAACAGGTTAGTTTGTTAGTTTTGTGCGTAGCGCATGTCAATAAGTGTCATAAACTGAGATGTAATTTCAAGTCTGTGTGGTTTTATTGTAGCATTCACAACGCAGTTATTGCTGTATTCCAAAAGAAAGGACTGGCGGACAACGAACTCTATACACTTAATGAAGGCGTGAGGTGAGGAAAAACAGCATGGTATGTTGTGTATTTTATTTATTTTTATAAAAAATGGAGGGTAGGTGTGTGAATTATTAATATCACTATAATGGTAACTGTTAGCAGTGTTTGAAATGTAAACGTTGGCAGCTGTGGAGGCTTCACATTATCAGCACAGAACAGTTGTGAGAGGACGCAGAGCCGCAGTCCACTATTATGTAACTATTATGAGAAAAAATGTGAAGCAATAACATCCCAGCTAAGAAAAACATACCCACATCATATTTCACCCCAAAATCAAAAGTAAAAAATAAGAAATTATTTTTAACATAAATAAATTAAGTTTATTTTTTTTACCATTAAGATTATATTTTGCATTGTGATATTACATTGTTTTTTGTCATAATTAAGCACATTTCCCCCTCATTCTCATTACTGTAATGCATCTGTATTGTTTTACTGTTAAGTTTGGTTGTGAGTCTCAATATTTTCAGTGTTTGTCTGTGTTGTGTATCTTATTAATAAAAATCCATCTGGACACAGTGAATAAAAAACATAATCAGCATAAAGTGAATATAGTAATATTATAATTATAGTATTATTTTTATGTACAAATAATTGTATAAATAATGTATAATTTCTTTTATTAGAGTTTGAGGGGGAAATGTGCTTAATTCTCAAGAAAATAATGCAAAAAAATATATCCAAAATATCATCCAAAACATGTAATAATCTGTGGTGTATCATTCAGTCCTTTGTGGTCGGTAAGATTCTTTTTTCTTTTTTTTTAATATATAAAAATGAATACATTTTTCCACACGGGTGCATTAAATTGATAAAAGCTGACAGTAAAGACAATTACTTTCCAAATAAATGCTTTTTTTTTTTTCCATTAAAGAAACCTGAAAATAAAATGTATCATGGGTTTCACAACCATATTAAGCAGCACAACTGCTTTCAACATTGATTAAAAAATAATGTTTCTTGAGCAATACATAAGCATATTAGAATGATTTCTGAAAGATCATGTGACACTGAAGACTGGAGTAATGATGCTGAATTTTACGATATTGCCATTTTTACTGTTGTTTTTTAAACATCAAATAAATGTCTTGGTGAGCTTAAGACTTATCAAAATCTTTTTTAAAATCTTACCGACCCCAAAAGACTTTTTCTATGTACACAAAAGGCCTGTTTCTCTCAAATATTGTTCACAAATCTGTCTAAATCTGTGTTAGTGAGCACTTCTTTGCCGAGATACTCCATCCACCTCACAGGTGTGGCATATCAAGATGCTGATTAGACAGCATGATTATTGCACAGGTTTGCCTTAGGCTGGCCACAATGAAAAAAAAACACTCTAAAATGTGCAGTTTTATCACACAGCACAATGCCACAGATGTCGCAAGTTTTGAGGGAGTGTGCAATTGGCATGCTGACTGCAGGAATGTCCACCAGAGCTGTTGCCCGTGAATTGAATGTTCATTTCTCTACCATAAGCCGTCTCCAAAGGCGTTTCAGAGAATTTGGCAGTACATCCAACTGGCCTCACAACTGCAGACCACGTGTAACCCCACCAGCCCAGGACCTCCACATCCAGCATCTTCACCTCCAAAATCGTCTGAGACCAGCCACTCGAACAGCTGCTGCAACAATCGGTTTGCATAACCAAAGAATTTCTGCACAAACTGTCAGAAACCGTATCAGGGAAGCTCATCTGCATGCTCGTCGTCCTCATCGAGGTCTCGACCTGACTGCAGTTCGTCGTCGTAACCGACTTGAGTGGGCAAATGCTCGCATTCAATGGCGTCTGGCACTTTGGAGAGGTGTTCTCTTCACGGATGAATCCCGGGTTTCACTGTACAGCGCAGATGGCAGACAACGTGTATGGTGTCGTGTGGGTGAGCGGTTTGCTGATGTCAACGTTGTGGATCGAGTGGCCCATGGTGGCGGTGGGGTTATGGTATGGGCAGGCGTATGTTATGGACAACGAACACTGGTGCATTTTATTGCTGGCATTTTGAATTGTCATTGTTGTGCCATTCATCCACGACCATCACCTCATGTTGCAGCATGATAATGCACGGCCCCATGTTGCAAGGATCTGTACACAATTCCTGGAAGCTGAAAACAACCCAGTTCTTGCATGGCCAGCATACTCACCGGACATGTCACCCATTGAGCATGTTTGGGATGCTTTGGATCGGCGTATACGACAGCGCGTTCCAGTCCCTGCCAATATCCAGCAACATCCCACAGCCATTGAAGAGGAGTGGACCAACATTCCACAATCAACAACCTGTTCAACTCTGTGCGAAGGAGACGTGTTGCACTGCGTGAGGCAAATGGTGGTCACACCAGATACTGACTGGTTTTCGGACCCCCCTGGACCCCCCAATACAGTAAAACTGCACATTTTAGAGTGGCTTTTTATTGTGGCCAGCCTAAGGCACACCTGTGCAATAATCATGCTGTCTAATCAGCATCTTGATATGCCACACCTGTGAGGTGGATGGAGTATCTCGGCAAAGGAGGAGTGCTCACTAATACAGATTTAGACAGATTTGTGAACAATATTTGAGAGAAATACCCCTTTTGTGTACAAATCTTTGAGTTCAGCTCATGAAAAATGGGGGCAAAAACAAAAGTGTTACGTTTATAATTTTGTTCAGTGTGTGTGTGTGTGTGTATATATATATATATATATATATATATATATATATATATATATACACACATACATACATACACAAATTTCTCCTATATGTAGGTATAATGATTTCTCTTCCGAAATATATTTTAATGTGTTTAAAATGTTATAATATTTCGTTTTATCAGGCAGCTATTGAAAACTGAGTTGGGCTCATTCTTTACAGAATACCTCCAGGTAAGATATTTAATTATTATTTTTTTTTTCCCAGACATATGTTTGTTCTAATATGTACATTTAAAAAAGGAATACATTTCTTCCCTCTTTTCCTCATTATCAGAATCAGCTTTTAACTAAAGGCATGGTCATTTTACGGGACAAAATAAGGTTTTATGAAGGTATACCCTCCCATTTTAAAGATAAAACACATTCCTAAAAACTATTTTTAATGTTAATGTCATTACACAGTATGTCACTTGTATGTACACAAACAACGCAAACTGTTTTTCTTCTGGCTGAAAATAGGTCAGAAGTTACTGGACTCTTTGGCTGAGACGTGGGACTTTTTCTTCTGTGATGTTCTCACCATGCTGCAAGCCATCTTCCACCCCGTCCAGGTACAGTCTAGTCATCCTGTGTGAAATAACTGGTCAGACATCAGTTACAGCAGTGCTGTGTTTTCATGGCATCTCAGGGGAAGGAGCCATCGGTGCGTCAGCTGGCCCTGCTGCACTTCCGAAACACCATCACCCTTAACATGAAGCTGGAGGAGGCTCTGTCCAGACCGCGAGCCCGCGTCCCTCCCTCCATCGTCCAGATGCTTTTGGTGTTACAGGTACACATCTTAGATCATGTGAAAGATCATGAGCTGCACCCAGAGATTATAACATAGTGACTTCATTTGCGATGATTTCAGCAGTTGTGTCATATTGAGTGAGACATTAATCATAGGCCTTGTGTGTCTCAACTACAATGACTGTAATTAATATTTCAAAAGGGATAAAGTCAATGTGAAACTCATAAATATGTCATCTTCCCGTCTCACAGGGGGTTCATGAATCCAAAGGTGTGAGTGAAGAATACCTGAAGCTGGAGTCTCTCATTCAGAAGGTGGTGTCGCCGTACCTGGGCACGCAGGGACTGTGTTCACATGAGTGTGGCGCCTCTCAGTGCTCCTGTGTTATCGGTGAGAGAAGCAATAAACCAGCATTTTGACAACCCAAAGTTTCAGATATCCAAAGAAGAGAACCTAAGGGATAGTTCACACAAAATAAAAAGGCAGCTGTGTATTTAAAAAGAAAAATAATAATAGTAATAACATTTGTAGTTTTAACTAGATCAAGACAGCGACAGCAGAACAGAAGAAAAATACTCTACGGATAAAAATTTTGGGGTCAGTAAGAAATTTGAATGTTTTTTAAAGTCTCTTCTGCTCACCAAGACTGCATTTCTTAAAAAAAAAATACAGTAAAAACAGTAATATTGTGAAATATTATAATATAATTTATTCCTGTAATGTTAACGCTGCATTTTCAGCATCATTACTCCAGTCTTTAGTGTCACATGATCCTTCAGAAATCATTCTAATATGCTGATGTATTGCTCAAGAAACATTTATTATTATTGTCAATGTTGAAAATAGTTGTGAACCCATGATACATTTTTTCAGGATTCTTTGATGAATAGAAATAAATCTTATTTAACATTAAATGTATTTAGATTTATGCGAGTTAACAGGTGTTACAAAAGTTAAATTGGTAGCTTTTAAAGCATCAAAAAATGTTACTGACCCCAAACTTCTGAACAGTACTACGTTTTATACATATAATTTATAATATAATTTTCAGCAAAAAAGCTAGGAAGGACAGCAGTGAAAATGACCAACATTTGTATTTTAATAATGCAAAGAAATAAAACATTATTAAATTGTCCACCACTACTTTTCAGTGGTCTTCCTCATAATTTAAACACACAAAACAATTCAGTAAAACATATAAATTAATAATGTTTAGCCTGCATCATAGGAATACAGAAAAATAAATAAATAAATAAAAAATGAGTTTAAGAAAAGGACTGTTTTTATGTATTAAGAAAAGTTTATACTGTTTGAGGAAAGAAAACACTATATTATATTAATGTTATAATATAAATTAATATTTAATATGAATATAAAACACTATATTATTATATAAATAATATAGCATGTTGTTTCCAAAATTAAATAACTGGCTACATTTAAAATAATATCTGGAAAACATTTATTTTGTGCATTTTTTCTACATGTTGTTAATGTTAGCTGTATAAACCTAAAGAGACTGATTTTAATTATATTCTAATTGTTTGTAAATCTCTTTTCACCATAAATATAATTTAAAATGACAGTTGCAAGGAGAAACTTGATGATAAAAATCCACTAATACAATTATACAAGGGAGGAGAGATAAACACAGTAATAAATATTGTTTTCACAAAACAATTTGTTTCTTTATTTATTAAAAACTGTTAAAAACTAAGGCTGTCAGCAGAAAAGCAGAATGAATCTATCAATATCAAAGGTGTAAAAAAATACATTTAACTTGCATTTAATAAATGGATGAACTGTCCCTTTAAAAATCTTGCAAGGATATTCTTCACCCGTTAACATTTACTGCTTTGATCACTTGTGATTCAGCCGCTGGTATGTATAAAGTATGTCAGAACTGTACTACTACTGCTGTGTGTTCAATTAAAAAGCAGTATATCATTATTCATTTGTTAAAAATCTTTCCAGAGAGGCGTTTGCAGTATTGCTGGTCCAAGTCTGCAGAACTGCCCTCCAGTAATCCAGTAGTGCGCTCCAAGAGTTACAACATCCCCATGCTGACCCCCGTGGCCGAGTACGACTCTGAAGTGAGCTCTGTGGGCAGCGTCGGCATCCGGCGTCACTCTGCATGTGATGTCACTTCCTGCATAGAGCCCCAGGGCTATTCAGCCCTGTCTGTGGGAATAGAGACCAGCTCGACCCCCAGGCTCTCACTCGATCACGACCTCACCCTGTCCGGTGTGATGCGAGGGGCCACCGGACAGCCCGCTCTGATTTCTCCACCTGTCTTCATCCACACCTCCGCAGGGTGTCTGCATGCAGCGGACACCCCGATGGCTTCATCCGAGGTGGACAAGGCGCTTTCGTCGCCCCCGAGCTGCTCCTCCAGTCCGGAGACGATTGTAATGCAGGGGCTGGACTCACTGGAATCGGATCCTGACGGAATCTTCATCGACTTTTCGCACTGCCGCTCCGATTCTTTCGGAACGAGCAGGAAAACTAGCTGATGGAATCAACTGCTGTGAAGAATCCATTTCAGATGTTTCAGATTATAAACTACCACTATTTTCTGTGAACTTGTGAAGTAGCTATGTACGTTGTGATTTTTAAAACTGGAATTTCATTCCTGCTTTGCGCAAAAGCCAAGGCCGCTTTGTGGGAAAAATGGGAGAAGACTCAGTTTAAAGTGATTGTTTTCATAATGTTCTAAACCTGTGGTTGAATTTTTGAATTTTCTAGTTATTCATAGACAATTGAGGTGGAATGTCTCAATTTTAATTAATACACATTTTACTGTATATCATTCATAGAAGCTTATTTCCGCAATGGAATAAAAAAAATTAAAAAGAGTGATTGTGACTTTTTATCTCGCAATTTAGAGTTTATATCTCACAATTAAGACTTTTTTCTTAGAACTGCTAGATTGCGAGAAAATTGCAAGAAAAAAGTCGCAATTATGTTTTGGGGTTTTTTTTGGCCGAAAAAAAAAAAAAAACTTAAAACTCTAAATATTTAGGGGAAAACGTCATTTGCGAGATGTAAACTCGAAACTACGAGTTTATAATTTGAAATTGTGAGATAAACTCGCAATTGTGAGGAAAAAAGTCAGCTTTTTAGAAAAAAATATATTCCATGGCAGAAATAAACTTCCATACTCATTTTGTTTAAAGTTGAAGTCACATTTACTGTTGTTTGTCGAATTTTCGCAGGCGAAATCCAGTTATTTCAATAGGAATTCACACAGTTGGGAGTTTCACGTGAGGGAGAAAGAATTTGCAATGGGTTCATGTTTTTCACACGGATTTGCCACGTCGACCATCAGAAAGCTGATTGGTTTATATGTTCTTCTGTGTGAGGTGTGCTTCGTACATCAATACCCAATCAACAATAGACAACTGGCCTTTTTATTCGCAAAATTGTGACTGCGCCTTAAATGAGCTTCACGTATCGTAATGTGTTATGAGACGACAGTATGCCTAAATGTAGAAATCTCTTCCATTATTGTCACTCTTGATCACATGCACTATTTATTATTGTCATAGGGCTTTAAACGAACTACATTTAGTGCTTTTTAATCATTGTCAAGCTAACCTGCACTCTTAATGGTATGAAAAGAAATTAGTCTCTTAATCTGTGAGAATAACAGTCGCTAATGATTATACAGTGCAGAACATTGTTCGTCTTGAACACACTGTTTGTTTCTTAAGCTTGTTGCTTTTTTATGTGACAATAATGAGCTGCCTGGAAGTTAACAGGGTTTGCTAATTGAATGTGTTAACGAAAACTCCCGTTAGTTAGTTGATAAAATAGTATAAATACAGAAAGATGGTGTTAAATGAAAGTGGAATGCAAAATGTTACTTTTTGACTATAAAAGGCTGTTTTATAAGAAGGTATTTGTTAATTTAAAAAGACTATTATCTGACTTCTTTAAATGTTAATTTAATTGGTAAATACGTATAAGAATAATTGGATAAACGCATATATTTGAAATTGAAATGATGCGTAAAAGCCCCATTGTATAAAAAATTATAAGGTACTTTAAAGAGTTTTTTTGTGATTTTTGTTTCTGTTTTCTATGTATGTAAGCTTTTTGATTTATAGGTTATAAGATAATGAATTTCTCTGTAGTTTTATAGATTTGAGATTGCGCATACTTGCATAGATTTTTACACAAGCAACATTTTTTAGAAATGTAAAAAGTTTACAGTGGTACTTTAATACCTTGCACTGTCATTTCTGAAGTCTGTGCTTACTTTCATACTGAATTTGTTATCAGCTTTCATGTGTGCTGCTGTGGACAACCTCAACAAGACTGAATTTGTAGTAAAATACTTTTATGCTTCACGTTTATGGGTGTTTCATAGGCTACGTGTGAAGTCTGTGAACAAATAGGCTAGGTTTTATAATGGTCGTGCTCATATTTTATTCTGTGCTTTGATAAATTTCGTTAATAATTTTCTTTGGTAACTCTGTCGGTAAGATAAACAGATTTGCATATAAGAAAACGTCAAAACCCTCACGTTTGGTGTCCTGTTCAAAGATAACTGTGGAGCTTATTTGTTTAAGGCCAGCGACGTCGAGCCGGAAGTGAAGTTCGATTCATGAATGAATCATTCTTTTGAGCCGAATCTTTTCAATACGTCGGTTGAAACGCTTCAAAAAAGCGATCTGCGTGGCTCTGGAATCAACAACTCAACGAGTCACTGAACCGAGGCCAGCTTCTTTCAGATATGCCCGACTCCTATAACAACCGATAAGTGAACATTTGGAATGAAACGCGGATTTGACTCAAAGTTACTTTAATACCCTAATATCATAAAGTTTACAAACAATGACTTGTAAGAAATATAAATTTACGACCAAAAAGATCTGCATTGCTTTTTTTCAACGTAAATGATTTGTAGTGTTGTTTAATTTATTTTTAAGGGCTAAATATAGCCTATGATTTTTTTATATATACATATATATAAAATGGAAGATTTCAGAAGGATCACGTACGGACGTATTTGCGTCATGACGTAAAGATTCATGTTTTGTGAACCAATTCTTTGAAACTGTTCAAAAGAACCGATTCGCGCAAATGAGTCGCACTTCCCATCGCTAATAGGGGGGTTGTTGTTGTTTTTTAAACACACAATTTGAATTCACTTGAGCAAATGTAATACTTAATATGTTTTTTAAAGAAGAAAAAAATCAATTCTGATATACATTTCAGACCTTTTGAACATAAAAACACGGCTTTTTCAATACAATAAAACAAGCCCGCTGAAGAGTCACCCTCCCCGTTTTGAATAGACGAAGACAAAGGCTACCGGAAACCGGACTCCATAGTTTTCATCAAATGGCTGATCTGTATTCACGCGAAATCGTTTGTTTTCTCCAACCGTTTACGTTCAGTTTTTCAAAGTCTTTTCTGCGAGCTTTTTCATGGATCTATATTTGTGTTTACTAAACATGAGCCGCGATCTGGAAGTAGTCGCTACGAAGACCTGGCGGTGCAAATACAGCGACGTAAGCTGGTTATTCCCAGCGAATGAATCCCAGACCAAGTTTTAAATGCAACAAAGCGCGTTCGGTTTTTATTTTCGTTGTTCGTTTAATTCCGTTTCTTACTGCATTTCTTTTACATGCGGTCCTCGCCGGAAGAAGACCAGACCAGACTAACGTTAGTAACTTCGCTAAGCTAACGAGCCGCTCTTAGAAATGGAGATCCACGTCTCGAGCCTCTTCCCGGAGATCTTAGCGATGATTTTCAACTACCTGGATGTCAAAGGCAAAGGCAGAGTCGCGCAAGTGTGCACGGCGTGGAGAGACGCCTCGTACCACAAATCCGTCTGGAGAGGAGTAGAAGCCAAACTCCACCTGAGAAGAGCAAACCCATCGCTGTTCCCCAGCCTCCAAACCAGAGGCATCAAGAAAGTCCAGATCCTCAGCCTGAGGCGCAGCCTTAGCTACGTTATCCAGGGCATGCCCAACATCGAGAGCCTTAACTTGAGCGGATGCTACAACCTAACGGATAACGGCCTGGGACATGCGTTCGTGCAGGACATCCCGTCACTGAGAGTACTCAACCTGAGCCTGTGCAAACAGATCACCGATTCCAGTTTGGGCAGGATCGCGCAGTACCTCAAGAACCTAGAGCTGCTGGATCTCGGCGGGTGTAGTAATATCACCAACACGGGGCTGTTGCTTATCGCCTGGGGCCTTCATAATCTCAAAAGCCTGAATTTGAGAAGCTGCAGACACGTCTCGGACTTAGGCATCGGACACCTGGCCGGCATGACGCGCAACGCCGCGGAGGGCTGCTTGAGTTTGGAGCACCTCACTTTGCAGGACTGTCAGAAACTGACTGATTTGTCGCTCAAGCACATTTCTAAGGGCCTAAACAAGCTGAAAGTCCTCAACCTGAGCTTTTGCGGTGGCATATCCGACGCCGGCATGATCCACCTGTCACACATGACCCAGCTCTGGACTCTGAACTTGCGCTCGTGCGATAACATTAGCGATACAGGAATCATGCATCTCTCCATGGGCGCTTTGAGGCTGTATGGGTTGGATGTGTCGTTTTGCGACAAAGTGGGCGACCAGAGCCTGGCTTACATCGCGCAGGGCTTGTACCAGCTCAAGTCCCTGTCGCTTTGCTCGTGCCACATCAGCGACGACGGGATCAACCGGATGGTCCGGCAGATGCACGAGCTCAAGACGCTGAACATCGGCCAGTGCGTGCGGATCACGGACAAGGGCCTCGAGCTCATAGCGGATCACCTGACGCAGCTGACCGGCATAGACCTGTACGGCTGCACCAAAATAACGAAAAGAGGACTGGAGAGAATCACGCAGCTGCCCTGCCTTAAGGTGTTGAACTTAGGACTTTGGCAAATGACCGAGGTCAAGGGTTTAGGAGACGCGTCTGAGATCCTGCCCTGCTACACCTCCTAACTACCTCAGCGTCGCCAGCGATGTCTTGGTTTTTCTAGAGACGTCGTGTACTTTGATACTAAGCCTGTTCGGAAAAGAGGCTTGATGTAGTTCAAATTGAATCAGCAATAAAACACTGAACAGCCTTGCTAATGGTATAGTCTGACGGTTCCCTTTGAATGCCTTTGTGTTTTTCTGTATTTTGTTTTAGAGCTTCATATTGAGGTAAAATGTCTTTTATTCTCATTTCCACTGACAAACGCTTTTTGTCACTGCCTTTAAGTATTTATCCTGAAATACCAGCATTATACTGTAAATTGAAGAGGAAAAATGTTTACCATGTGAGTGGACAAGGACTGAAAACTTGCTTGTTGGTTTTATGTGATTCCTCCCTGGTAAAATGGAACATATGCAATTTAAACTTTGTTTTTTTTTTTTGTTTTTTTTTTAAAAAGGCCAGTTTGCTTGTTAAAGACCTTCGAGATGTCTGTTTATTTTCCTATGATAAATGATTAAAGCTAAAATTGTTTTTAACTAAATTGTTTCATTCCTGATATTTAAAAAAATATATACATTTTGTATTCTCCAGTTCAATACAACACTCATTACATTGTTTGAATTACATTTATTTCCATGATTGTATTGTTTTAATTTTTTCCCAACACACAGATGAATTAGCACTTTTTAAAAAGCCTAAATAACTAAACAGTGCATATGTATATAAGATAACATGATCAAATGTGTTTTATGTACATTTAATTGGAAGTAAAAAAGTGAAAATTAGATTATTTTCATAATGCTATACATTTCAAGCATAATTATTCACAATAAAAAAAAAACAATAAAGAAATACTTTTTATACATGCTGAATATTACACCTCTTAGAAATTGCAAACAATTATATATTTTTAAATATATATAATATTTATACATATCACTGATTCTTGAGACATGTTATGTCCAGCATTTGTAACTGCTAATAGGTTTAAAAATGAAAATATTTTCAATTGTAAATGTTACGGGGGATTAACAATAGAATGTATTTAACACAATCATCCCCTTCAATTTGATTTATCATTATTATATCAAATCTATGACACTTATTGTCTTCTCACTACGTCTGAACAGTGTGTCCACAGAGAAGGGTTCAATCATTCATATGCTATAAAAAATGGATAAAAATGTTTTTTAATGATGAAAATGATCTTGTTTTATCAAAGGCAACACTTAATAATATCTGATATCAAAGCAAGGTTGTTTTTAAATGACACATGCATGTTTTGTATGGTTTCAAAGTTGTGTCCCCACTTTTTGTGAACACGTCAGACATTCATTAAAATATCAGGGGCAGCTGTCACTCTAAAGGACCCCTCGCCACAGTCCTCCTCTGCAGAGGACATCACTGTCAGACAGGCTCTGCTAAGATTTATAGTTTTAGAATATTTTAAACCCTAATGTTAATATTTCCTGGTCACAACCTTGATATGTCAACACCATCTTCCGATTTCTGAGGAAATTATTTGAAATATTTAGAAAATTTTATTCTCCTGAAGCAGGCTCTATTAGCATCTAGCATCAACAGAGAAAACAAAATGGCTACTACATGAACTCCAATTGTTTTGTGAAAGAAATGCCAAAATTGTCAACACCGTCAGATGTCACCGCCTTAAGATTTTTACTGTCTGACGGTGATGACGGGCCAATGACGGAGTTGACATTCAATGTAAAGTCATCAGATTTTTGTGGTTTTCAAGTCATTTTTAATTATATTAAATATAAAATAGTGTTTAACTTTTCTAATACTGTATAAATATTAAATATGTGACCTGACAGTGTATATTGCTTTTGTGGATTGATAGTCATCACTTCTAGCAGAGTTAGGGTTGAGGGAACATAAGGCTGGATAAAACATAAACAGTTCGCTTGTATTCTGATCATGTGTGTTTGATTATTTTTGGATCATTTTGGATCCTGGTAAATGTAAATAGATAGAGGTAAACAACTAATTGTTTTATTTGTTCATATAACTGTTTTAAAAATTACCATAGTAGATGCACAGCAGACATACTGTTCTGAAATGAGAGAAAATAGACCATTTGTGTTCCAAAGATATATCAAAATACTTAAATGTGAATCTTTTATAAACAATAACCTACTCGCTGTTTGTTGTTTTTATTTTAATACGGTAAGTGATTGATTCAGCGTATTAAAATGACTACAAATTCAGGTTTTCTTCACTACTGTCATATGTATCAGCTCCATAAGGTCTGTCACCTCCATCAGAAGAATATTTTGATAATATTTCATTATGATATTTTATATTTGTTGAGGAATTGAATGTGAAAGTGTAATCTGTCTGCTAACATGAGAATGTGTTTTGAAATGTTGAAAACATCTTGATTGCTGTTAAATATAAAGTTGAAATTATATTACACAGTCCAAGGTAAAAAGCACATTTTCAGAAAAAAGAAAAGTTGGGAGGTTGCATCAAAGCAGAACTCTGTAGCTTAGCACACATAAGATAAATAAATGTAGTTTCATTTGTCTGAGTACAAGGGTTTATCTTTTCAATTTTGCACCCTGTTTTGTCCCACATCTCAAGAATCAGTGATATATATATATATATATATATATATATATATATATATACACTCTCAGAAATAAAGGTACAAAAGGTACACTTTTGTACCTATTAGGTTCTAATATGTACACATTAAGTACTAATATGTACCTTTAAGGTACCAGAATCGACTCTTTAGGTACAAACATGTACCTTTTGAAAAGGTACCGCCCCAGTGACAGCTTTTGTTCCTTTATTTCTGAGCGTGTATATATATATATATAATTACTTAAATACTAGGAAAATTCAATTAAAGTCACATTGAAAGAGAGTACATGTGATTTTCTTATCAAATACATGCACTGTAATGGAGGGCTCTTTGGTTAAAATATACAATAAAATCAGTAATATTGTGATTATTTAGTAAAATGTTTTAGCAAGAAGCTAAACCAATATTTGTATTTTAATAATACAAAGAAATAAAACAGCTACTTTTCAGCAGTCCTCCTCATAATTTGGCTGCTGAAATATCATATAAATGTTTCAACAGTTTGGACAAGCCTGGTATTTTTAAACCCAGGAACGGATCCAAACTACCAGCCTCTGGATATCGTCAGTGAAACTGTTTATAAGTGCATAGAGCTTTGCCCCACAGTCTTAATGATTTCTGGTGGCATGAATATTCCTGTATTTGCATGTCAGCAGCTGTTTGAAGGTGTTCTTGAAGGTGACATTGCACAGAGCATAGCAGGCTGGGTTCACCGTACTGTTTATGTAGCAGAGCCAGTAGCCAAAGGTCCACATCGTGTTTGGAATACAGGCCGAGCAAAACGTGTTGATGAGCACCATGACATTGTAGGGCGTCCATGTGGCTGCAAACGCCACCAGAATGGCCATAATGGTCCTTGTGACTTTCTTCTCCCGCGATGATAAGCTCTTCCTCTTCTGATAACGTGGCATGAGAATCTTCTGTGACACCAGACTCAGCCTTTCCTTCCCGTTGGTCATGTCCTGACCTCCGTTGTTGGGTTTATAGGTGTTTTGCAGGTCCTTTTGGGATGTTGTTCTGAAGCAAGTAAATTTGACCCAACTTCCTGTGGCCAGCGGAGCTGATTGGTTCTGACGGCTTCTGATGTCACTGTTAGTGCTTATGGATACGGCCTCCTCATCCCTCTGATTGGAAGAAGCGAGCACACTTCCAGATATAGAGTCATTCTCACTCTCACGCTCTTCTCCTGCAGGTGGGTACAGTGAGATCTTTGATGATTATGAGATTTAACTGTATTTGATTCAGCAAACTGTGAAAATAACATAATACTTGATTGACTGTATGTGGCCTGCTGCCAAGCTCCCAAAACGACCATAAAAGTATCATAAAAGTAGTTATGTGTCTTAGCAGATTCGATTTCAGTCTTTTCTCATACAAAGGTATAATATGGCTTCAGAGGACTATAGAGCACTTAACACAGGTCCAAAGACACAAAAGTGGCTGTGAAACAACAAAAAGATGTTTGTTTTAAAAAATTATTGTTTTTAAATATTTTATCAATGATTTTTAACACATTTAGTGATTTGGATATTTTAACAATAAGATTTTTTAACAATAAAAAATACACATACACACACACACACACACACACACACACACACACACACACACACACACACACACATATATACTGTGTATATATATATATAGACAGACAGACAGATAGATAGATTAATTAATTATTTTTTTCTTCCCTGCATCTGTACTGCATTTTCCATCAGTTTATTATATCTAAATACTTACTGCTACTTTTATTATTTTTACTGTACATGACTTTTGTTACTAATTGTATCTACTGTTATTTTTGTGCTATGACTCTTTTCTCCTATGCATATTATGAAAATAATAAAGTCATATTTGGGTGTCCTTTTCAAACATTTAATTTAATATTAATTATATATTATTCTAGTATCTATTTTGAATTAGTGTTCATTTTAGTTCTCATTTTAATTTAGGTTTTAATATTGTTATGTGCTTTTGACTTTTTTTGTTTTTTGTTCTTTTAAAAATATTTCTGCTTAGTTTTTATTTACTTTTATTTAAGTTTTCAGAATTTCAGTATTTCAGTTTATTTTATTTCCATTGCCAAAGCAACATTTCTCATTTTTGTGTAAGTTGATTCGGTTTTTCCTCTAATATTTATATTTTTGACATTTTATTTCAGATTTATTTCAATAAACACAAATGTTGTAATTAAACATATTCATTTTTTAAATTAACTTTAGTTATCAATAACAACACTAATTGAAAAAGTTTGGAAATTTCTGGTATAGACTATTTTTATGCTACACTCTTGTCTTTTTGGAGCTTGACAGCCCTTGGTCTTTGCATATACATTGTGTAAAACGTTATAGAATTCTTCAAAATATCTCCCATTGAAGAAAAAAGTAATACAGGTTTGGAACGATGAGAATATTTGAACTTACCTGTAGTGGCATCTGAAGCACTCTGCTTGCGTAGGACCATTTCCTGTCCTGCTTGGATCGACTTCCTCTCCGTATTGCTCCTAGTTGTGGATCCAGCCTGGCCTCCATCATTACTGACTCTAGATACTCTCTGGTTGTCTCTGCTTCGGACGCGGCTGCGGCTGGCTTTGGAGATCTGCCAGTACAGTACGGTCATGGTGACGACCGGCAGGTAGAAGGCAGCGATGGCTGTGCCGAAGGTCACCACAGCATTGGAGAAAAACTGGATGTAGCACTCGCCCTCAGGAACCGTCCGGCTGCCCGTGATGAACTGCCAGAACAGGATAGCCGGAGCCCAGAGAACGAACGACAGGATCCAAGCGGCGGCGATCATCATGCCTGCCATCTTGTGGGTCCTTTTGACCGGGTAGCTGAGAGGTTTGGTGACACAGAAATATCGGTCAAAGCTGATGATTAGGAGATTCATAACGGAGGCGTTGCTCACCACGTAGTCCAGAGCCAACCAGAGGTCACACACCAAAGCTCCTAAAGGCCAGCGGCCAGTCACAATGTATACAGTGTATAGGTTCATGGAGAAAACACCGATGAACAAGTCAGCACATGCTAGACTGAACAGGAAGTAGTTGTTGACCGTCTGGAGGTTCCTGTTGACCTTGATGGAGAGCATGACCAGTACGTTGCCGATGATGGTGATCAGGCTTAAAGTGCTCAGGCCGAGAATGATGAGAATGAGCTCAACAAGTGTGAATGGACTGCCTGGGGAAGAGTCGGTCTTGTTAGCATGGCTGGAGTTCGGAGAAATAGTGAAGTTGGACGTCTCCATCTTTCCTCATCACAGGACATGCAGATCAGAGCCTAAGGGTTAAAAAAAGAATATTGTTACTTACATTTACAGATGTTTTTACTGGGTCAGTAAGCAACCACATGGCCCAAAGCGCCCTAGAAACTGCATAGCAACAGGATAAAACCATTTAATAAACTCTAACCACTGCATTAGCAACAGGATACAACCATTCAGAATCAGAACACTATAGCAACAGAATATTAAACGCAAAAAAGTTACATCTGGAAAACAAATTGTTGGATCTTTAGACATTTTTATAGTTTTGAAGTTTTATTTTATTTCTGTTTATTTTTAGTTTGTCTGTCAATTTTCAATATAGTTTGTATCAAAAACTAAAACTACAAACTTGTGTATTAAATAAATTCAATGCACACAGACTGAAGTAGTTTAAGTCTTTGGTTCTTTAATTGTGATGATTTTGGCTCAAATTTTAACAAAAACCTCTCAACAAATTAAAATATGGTGACATGCCAATCAGCTAATCAACTCAAAACACCTGCAAAGGAGAACCGCAGCCTTATGAGGATTGTCAAGCAAAATCGATTCAAGAATTTGGGTGAGCTTCACAAGGAATGGACTGAGGCTGGGGTCAAGGCATCAAGAGCCACCACACACAGACGTGTCAAGGAATTTGGCTACAGTTGTCGTATTCCTCTTGTTAAACCACTCCTGAACCACAGACAACGTCAGAGGCGTCTTACCTGGGCTAAGGAGAAGAAGAACTGGACTGTTGCCCAGTGGTCCAAAGTCCTCTTTTCAGATGAGAGCAAGTTTTGTATTTCATTTGGAAACCAAGGTCCTAGAGTCTGGAGGAAGGATGGAGAAGCTCATAGCCCAAGTTGCTTGAAGTCCAGTGTTAAGTTTCCACAGTCTGTGATGATTTGGGGTGCAATGTCATCTGCTGGTGTTGGTCCATTGTGTTTTTTGAAAACCAAAGTCACTGCACCCGTTTACCAAGAAATTTTGGCGCACTTCATGCTTCCTTCTGCTGACCAGCTTTTTAAAGATGCTGATTTCATTTTCCAGCAGGATTTGGCACCTGCCCACACTGCCAAAAGCACCAAAAGTTGGTTTAATGACCATGGTGTTGGTGTGCTTGACTGGCCAGCAAACTCACCAGACCTGAACCCCGTAGAGAATCTATGCGGTATTGTCAAGAGGAAAATGAGAAACAAGAGACCAAAAAATGCAGATGAGCTGAAGGCCACTGTCAAAGAAACCTGGGCTTCCATACTGTACCACCTCAGCAGTGCCACAAACTGATCACCTCCATGCCACGCCGAATTGAGGCAGTAATTAAAGCAAAAGGAGCCCCTACCAAGTATTGAGTACATATACAGTAAATGAACATACTTTCCAGAAGGCCAACAATTCACTAAAAATGTTTTTTTATTGGTCTTATGAAGTATTCTAATTTGTTGAGATAGTGAATTGGTGGGTTTTTGTTAAATGTGAGCCAAAATCATCACAATTAAAAGAACCAAACACTTAAACTACTTCAGTCTGTGTGCATTGAATTTATTTAATACACGAGTTTCACAATTTGAGTTGAATTACTGAAATAAATGAACTCTTCCACGACATTCTAATTTATTGAGATGCACCTGCGTGTATATATATATATATATATATATATATATATATATATATATATATATATATATATATATATATTTAGTGTTGGCAAACGATTAATCGCATCCAAAATAAAAGTTTTTGTTTACATAATATATGTGTATACTGTGTATAATTATTATGTATATATAAATACAAACACACATGCATGTATATATTTAAGAAAAATATGTTTATATATTAAATATATTTATATATAATCTAAAATATAAGAATATGAATATATAAATGTATAAATCTAAATATTTTCAAAATATATACTGTATGTGTGTGTGTATTTATATATATATAATAAATATACACAGTACACACACATAAATAATGTAAACAAAAACTTTTATTTTGATTAGTCATGATTAATCATTTGACAGCTCTAATATATATATATATAATATATTTATATATAATATATATATATTCTCAAATACTTCTGTTTAGCTTTAATATAATTTTATACTAGTTGGCAAGGCAACATTTTCTTCTAATATATTTTATTTCAGTTTTATTTCAATTAATTACATTTTTTAATTTTAGTTAACAATAACAACACTAAATAAACAAGTTTTCAGTTTGTCTTTTAAATTTTCAATATATTTTGTATCAAAAACTAAAACTAAAAATTTATTTTGAAGTCATCAAATGCCTTTTATTTTTGTTCCAGTTTTTTCAATTACATTATTTATATTTTGGTCAGTTAATTTTTTATTTATTTTTTTATTTAAGAGTTTTTGGGGCCACTATATATTTATTACATCTTTTACTACATTAAAAATACAATAAATTGTTCAGTGAACATCAATACTTTCTTTAAAATGCCCAAAAAGCTGTTAAAAAGGCCACTCCTGTTTTTATTGTTCAGAATATTACAGCCCGTACTGTGTGGAGAGTGAACTAGCGTGCATGTGTGCGGATGGAGTCTGTTTGCCAAACATCATTCTCAAACAGAGAGTACATCTGTATTGTTTTGTTGGGCTCTGTTCTGCCAGATTTCGATTAAGGCACAGGAGAAGAGCCTCACATTGATGGGAGTGATAATACTGCAGGGAAAACATGACTAACTGATATTATCACACAGACTTTAATGTAGCTGGATGGAGGAAAGGACTCTGATAGCATTTGTCTTATTTACTGTAGCCAGGACGGCCTTTGAGGAGCAATAAGCGCATTAGCCTTAGCAGAACAGCATGTACTGTACTTCATGCTTCAGCTTGGATCAGCACCAAAAACTGCATTCTCAACAACCAGATTTCACAGGTTTTGATGAAAACATGTTAGCATGTTAACAAACAGCCAAAACCAGTTGACTGGTCTTAGCTGGTTTAAGCTAGCGGTAGCTGGTTTTAGCTGGGCTCCTAGTCTGGATGAGCTGGGGTGTTGCTATGTGTTGCTAAGTGTTTAAGAGGGTTGCTAGGGTGTTCTGGGTGGTGTTTAGCATGTAACTATGTGGTTGCTGGGGTGTTGCTATGTGGTTGCTAAGATATTTTGTTTTTAGCGTGTTACTACAATATGTGATTGATGGTGTGTTGATATGTGGTTGCTTAAGTGTTTTAGAGGGTTGCTAGGGTGTTCGGGGTGTTGTTTAGCATGTTACTATGTGGTTGCTGGGGTGTTGCTTCTGGTTTTTAGCAAGCTTTAACAATTTTTTTTTTTTTTTTTTGCATTATCTATTACTGCTAATTAAGCAGCTATTCGTAAAGTCATCTTGGGCGGAGCTATATATGAGATTTAATATAATGCACACAAATCTTGTATGTTGTTCATATAGGTGAGCTCCTGAACAAATATGTACTCTGTTAATGAGAGTTTGGGTTGATTTAGAGTGACTGAGGTTTTGTTTTTACTACTGTGCTCAAAAGTGAATGGCCCTTGAATGGTTATTCTGTTTGTTAAGAGTAGATATTGTGGGGTCTGGTCATCATCACTCTCGGGATAAAGAATAAAGCTGAGGATGTGTGCTGGTGTGTGTTTTATATTCTCTTTGAAGTATAAATGACATTATGAGCTAATCTAATATGAATAATGTGAATATGGTACAACATATTACTGAAGCTCTTGGTATTTGTCTGCTGTTTTATGTGAGACTAAGAATAGCACTAATGTGCTGTACTTCTCAGAGACCAGTTCTTGTTGGCAAAAACAATGAGGACAGAGGAAAATATCAAGATGGAAGGTATTACATTGTTAAAACATAAATATTCTTTCTTTATCTTAAGATTGTGCTGATTTCAGTCACCCGTCTTCACCCTCCTAGCTGGTGCCACAAGTTCTTGTTAGAAAGCCAGGGGCAATACAGCACAGCCATGTGGGAAATATCTCAGCGCTGTGACAAAGAACAGCAATCTTAGCACCGGTGATAAAATTTGTACCTTGGATTAGTTTGTGTGTGTATGTTTATGTGTGTTTAGCTTCTGAAATTCTTTACATATTTGTTTTATAGTGTAGGGCAGCACGGGGCTAGTTGTCACACTTGTTACTCTAATGTCACATGGTAGGTTAGTTTTTGAAAATCACTTTCTGCATAAGCACATACGACAACCACTATTGCGCAGGCAAAAAAAAATAAAAAATACAGTACAAATATGTACATTTTTGTGACAACATGCCCCAATAGAGAACCTAAATAGAGGTAAGTTGTCACAGTGGAACTTGTTATAGACTTTTCAGCTAAATTTAAACAGTAAAACAATTATGAAATGCAAAAAATGAATGAAACATTTTCACTGTTATTCTCTAAAAAAAAATTGTTAAACAATATTATAGAGTTTTACTTAATTTTAAACAATAAAGCTTTTTTGAAGTGTAAAAAAGTAAAAGGTAACGCAAAAATATTACTTTAACATACACATGTTGTTATAAAACACATGACAACACGTGACTTCATGTTGCACTCCTTTAACATACCTCAATTTGTGTAAATCATTAAAAAAAAAAAAAAAACTCTGCAATAGTAAAAACAAATATCTAATACCTTATTTCTACCGTCAGATGTCCTTCATCGTCCAGTCATATCTTCTATGGGTGCAGATGATTGTCAGTAGCATCCGTCTTGTGTGAGGATCAGGGTGAGCTGTCTGTCTGTTGTCCTCTGCAGTGACAGTCTGTAAATGAGCTCTATGAGTGTGTAAACGTGAGGGTGGGCTCTAAACACACCTACATCAGAGGCCAGTGAACTTAAGGAGCATGGTAGAGCTTAAACATGAACAGAACAAATGTTCACATTTTGTGGCCCCATTTGACCCCAACATCTATCTATCTATCTATCTATCTATCTATCTATCTATCTATCTATCTATCTATCTATCTATCTATCTATCTATCTATCTATCTATCTATCTATCTATCTATCTATCTATCTATCTATCTATCTATCGAAACTTTATTAAGGACACACTCAGTCCAGACAAAGACACATCAATAACAACATACAAATACACACACAAGGATAGTATCCAAAATATCACATATTTACATGTGTACTAAAACGCCAATGATTCCACAAATTTGAAAAAAACCTGACTGAACTTAGTGCCAATTTCGTCAGTATTAAAATTATACTATTTACAGATTCTGATAATCTACACATACATCTGCATCACAGCAGTGCAGGTAGGCACACCAGCACTAACAAACATTTGGCTTGCACTGCTCCAACGTGGAACCTTAAGCAGCAATCGCATACCATCATTATAAGCTACATTAAGTCTCTGCATGCTGTGCTTTCTATAATGCCGCCATAAATGGGCAGTATACATAGGGGTACAGTATGCTTTAAAAGTGTTGTCTTCACAGATTCTGAGCACATACCAAATTTGTGAATCAACATATTGGCCTGGGCATACAGTGTACAACACTGTCTATACATATCCCTATCATCAGACAGGTAATCTATCTATCTATCTACCATAGATAGATAGATAGATAGATAGATAGATAGATAGATAGATAGATAGATAGATAGATAGATAGATAGATAGATAGATAGATAGATAGATAGATAGATAGATAGATAGATAGAACGATACAACGGTAGAACGACAGACAAACAGACAGAGAGACAGAGAGACAGACAGACAGACAGATAGATAGATAGATAGATAGATAGATAGATAGATAGATAGATAGATAGATAGATAGATAGATAGATAGATAGATAGATAGATAGATAGAACGATACAACGGTAGAACGACAGACAAACAGACAGAGAGACAGAGAGACAGACAGACAGACAGATAGATAGATAGATAGATAGATAGATAGATAGATAGATAGATAGATAGATAGATAGATAGATAGATAGATAGATAGATAGATAGATAGATACAACGGTAGAACGACAGACAAACAGACAGAGAGACAGACAGACAGACAGACAGACAGACAGATAGATAGATAGATAGATAGACAGATAGATAGATAGATAGATAGATAGAACGACACAACGGTAGAATGACAGACAAACAGACAGAGAGACAGACAGACAGACAGACAGATAGACAGGCAGGCATATATCTATCTATCTATCTATCTGTCTGTCTGTCTGTCTATCGTTCTACCCTTGTATCGTTCTATCATTCTATCTATCTATCTATCTATCTATCTATCTATCTATCTATCTATCTATCTATCTATCTATCTATCTATCTATCTATCTATCTATCTATCTACCTGTTTATTTATTTATCTAACAACAGTAATAGGCTGGAGGGCATAATAAATCCCTTTTTCCACAGAACTGCTCTTGCTGGTGGTTTTCTACAGAATCATTTGGGTCCGGGCCGCTGTGAGCAGTTACATCTGCCTGGTGGAAACATTCGCTGTCAGAAAGTTCTGTCAAACATCTCATCACAAGTACCAAGAGACAAAACCCAGTCTCAGGTCCTGTTAATACTGTGCATTCCCCAGTGCCACCAGACCATAGGAAGACAACTACTGTCCTACTGACATTGTTGCTGAAATACTGCATGCTGGTTATACCACACTGACAAATGTAAAAAAAATATTTTTGCTTTAAACATATAATAATAATAATAATGATGATTATCAAAAAGCTTTTTGTCTCTATTATTATCTTTATATTACCTCTATTAATATTATACTACCTTGATAACAGGTTCATCATAGAAGAGAAGTATTCAGGTGACTGTGTGTATGAATGATTATAAATTATTTGTTTCTGTTTTTTTTTTTTTCTGTTTGATCAGTTAGCCATGCTGTTGCAGGGATCAGCCGCTTGGTGGTACTGCTGAGCAGACTAACACTGAATACTTACTGTCTAGTCTGCCATGTAAAATAAATCTCAATTACTGTAAAATCTCTTTCCAAAGTTAGCTTTTTGAGAAATGAGAACAAAGGTAAATCAGCAAAATCCTAACAAAACGACAATGAAGCTTGCTTTAAGTGCATAAACGTATCGTTCATTTAAATAAAATAGATTGCAAAGATAAGCAAACCCACCGCACCTTCAATGCAATCACAAACACTCACATACGCGCACTTATCCCCTCAGGTCCTGTCTCAGCAGTGTCTCTACATTTAAGCAGCACAGCAAGCAATCAGTCCCCAAGCTTAACAAGTCTCACCACGCTGCAGAAACAACAATTATCCCTATTGTCTCATCGCACCACTTTAGCATTTATCATAAAGACGCATACGAGATTACTGCACCCTGCCATTTCCAGTGCAAAATATGCGTTGTGTCTCTTTATTAATTCAAATATACCTAGTTTATAATTTTTTATTTCATTAAAAGACATGAAAATGCAAGCTTCTTTTGTTTTTAACAATAAAATATTGAACAAAACTATGATTTAAGAAAAACTTTCAGCTAGAAAGCAATCAATCCTAGTGCAAAATATTATGTTACTTTATTTAGGCCTATTTTTTCAATTTAATTTGAAAAAACAAAAATCGTTTAAAGCAGTGGCGGATCTAGGATTTTTTAGAAGCAGGGGCCACAGTGGGGCCACCATTTACAGAGAGGGGCCAAGTTTATCGTTCAAGTCTTTGGAAACTTTAACAATAACAGCTTAAATATTTCCGTATATGTGTGTGTGTGTGTGTGTGTGTGTATATATATATATATATATACACCTCTGTTCATCAATCTGCACTGGCTACCAATAGCTGCTCGCATAAAATTCAAGTCATTAATGTTTGCCTACACAACCACCACCACTGACTCTGCACCCCTTTACCTAAGTTCAGTACTTCAGAAATATGTGCCCTCTAGAAGCTTACGTTCTGCAAGTGAAAGACACATTATTGTTCATCCCAAAGAGGCACAAAACCACTTTCACAGACTTTTTCATGAACTGTTCCCTCCTGGTGGACTGACTTGCCAAACTCAATCCGAGCATCTGAGTCCTTGGCCACTTCAAGAAACAGCTAAAAACTCATCTCTGCATCTTTATTTGACCCTCTAACTCTAGCACTCTCTATTCTAATTCTATTTTATTTATCTGACTTCTTTTTATTTAAAACCACACACTTTCTTTGCACGCTTTCACACAAGATTTCTTTTCAAAGACATTTTTTAGTGCATGTATTAACCTATATAATGAGTGATGACGGTTGGTTTAAAATGGTTTACGAACATAGCTAGCAAATAAAGAAAGAAAGAAAGAAAAAGAAAGAAAGAAAGAAAGAAAGAAAGAAAAAGAAAGAAAGAAAGAAAGAAAGAAAGAAAGAAAGAGAAATAAAATAAAACAAAATAAACAACACAAAGAAACAGCTTTGTTCCAAAACCTATTAAGTTGCCTACCTACTAGACAGCATAGACACCCTTACCAACACATATATTTACTAAAAACCCATTTTAAAATGCCACTGAGTGTTTGAAACAACTTATGCAATCTGATGAGGCTTCTTATTAATGAGGCAAAAAATGCATTATTTCCATAGGTAACGGCTAGGTCTATTAGAATTGCATTATAAATATATACTATTCTTAAAAAATAGCTGAGATGGCTTGAATAACACAGATTAACAAAATATTGTCGCAATCGTGTGTTTATTGTCTTCATGTTTCATCGGTGAAAACGTTTAGATCTACTTTATATTCATTTATATTTAGTGATGCGTATGGAATTTGCTGGAACGCCAAAAAACGTCTCTGGCTTCGAGAGTGAATTACACTATACATCACAGTATAATCGAATTCAGGTTTAATGATAATTAAAATGTAAAACTGTAAAAGTAACTGTCGAAATTTCATCGTGAAACCGGTAATAGTTTAATTCCTTATTGCAGTGTTACTGAGAATCATATCATGCTTCCACACAGACTAATATTATGCACTTTCCACACTGTTCCACTATTTTCAGCCAAACAGTTTTAGCACACAGGGTCTATGTGACGTGAGGATCTTTATCTTACTTTCATTTTAAACAAAATGCTACAGTTTTTCTACATGTCAGTGATGATTCTGAAAGAAAACGCGCTTGGAACCTAATGTTACGAACGCAACTTCCACCCGACAACTTTTTATTTTAGAAAAAAAGTTTGCTTTGTAAAGTAGGTTAAACAGCGCAAATTGTATTATTCACTTGAACTGAGCGCATTCGTTTTAGACACTTACTGCAGCCTACGTTATGTTCTCGCGCCGTCTATGCAATAAATGCACGTCTTTGAATGAGCGGTGTTTTGTAACATCCGGTAATGTCAGTGATGCGGGGCTATACATGTCACACACACACACACACACACACACACACACACACACATATATATATATAAATGCCTCATTCACTCATACATACACATGCACGTTCATATTTACAATTAAAGCTTGTTAAGATGCGGTGCACAGGTTGAATTTCAAACGACTTAACGCTAACGTAAATCTGCGATGAGTGACAGGACAGGGGCACTTCAGGGGCCAATCAGATTTCAGCGGGGGCCGGTGCCCCTCTGGCCCCACCCCTAGATCCGCCACTGGTTTAAAGGGATTGTAGTAATAACAATGATACATTCATAAAAGTCATCTTACCCATGTCAGCAATTAGTCTTTATGTTTTTAGACGAATAACCATACATGTAAAGCCTCAATACAAAAAGGTAAATGATGACTTTTCCAGGGGCATATTACAGTTTTTCATGGCTGTACGAATGCAAGAGTGAGTTTTGCCTAGAACTAAAACTAGTCTGTAATTCAATGTGTATTCTACAGTCACAACAATGAATGACACTATAAATCAGTGTAATGAATGTTCAGTCGCCATGATTACTCTCATTTTAAATGGGTTGAATGCTCCCTGCCTTCCATTGTGGTTCTTTAGGAAAATACAGTAGTCACGGATATGTGGGGAAACTTTGCTCGTTGGTTTGCATGATCATGACATTTGAAATTTAAATAGTATGTAAAATAATAAGGCTGGCTATGATAATATATCTAAAGCTTATGTATGAGCTCATCTTTTGATTTTTTTTTTTTTTTTGTATGGTTATGTGCCACCAAGAAAATCTCCTAAATCTGAATCTGTTTGAATATGGTTAGACCTGTGACCCGACCGACCAGATGTGGCCTCATTTATCTCACCAAATAGAGCCATTTCCCCCATAAATTATTCATATTCACCCACCTATGCAGACACTAATATATATATACATCTTACAATTCAATGCACAAAATGAATCTTACAATTTAATGCACAAAATTAGCTCATTTCAAATTTGATGCCTGCTACAGGTCTCAAAATAGTTGGAATGGGGGCATGTTTACCATAGTGTAGCATCTCCTCTTCTTTTCAAAACAATTGGAAGACGTTTGGGCATCAAGGTTATGATTTTCTGAAGTTTTGGTGTTGGAATTTGGTCCCATTCTTGCCTGATATAGGTTTCCAGCTGCTGATGAGACTGTGGTTGTCTTTGAAATATTTTTCATTCAATGATGCGCCAAATATTCTCTGTAGGTGAAAGATCTGGACTGCAGGCCAATTCAGCACCCGGACTCTTCTACTACGAAGCCATGCTGTCGTAATAGCTGCAGTATGTGGTTTTGCATTGTCCTGCTGAAATACACAAGGCCTTCCCTGAAATAGACATCGTCTGGAGGGGAGCATATGTTGCTCTAAAACCTTTATATACCTTTCAGCATTCATAGTGCCTTCCAAAACATGCAAGCTGCCCATACCGTATTTACTTATGCACCCCCATACCATCAGAGATGCTGGCTTTTGAACTGAACGCTGATAACACGCTGGAAGGTCTCCCTCCTCCCTCCTCAACAAGAATGTCAAATTTGGACTCGTCTGACCATAGAACACTTTTCCACTTTGAAACAGTCCATTTTAAATGAGCCTTGGCCCACAGGACACGACGGCGCTACTGGACCATCTTCACATATGGCTTCCTTTTTGCATGATAGAGCTCTAGTTGGCATCTGCAGATGGCACGGCAGATTGTGTTTACCGACAGTGGTTTCTGGAAGTATTCCTGGGCCCATTTAGTAATGTCAATGACAGAATCATGCCGATGAGTGATGCAGTGTCGTCTGAGGGCCCGAGGACCACGGCATCCAACAAAGGAAATTCAGCCTTGTCCCTTACGCACAGAGATTTCTCCAGTTTCTCTGAATCTTTTAATGATGTTATGCACTGTAGATGATGAGATTTGCAAAGCCTTTGCAATTTGACGTTGAGGATTAAAACATTCCACAATCATTTTACGCACTCTTCCACAGATTGGAGAGCCTCTGCTCATCTTTAAGACGTCCCTTTCATAGCTAATCATGTTACAGACCTGATGTCAATTAACTTAATTATTTGCTAGATGTTTTCCCAGCTGAATCTTTTCAAAATTTCTTGCTTTTTTCAGCCCTTTGTTGCCCCCGTGCCAACTTTTTTGAGACCTGTAGCAGGCATCAAATTTGAAATGAGCTCATTTAGTGAATAAGTGTAAAATTCTCAGTTTAAACATTTGTTTTGTTCTCTATGTACTATTGTGAATAAAACATTGGCTCATGTGATTTGAAAGTCTTTTAGTTTTCATTTAATTCAAATAAACAAACGTCCCAACATTTCCGGAATTCAGGTTGTGTGTGTGTATATATATATATATATATATATATATATATACAGTATCTCACAGAAGTAAGTATACCCCTCGCATTTTTGTAAATATTTTATTATATCTTTTCATGTGACAACACTGAAGAAATGACACTTTGCTACAATGTAAAGTAGTGAGTGTACAGCTTGTATAACAGTGTAAATTTACTGTCCCCTCAAAATAACTGAACACACAGCCATTAATGTCTAAATAGCTGGCCACAAAAGTGAGTACACCCCTAAGTGAAAATGTCCCAATTATCCATTCATAAAGACAGTCACTTGCTTTGTTCCTGAATGAATCAGCTGTTCAGTTGAATGAATGATTCAGTGATAAAATCAGTGACTTACTGCCACCTGCTGGCAGTTTTATTTTTAAAGTGTCATTTCAGTTATTTAAATGATTTCAATCAAACAATAGTTCTGTATTCAAAATTTTATATTTAAAACATTAATCTCACAACATTGTTATGAATTTAAAACATCCATGCCACCTCTGAGCCTCTGTAAATGTCTGTAAATTTACCTACATGCCACTTTTGTGTTCTTCTATGCCACCTTTGTAGTGGAAACTAATTTTGTTAGTACTGATTTCTTTTGATTGGTAACTTATTCTTCTTATTCTACCTGTTTTATTCTATTTTTTTTTACTAGAAATTTTGGAAAAGCTTATGAATGTAGATTTTTGAATTTGACATAATGACATACTTTTAATAAAAGGAAAAAAAAGCCCCTGTAAATCACTTTAAGGAGTCAAATATTACCTTGTAATGGGAAGGCTAATTTTTGCTATTGATCAGAATGTGCTCCTGAATTTTTGACAGTGCTCTTAAATATTTTAGAATGGGGGGGGGGGGGGGGCACTTTAAATGTGGTCACTCTAGGGCACTACACTGTATTAATCCGGGCCTGTATATATATATATATATATATATATATATATATATATATATATACATATATATATTGTAAAACGATATAGTAGAATTCTTTGAAACACTATTGTGAGGATATTAATTAAAGGGAGATTTTATTGATAAACCCCTGATTTGTTAAATTCAATTGAAATTAGATCTAAAGTGCATCTAAAACAGTTTGATTGGCATGAAGGAACAAGTCAGAAAAAGAAAGGAAATGGTGCATCTCAATAAATTAGAATGTTGTGGAAAAGTTGTGAAACTCAAATTGTGAAACTTGTGTATTAAATAAATTCAATGCACACAGACTGAAGCAGTTTAAGTCTTTGGTTCTTTTAATTGTGATGATTTTGGCTCACATTTAACAAAAACCCACCAATTCACTCTCAACAAATTAGAATATGGTGACATGCCAATCAGCTAATCAACTCAAAACCCCTGCAAAGGTTTCCTGAGCCTTCAAAATGGTCTCTCAGTTTGGTTCAGTAGGCTACACAATCATGGGGAAGACTGCTTGATCTGACAGATGTCCAGAAGGCAATCATTCAATTCTCTTCCAGTGACTCAGTATCAGTGTGGAAAGGTCTGAAAGAGATCAACTACAAGACACCATCCCCCAGCACTGTGGAGAATCAACAACTGGCAGACGATCTGAATGAGTTCTACTGCAGGTTTGAAAAAACACCCCACACCCGCTCTGAATACCTCTCCACACAACCATTTACACCTCCAGCAACCCCTCCCTCCCCCACACCATTCAGATCAGTGAAGAAGGTGCACCAGGTCTTCTGGAAGCAGAAAAGGAAAAAAGCACCAGGCTCAGATTGTGTTACACCAGTCTGTCTGAAATCCTGTGGTGACCAGCTGGCCCCCATCTTCACACAGATCTTCAACAGATCACTGGAGCTGTGCGAAGTCCCTTCATGCTTCAAACGGTCCACCATCATCCCCGTCCCAAAGAAATCCAAAATTACAGGACTAAATGACTATAGGCCTGTGGCTCTAACGTCTGTGGCCATGAAATCTTTTGAAAAACTGGTGCTGGCTTATCTGAAGGACATTACGGGACCTTACATTACGGGAAAATACACATCTAACACTCGTACGATCAGCACTGGCGCCCCCCAGGGTTGCGTCCTCTCCTCACTGCTCTTCTCCCTCTACACCAACGACTGCACATCTAAAGACCCCTCTGTCAAGCTCCTAAAGTTTGCAGACGACACCACACTTATCGGCCTCATTCAGGACGGTGATGTGTCTGCTTACAGACAGGAGATTGGGCAGCTGGCTGTCTGGTGCAGTCTTAACAACCTGGAGCTCAACACGTTCAAAACAGTGGAGATGATGGTGGACTTCAGGAGAAACCCCCCATGCTCTCCCCCCCACTCACCATCATGAACAGCACTGTGACTGCAGTGGAGTCATTCAGGTTCATGGGCACCACCATCTTCCAGGACCTGAAGTTGGACACTCACATAGACTCCATTGTGAAAAAGGCCCAGCAGAGGTTGTACTTCCTTTGCCAGCTGAGGAAGTTCAACCTGCCACAGGAGCTGCTGAAAACGTTCCACTCCGCCATCATTGAATCCATCCTCTGCACTTCAATAACTGTCAGGTTCAGCTCAGCTACCAAATCTGACCTCAGAAGACTACAGAGGGTAGTCCGAACTGCTGAGCGAATCATTGGTAAAACCCTCCCCACTCTCCAAGAACTGTACTTATCCAGAGTGAGCAAAAGGGCTGGCAAAATCACTCTGAACCCCTCACATCCAGCACACTCCCTCTTTGAACTGTTGCCGTCTGGTCGACGCTACAGAGCTCTGAGCACCAGAACGGCCAGCACAGAAACCATTTCTTCCCTCAGCCAATGCATCTCATGAACACCTGACAATAATTGTGGAACACACACTATTTTATACACTTATTTATCTAACACACATACTTAGTCTAGATTTCAATTTGCACATAATATACCTGTACATACAACTGTCTATTTGTATATTTTTATTCCTTATTTACTTGTTCTATTTTTTTAATTCTATTTTTATTTTATATGTGTTTTTGTTCTGTCACTGTCTTTCTGTTGGACTGTGGAAGCTTCTGTCACAAAAACAAATTCCTTGTATGTGTAAACATACCTGGCAATAAAGCTCATTCTCATTCTAATTCTGATATAACTGTTAATGCCTAAATAATTTTAATAAAGACAAAAATACAAATAAATAAAATATTATGCTTTTTATTAAAAATAAATATATGACTAATAATATATAAATTGTGCAAATAAAATAAAAGAATATTAAAAAATAATTACTATTATACATAATGTAAATAATTGAAAGCTTATTAAGCTTTTCAGAAATGTCATTAATTAAATAATATATAACTGTTAATGCCTAAATGTTAATAAAGACAAAAATACAAATAAATAAAATATTATGCTTTTTATTAAAAATAAATATATGACTAATAATATATAAATCGTGCAAATAAAATAAAACTTATTTAAATTTCATTAATTAATATATAACTACTATTATATGTAATGCAAATAATTACAAATATACAAAATAAAATATGAAAATATTTTGTATTCTGAAAGCGCATTAAGCTTTTCAGAAGTGTCATGAAAATTAATTTCTTTTTTTCTTATTTTTTTCCTCCAAATTTTTTGGACAGTGAACACTGAAAGTCAGACTTCAGAGCATCCTGGGATCAGTATGCGCGCACCCTCGCGTACACGCGTGTGCGCGGGAGCGTGCATTCCAGGCGCGCGGCCGAGGAGGGGGATTTATGTATGAAAAGAAACAGGAAACTCCAGCGATCTGTTCGCCACTTTAACAGCAGTGGGAGACGCGGAGCGCGAGACGGGGCGTTAATGACTCAATTTTCACGTTATTTTTAATCAACCATGGCCGTCAAGGCACTCGACTGAGTACTGACACTCTCCGTTTTTATTTTTTCATAACTTGAGAAACTCCAGCACTGGGAAAACTCGAGTTTGAAGAGACTGCGCTGAGAGAGAGAGAGAGTTGGGCGTGAGACGTCGGGGTGGCTCCTTCATTTAAACCACTTGTGCATGATATTTCTTTCTTCCTCGCATTTGTTTTAGCTTCTTTGACTTCTTATATCGTTTGAAAGCGTTTGAAACTCCAGAAAGATGGGGTGCACCCTGAGCTCGGGCGACAAGAGCGCCCAGGAGAGGAGTAAAATGATTGACAAAAACCTACGCGATGATGGAGAGAAAGCGTCGCGAGAGGTCAAGCTGCTGCTGCTGGGTGAGTTAGCCGCTCCGCTAGTGAATGAATAAACCCATTAAAGTTCACTTAACGGCAAATATAAGACACTTCAGCACCTGTATTTAATATTTCAATAAGCCAGGAGTGGAGAATAAAGAAGTCAAGTGCATATTTATGGACGCTGAAAACTTTTTTTTTCCGTGGTTACCTCGCTGGTGTCTCTGCTAGCATGTGAAGCTAATCCACTCAGTTAACGTTATATCACTCGAGTCATTTAACACTGCTTTTAATAGTTTCGTTTATGTTTCTGTACAGTAGAGACGGAATTCTCGCGTAAGTGATTTTTATTTGCCTGTTTTCTGTCTTTTATTTTGGCTTTGACCTTTTCAAAGTACTGGTTTGCATATTCTCCGAGTGGCCAGTTAGACGCAAACGGCTCTCTGCTAATCCAGGCAACAAAAGACTAGTTTAATCTAATTTAATCCGAACTGCTTGATTTACTGAGATGGATCTGATAGATTACCCTAAACCTCATCCAATTACGATAAATGAGCTTGTGCATATGTAGGGTCCTGCTGGGTGCTTGGAGTAAAGTAGAGAGGATGATGCTAGATGGGCTTAAAAAGTGGTCCTGGTGATTTTACAAATATCACGAGTCTGGAAAGTCTTAAATTTGAATGTGTGATTGGTTTGATTTTTAATTTATGTGGGTTTTCCAACACAGCACTTAAATAATCTAGAGTGTATATGTATGTATGTATGTGTGTGTGTGTGTGTGTGTGTGTGTGTATGTATATGACCATCAGCAGATATTGTTCGTTTATTTAATTACTTATTATTTATTTGCATTTAGACCATGGTTATCACATTTAGAATTTATGATAAGTAATAATAAAAAAGCTCCTTTTTATAGATTTTGCTTTTGGCTGTTAAATTTTCATATGCGCAGTCTTACAATTTAATGCAGTTGCAGATTATATAAACAATATCTGTTGTTCAGTTTTTTTTTTTTTTTTTTTTTTTTTTTTTTTTTTTCTTCTGTTACCTTGAAGCAGTCAGCTTGTTAATTCATTGTGATTTACATAGAGGCCACTTGTTTCTCAGTTTCCGATTCCTGTTTTGCATATGTTTCTTCTGTACTTTTCCAGTATTTGTGTGCAAGCATTTTTCGTGGACATTGAGTAATGAAGCCGAACAATTTATTCGCTTGTGGCGATTGATACATTTGTTTGCTTTTCTTGATTATCGATGGTGTGTGCAGCTTAAAAACAAAATTTGTTTTACAGAAATGTCACAAACTCCCTGAAGAGAAGCACTTGATGCTGTTTACATGCAGTTTTATTCATTTCGAGCTTGGTATGCCAGTTCCCTTTCAAACAAACATGGTCAACTTTTTGCATTGTCCATTTTTGCTTTTTCCCATTGGTCCCTCCTTTACTTTCTGTGTAAATTGTTAGAGGACATAAGACCTGCTCTTACGCCATCAAACTTTAGGGAATTGGCGTCTAATTATCTAGTTAACTGGATTCCCCCTATGTGCTGATTCATTATACGCCTTCTGTGTGCTGCCTTTCTTGGGTTTGTTTGCTTTTTGGCATTGTGGATCAACAGCATATGTCGCTACGCCTGCTGTAAAACAGGCTGGAGTTCCTGTTTAGACTATAGAGGGGACAAATGGTGACTGCCAGGGTTGTTACTAAGAATAAATCCACTGCTGTGAAGAGAAAGTACCTTCATGGGTGGTTATTCAAAGAATTATGTGTCGCAAAAGCTAATTAGTGTCACACATGCATATCAAAATGTTGTAGTTGCATGAAGATGAGCATGTCTTTACAGTGTAGAGCGTGTTGATCGTGCGTCTCAGGCAGTTGTTGTTGGTTGCCCAGGAACCAAAGAGCCAGTTCAAATTACAGCATCATAAATGCAGCTGCAGGAGACCAAACAAAAGGTGAAACCAGTGCTTTGGGAGTCAGGTTCAGTGGGTGGCATCAGAAACTTGGATTGATGCATCTTAGAATAAAGTGAGCATTGATATAATTGCCATTTCTTATGATTTAAGGATTTGAACCAACCCCTAACCCAAGCAACGGGTTTGGCCCACCATCTTAAACAATTGTCTAGCTTCAGTTTGAAAGGTTTAATCTCAAAAGGATCTATAAAGGTGTGGTAACATTTACCATTGCTCTGTGAAATTTTGTGGGCAAAATTTTTAAATATAATCTGTATAATTTGAAGTTTAGTGTAAGGGTGAAACATTTTGTGACGCACAAGTTTTCATGCAAATTCATCGCATTGACAAACAGATGCATTTATCGTCACACTTTTGACAGAATTTTTCAGAAATTTTGTAAAATTTCAGTGTCTGCAGTCTTGTTGGTAATATGTGGTCACATTTATGAAATTTAGTCAGCAAAAAGTCCATTCCCAACTGTTAAAAAATGTAGATATTTGTGAAGTACAGCGCACACAGTTGTTGGTGAGGGTCACTAATTTGCATGAAAAACTCGAACCCGACGTGAAATCTGTGGGGAGAAATTTGTGCAAAATTCCTAATTTTCAAATTGAGGTTTCCAAATGACTGCATTTTGCCTGCAAAATTCTTTGAAATTTGACATTTTGAAATTCTTTGACAACTGGAACTATTGATTATCATTTATGAACGCTTTGATATTTCAGGAAGCATTATGGCTTTTGTTGGAGGACGATTAATAGCGTGGATGAACATTAGGTGCCACAAGCCTTTCATCAAGTCATGTGGGAGTTTTATGGGGGTCTCTGGGGTAAATGCAGTGCTCTTGTGTTTGGTCTCCTCACAGTAGGGTTTGAATCTGTGAGAGAGATGCTGATGTGGCCTAATTGCTGTGTTTGTGCTTTGGGACTGAGAGAAAGAGACGTCCTCCCTCGGGGATGTCCTCAACCACAACTGAGATGGTTAATTGAAACGTTCGCTCGGTGAACGAATGAACTCTAGTCTCACGGAAGGAGGAGAACTGTATGGGAGTATTGAGATTTTCCTGACTGTAGGTAAATTAAAGACCAGCTAGCCTTTTCTGAAATGGCAGAATTATAATTGAAAACACACAATTTAAAAAAAAATATATATTTTTATTTTTTTGTCATGGACCCCCAATTTTTGGTTTTTAAGATATATTAGTTTCTTTAGGTTTTTTTTATTTTTTATTTTTTATTTATTTAAGAAATTACTTTTTTGAATCTTTTGCAAAATTTATAACATCCTTGCTGAAAAAAAGGCAGCACAATGGTTTTAAACTTTAATAATAAGAAAGTTTCTTGAGCATAAAATCAGCATATTAAAATAATTTCTGAAGGATCATGTGACACGGAAGACTGGTGTATTGATGCTGAATATTTAGCTTTGCCAACACAGGAAAAATAATATTTTTAAATGGTCTTGTAAAAGACAGTTCTTTTAAATTTTAATAATATAATATTACACAATATCTACAATATTACTGCTTTTACTTAGATCAACTGAATGCAGCCTAAGTGAGCACAAAATTTCTCAAGAACATAAAAGAAAAACATACCGTCCCCAAAATTGTGTATGAACACTGATAAAAATGATAATGTGGTAAAGTAAATACTACAGAAAAACAAATGTAGTTTCTACATTAAATAAATTAGTTCAGGCAAGAATTTAAATAAGAGTAAATTAAATATTAGTACTCAATTTAAGCTTGTAGAATTTAAAGTTTGAACTTATAAGTATATTTTACTTGGAATTATTTGTTATTTTTACAAATATTAAGTAAATATCAATGTCGTTCCCATCATGCACTTGGGCATGAGTAATTAAGGAAACTTTTTTTTTTTTTTTTCTGTTTTCGAGATGTATTTACACTGTTTTGTGTTTGCTTTTGTTGTTAGATTAAGTAGCTTGCTGTTTTGTGACATCTGGAGTTCATTTTTTACTCAAAATGACTCATTCATGCTCAAACACTATTCACTGATTGTCACAGTCATTGTGTATCATGTGCCAAGTATTCAGGTCTCTGTGTTCATTCAATTAATAACTATATGTTGACTCAATATTACCTTAAAATGAATAACGAGCAGTCTGCTTGCTTACATACATGCTTGTAACTTAACCACATGCTTTAAATGCATTTAAAAAAAAAGGTTTTCCCAGTGTTATGTTGTTTGAGTAAAGTTTACAAACCGTGACTGAGTGAAATGTACTTGAGTATTGTAGGGTAAACTTAAAATAATTAAGTAGAAATTACTTGTCAAACTCTACCTGGCCACGTTAAATTTACTTATTTTCTTTACTAATTTTAGATAACTTAGTTAAGTAGATTTTACTTAATTCTGTATTTGAATTTTACTTAAAATATGCATGCAAAAACTTGCAAAATAAAAAGTAAAATTTAAAAATAAAAGTAAATTTAACTTATTTTTCTTCAGTGGACTATAGTGTATTTTCCAAAAAAATGTATATTGTCTTAAATATATTAACACATTTGACAGCCTTAAAAAAAAAATTTCCCTTGAATTTTTTTGCATTTCCCCCTTTGTGACCCTCTGGGACCTCAGTTTGAAATCCCCCATTTGAAGTAACTGTTTCTAAAGATTTTGATTTTTATATTTGCTGTCTGTTGCCTGCAGTCAAACCTGCGCTGACATACTCATCTAAACGTATAGCTAATCTGTTTACAATAGCCTGTCTGTAATCCCGTTACAGTGAGGTGACGTTTAATTAATCCATTAAGATTAACACCTACACACTTCCTCACATCACTGCTGATTGTTAAAGCCGGTTGCTTTTATTCCTCATGTTAACATACAGGGGAGTGAACTATCCACTTAATGAGGCTAAATAGTCTCAGTTTTGTAGATTGTTGGTTCGGGCCATTTCCCATGACATCAGTTGTTCCCCCACTTCCCTTTATTTTTATATCACTTGTTTGTCATCATGTGAGTAGCAAGGATGCAACATGACGATATAATTTCAAGTTTGAAGTTGATAATGTCTTCTCCCCACCCTGTTATTACTTGTGGTGAAATCAAAGGAAACTCCCACTCAATCTGATACCAACAAATACTTTTGCTGAGATGGCAGAAGCCACGAATGCTTGATCCTTCAGAGTCAGATCCTCATACTCTTTTACGGAGCAGGGAAGGATCTGGAATGTTTGGGTGTGTGTCCATCTGGCTAACACACTCTTTCTTTCTCTTGCAGGGGCTGGTGAATCTGGAAAGAGTACAATTGTCAAACAGATGAAGTAAGTTTCAACCCCTATTATGTCATCCTAGTTTCGTAATGTTTAGAAATCACGCAGGATGTAAGCGATAGCAGTGTTTATTTAAATTATATGTGAATTACATAATCCTTCTATTATGGACATGGCTTATTAAGGGACTTCCCTGCATTTGTCAGGCTTTTATAACTTTTGAGCATTTTAAAGCTCCTCCGAGTCATTAGAATTAAGCAACTGGGCAGATGTAGTGATATATCTTCACTTTATTATTTTTTTGGCTCAGCACAGTCTATATTTGCAATATACTTGCCAGGAACTATTAGCTTTATTACTTGAATTAATGCCATTGTCTTTTCTCCCACAGGATCATCCATGAAGCAGGCTACTCAGAGGAAGAGTGCAAACAGTACAGAGCCGTGGTCTACAGCAACACCATCCAGTCCATCATCGCCATCATAAGGGCCATGGGCCGCCTGAAGATTGACTTTGCGGATCCTGGGCGGGCTGTAAGTGCTGTTGTTTTAATGTAATGTAAAGTAGGGTTAAATGCAGGTCATTTATTTATGTAATGCTAAAGTATCAAAGGAAATTAAGATGCATTCGATTGGCTGTTTTGCAGGATGACGCAAGGCAGCTGTTTGTGCTGGCCGGTTCTGCGGATGAAGGATATATGACGAGCGAGCTGTCAGGAATCATCCAGCGCCTGTGGAAGGATGGTGGCGTTCAGGCTTGCTTCAGTCGCTCCAGAGAGTACCAGCTCAATGACTCTGCTTCATAGTGAGTGTCTTTTAGCTTTTTTGGCTGTTTTTTTTTTTTTTTTTTTTTCCCTGCACAGCCCGTTTCCCACATAATGACTTTTGCGCTCTCCACATAATCCAGCTCCATTTCCATTGTGGCTGCTGAACACGTCAATGGTTCGTGTACTGCGTGTGGACATTGCGTTTACATTGAGTTATTATTGACGTTATTCCATCCATTATGGTCCATGATTCAAATATGCTTTATGCAAACTTTTCAAAAATGCAAATTTGTCCTGTGTTCTCCAAGCATGCTGTGAACCCTTACCTTTTGCATACAACCAAGATGAATAAGACATATTCACAATAGACAATTTTATGACATAATAAAAATGAGATGTGTCTAGGAAATCAAATTTAGAATTAATATATGCTGCTTTTCTAAAGTTTGGGGTCAGTAAGGTTATTTTAATGTTTTTGAAAGAAGTCTGCATGGTAACAGTTTACTTGAAGCCTTTATGCATTATAAAGGGTTATTAAAGGGTATAATGCCTTATAATTATTCATAATATACTGTATAATACATTATATCTTGCTTTAAATAATTATAATGCGTAGAGTAATAATGAGTTGAAGTGTTATTAACTGTGCTTACAATTATTCATGAGATTGTACAGTGCATTATCCAATGTAATTAGGTGCTATTTACACTGCCCGAAAATCCTGCTATTTTAACAATTATCTGTACCTTAGTATTTTAGTACATTTATAAAACACATGCAATAACGACGTATCGTAAGTTTAATTCAGATTTAATAAATGCAACAAAGCCCTCCCATTATTTTTTTGAAAATAAATACCTTTCTGACATAAGGTATTTAAAAAGAGGAGAGAAAAAGTTCGGCAAAAGGCAGATTTGAACTCTGATCGATCACATCAAAAAGACTACGTCACGCACTTTACCATCTACACCACTGGAGATCTTGTTTGACAGTCGTCTTTTGTAGTGTTGACTAGCCCAATCACACGTTGGTGGGCAGAGTTAGTGTAAATGGCCTCTGCCAACAAGGCAGGCTATTTGCACTTAGTGTAAATAGACACTCCGATTAAAAATGTATCTGATTATGATAGTATCTGAAACATTATCATTTAAAATATCTGCTTTCCATTTTAATATTTTAAAATATAATTTGCTGCTGTGATGGCAAAGCTAAATTTTCAGCATCATTACTCCAGTCTTCAGTGTCACATGATCCTTCAGAAATCATTCTAATATGCCGATTTGCTGTTCAAGACATTTCTATTTATTAATGTTGAACACGCTTAATATACTGCTTAATTTGTGGAAACTGATGCTTTTTTTCAGGATTCTTGGGTGAATAGAAAGTTCAAAAGAGCAGCATTTAATTGAAATAGAAATCAAATCTAATTTAATGCATCCTTTCTGAAATGTTTTTTTTTTTAAACAAAAAAAACTAAATTTAAAAAATCTAAAAAAACAAGTTCTGCTAGATCAGAAACTTGGTTCATCTGTATTAAATCAAATTCACCTGATAATTAATTTATTTTAAAGTCACAGAACAGACATAAAAATGCCTTTTATTTTTTAAAGATTTATTTTTGGTGTTTTTTTTTTTTTGTTTTTTTTTTGCCTTTATGAGAGGACAGTTTAGACAGTTAGGCTTCAAACTCAGGGATGCCTGTAACCCAACCTGTAGAAATAATTTCACATTAAAATCATTAAATAGATTTTGAAAAACTTTCTAATCAGCTGAACTGTGTATTTCCCTCTCTAGCTACCTGAATGACCTAGACAGAATATCCAGTTCTTCCTATGTCCCGACTCAGCAAGATGTCCTGAGGACCAGGGTGAAGACAACTGGTATTGTAGAGACCCACTTCACTTTCAAGGACCTTCACTTCAAGTGAGTATTGCCTTCCACAGTTAAATCCATTTTTTTTTTGAGACATGCAATACCTGAGACTGTGACTGTTCGATGTGTGCATGATTCATGTGCCCGCTTTCAGTTGAGTCATCTGTTTATGCTCTATTTTTATCATAGTCTTTGTTGGATAAGCATGTCTGATCAAAATCGTACATGGATTAAACCAGTATTTACCAGAATTCCTTGTAAATGTCATTGCGTTCAGTGTGACTCTCCCAGAGTGTGTCTCACCACCCACATCTCCTGTACTTTCAGAATGTTTGATGTGGGCGGCCAGAGATCTGAGAGGAAGAAATGGATCCACTGTTTTGAGGGAGTGACCGCCATCATCTTCTGCGTGTCTCTCAGCGACTATGACCTCGTCCTGGCTGAAGATGAGGAAATGGTGAGCGCTCAAACAAGATCTCTTTCAGTGTCAGCATCACATGTATCACGAGACAGAAACTGCCTTTTAAAGTTCCTCCCAAACAGTGCTTTATTTCTCATCTTTTAGAACCGAATGCATGAGAGTATGAAGCTGTTTGACAGCATCTGCAACAACAAGTGGTTCACGGATACTTCCATCATCCTGTTTCTCAACAAGAAGGATCTGTTTGACGACAAGATCAAAAAAAGCCCGCTTACTATTTGTTTCCCAGAGTATACTGGTATGAACGGCTTAAAATTCCTGTTTCTTATTTATTTTAAGTACAGTTTGTATTGTAATACTTTATAGTATTTTATAGAATATTTTGTATTATAGACAAATAAGATAAAAATAACAAAATATATTTGTTACTCTTAAATTTGAGCTGAAATAAATATATAAGCGCGTGTGTGTAACTAAGATTCAGCTGAAATAAAGATGATTGAAAACTATATAGATAAACCAAATACTACTAAAATGACAAGACAAAATTGTTAAAAGCTTAAAATTGAAAAGAAAACAAAAATAAAAAATAATTTTCTCAATGATACTAAAATAACTCGGATGCCTAAATTAGTATATATTATAAATGTATATATCAGTATTATTTTAATAACGATATTAATATTTTGAATGTGTAATATAGAAATAGTATAGACAGACAGTAAAATATATTATAGAAAATGTAATAGTATTTTTTTCCCTATAATATTATGAAATAATATAAATGATACTTTGCATTTCTCCATATTAATTGTGTGAATCTCTCTACAAGGATCCAGCACGTATGAGGACGCAGCCGCTTACATTCAGTGTCAGTTTGAGGACCTGAATAAGAGAAAGGACACCAAAGAGATCTACTCCCACTTCACCTGCGCCACCGACACCAAGAACGTGCAGTTCGTCTTTGACGCAGTCACTGACGTCATCATCAAAAACAACCTTAAGGACTGTGGGCTCTTCTAAAACGAGCCATCTCGCTGGTGAGCAGCAGCACAACGGATTCATTTTTAATTCATTCATCGACATGATTTTGGTTAACTGTTTATTTATCCACTAAATGTTCCCTTTCACAGCGTTGACTGCGAGTGGCCTGATGGGAAATCTTTGGGAGAACCAGAGCAGGAGGAAGGTCAACCATGAACCTGAATGCGTTACTTAACTTTATATTTATGTTCTCAAAACCTTTTTTTTTTTTTAGCGCATTTTAGGGAAAAAAAAAAAAGAGAGCATTTTGTGTAAAATATTTGTACAACTGTAATTGTTGCTGGAGTTTTTCACAGTTTTAGACGTTGATTTTACATGTCCTTTTTTAAGGGTATTTTTCATTCAATGGGATTTCGGGAACATCATTCTGTCGCTTTCTGTCTTTAAGGTCATGTGCCTTGCAGTTAATGTTGCAGTGCTTTTTCCCCACTTCAGCTATGTTAAATAACTTGATATTTATCCACACAGTTTTCATCTGTTCAGTAGTAGTCTAGACTATGAAAGCAAGATATTTTTGAGACCAAACACCTGTGGGAGCTGTGAATTCAATGGGGAAAAAAATCCAAGTATGTCAGAATAGTTCTGAAAACCCGAGTGCAAATGTCATTACCAGTGTGCGTGTTTTCAGATTTGCCTGTGACTGGAATGATGGAAAAACTGTGGTGAGCCTGAAATTTCCTGATGAATTGGTTCCTCTGCACCTGCAAATCATGAACTGTTTTAATGGAGAACTTGGCAAAAGGTCAACATTTTGCTTCTTTTTTTAATTGATCAAAGGGAACTATTTTTGAATCCATTAAAAGGGACCAAAGAATTTCTTCAGAATTCCTGTAAAACTTTCTTTTTTGCACTAGGTTCACATAACCATGTTACATAACACATGATTTGACAACCTGTACAATGTAATGTCATGTAGAAGCCCTCAGTAGGAGGCTTTTCTGTTAGTAACATTTAAAATTCACATCCCTTTAATGTAGGTTCTCATTGTTTGGGAACAAATGTTGACTAATATTCACTATTTTGCTAATAAAAATGCTGTTGAAATAACGGCATCCTGAAATAAAATTTTCAAGAGTTCTTCACTTTTTGTGCAAATGGTCCATTCCATAACACGTTCTTTAAATAGCAATCTTCAACCTCATATGCACAGAAAAACCACATTTGAGAGTGTTTTTGCTTTAAATAGAGGTTTTTGAAGTGATGAGATGTTCATAAATCAATACACCCCCACCACAGGAATATGCTGTAAGAGCTCTTGCTTAAAGCATGGGAGCATACTGCACTCTTGTGGCGATGACAGGAAAGGGAGAAACTGGTTTCCCATTGGCAGTTGTGTGTCATGTAGAACATGCAGGCAAATTATTTGAATGAATTTAGGCTAAGCTTTAGGACTGATGGGAAATTGCTGCAAAGATTTATTTATTTACAGATAGAAATATGTATAAAGCAGGGTTATTTTAGTTAACTAAAACCATAAAAAGTTAATTACTTGGAAATAATGTTTTGGGGAAAAAAACTAAACAAATTTAACAACTTCAAAATAATGTTTGCAGGGGGAAAAAGTAATTAAAAAATAAAATAAAATACCCAACCTCATTTCATTGAATTGCAGAGGCAACATTTCTTAATGTATCATTTAATTTAACTTAATGTACTAATATATCTAAACCTGAAATAAAAACAAATAAAACTATATAGCTTTATTTTTTTTTAAATGACACAAACACAACACAAAATATTGAAAAATAATGCAACAAAATTACAAAAACTTTTAAATTGAAACCATATTCAGTTAAAAAAAGTGTGTGTGTGTGTATATATATATAGTTATAGTGTGTAAACGTTTTCTTTTATAATTTAAAATTTGATGGCATATATAATTTTCTGCAATATTTCTTCAGTTCTTAAAAGAACGTTTTTTTTTTTTGGAACCTTTTCCAATGTAAAGGACCTTTTGTGGAATAGAAAGTTTCCATGGATGTTAAAGGTTCTTCATGTTACCATAGATGCCAATAAAGAACATATGTCTATCTGTACACACAAGTAATTCTCACCTTTTTCCTAATTTATATAATGGATGACTTCCCATTTGAAAAGCTGGCTTAAATTGTATTAAATTAAATTATTTGTACTAAATCTGGATTCATGTGTTGTGAGACACCCTCCAATAAATTGTAAAACCACACAGTACCGATCTCCAACCTTCACCACAACTGACTTACAGCATTAGATCATCCACATCTCCATGTGGCCCATGCAGGCTCTATTTTAGGGTAAGTTTGGGATTTAAATGTAAGTGATTTGACTATTCTCTCAGACTCCCGGGGAGATCAAACGGACGGCTAATACAGTGGGAGAAAAGAGATGGAGAACCTGATCAAAAGAATCCATACTTTACTACACCGGACCTCCAATATCCTGATCAGATGCAGCATTAGGGCTTTGAACAGATGACGCCTCTTCTCTTAGGAAATGACTGATCATTTAAAAGGCCTGTGAGACATACCAGATGACTGACTATTTTAGCAACTTTAATCCACTCTGTGTACTTTGTAGATGGCAAATGGGTGTAATTATTTTTTGCATATTGCATGTGCCAAGCCACAATAGCTTTTAGGATCAATTTATGGGCATTTATATATTGCTGAATAACAAGTTGCCTTGTGTGGTAGTAATATTATTTAATGGATTCCAACTAATGATGTAAATTGAAAATGTACATTTTTATTGTAGCTCTTATATCCTGGCTGTAAAATATGTGCCCATAAACTGCTATAAATAAGTCTAGCAATAGATATAGACCTTTTTATGGTTGGAAATAGAACAGCTGTGTAATCCTAATCCAGACAATATTGGACTGAACATATTATCCACTTAATCTGCATATAATTTGCATGATCTAATTATGATAAATGGTACATCTCATCTAATATAGCCTACTTATTTAATAACCATGATTATGCATCATACTAACACAAACTATGCTGAATTTGGGAGCTGAATACAGTCGTGGCCAAAAATATCGGCACCCTTGGTAAATATGATCAAAGAAGGCTGTGAAAATTAATCTGCATTGTTAATCCTTTTGATCTTTTATTTGAAAAATTCTGAAAAATCTAACCTTTCATTGGGTAATAACAATTTAAAATGGGGTAAAATATCATTATGAAATAAATGTTATTCTCAAATACACGTTGGACACAATTATTGGCACCCCTAGAAATTCTTATGAGTAAAATATCTCTGAAGTATATCCCCATTAATATTCACAATTTTGAGCCCTCCAGGGTGATTATGAACATGAAATTATCCAGCCATGGCTTCCTGTTTCACAGAAATATAAATAGGAGGGAAAACAAAGCCCAAATTCCCTTAATCATCCATCACAATGAGAAAAACCAAAGAATATATTTCTGATGTGCAGCAAAAGATAATTGAGCTTCACAAATTAGTGAAGTGGCTTTAAGAAAAGAGCTGGAGCAGTGAAAATTCCCATTTCCACCATCAGGGCAATAATTAAGAATTTCCAATCAACATAAAATGTTACGAAACCGCCTGGAAGAGGACGTGTGTCTATATCGTCCTAATGCACGGTGAGAAGGAGGGTTTGAGTGGCTGAAGACTCTTCAAGGACCACAGCTGGAAAATTGCAGAAAATAGTTGAGTCTCGGGGTCAGAAAACTTTGAAAAAAATTGTCAAACAGCACCTACATCACTACATGTTGTTCGGGAGGGTTTCAAGAAAAATTCTCCTCGCTCATCCAAAAACAAACTCCAGCATATTCAGTTATCAGACACGACTGGAACTTCAAATGGGACTGGCTTCTACGGTCAGATGAAACTAAAAAATGAGCTTTTAGCAGCAAACACTCAAAATGGGTTTGGTGAACACCCCATGTGTACAATGAAATATACTGCTGTATTTTTGATGTTGTGGGCCTATATTTCTGCTGGAGATCCTGGACATCTTGTTTAAATGCATGGCATCATGGATTCTATCAAATACCAACAGATAAACAATTAATAAGTGACTGACTCTATTAGAAATCATATAATGGGCCGTGTTTGGATCTTCCAACCGTACAATAATCCAAACACAAACCTCAAAAACAACACAAAAATGGGTCACTGAGCACAAAACCAAGCTTCTGCTGACCATCAGTCCTCTGATCTGAACCCTGTAGAAAATGAGTGTGAACTGAAGAGAAGAAGCACCAACATGGAGCTGTGAATCTAAAGGGTCTGGAGTGATTCTGGATGAAGGAATGGTCTCTGATCTCTTGTCAGGTGATCTCTAACCTCATCAGGCTTTATAGGAGAACATTAAGAACTTTACTCTCATTCCGGCGTAATAATCAAGGAACTTTGCTGCCGTAACATGGCCGCAGCAGGCGCAGTGATATTATGCAGCGCCTGAAAGTAGTCCCCAGCTAGGTAACTAGTTATAATATAGGTAGGGACTACTTTCAGCCGCTGCGTAATATCACTGCGCCTGCTGCCGCAGCAAAGTTCCTTGATTATTACGCCGGACTGGGAGTATAGTTCCTAATCATATCGGCCTAGAAAATTGCATTTTCATTTTCCGCCGGTCTTAGTACACGATATAACTACAGAAGAGTCAAGTTTTAAAAACGAAAACTATCAAAACTCTTTGGTCATTTTTGAACGCGATGCTACTGGTCTAATCGGATTCAATGATCTATGCTAAGCTATGCTAAAAGTGCTATCGCCAGACCCGGAGATCGGCTGAATGGATTCAAAAACGGTAAAACTCAACTTATTATCTCTGGGGGAGTTGGAGAATGAACCTATTTCGAAAAAAAGTGGAGTGTTCCTTTAATGTACTTTTTATTATTTTATTAATCCACATTTTAAAACATGAATTAAATAAACAGTTTTAATTTTTTCTTTTTATTTACACATTTAAAAATGTTTTTTTTTTTAAATTGATTGTTTTATTGTTTTATTAAACTACATTTAAAAACACGAATTAAATAAACATCTTTAAATATGTCAATTAATTTGTCCATTTAAAAGTGATTTATTTATATACATTTTTATGTTTGAATTATTAAATCAATAAATTGATTCTTCATTTTATTTTTTAAGTGGCACTCTCGGTCCTCCATACTAATATTGAATGAAATTCCTTGCAATTTCTTCGCAAAGCTGTAGGCTACATGCAAAAATAATGACAATACAAGGTTTTCGTTGTCGTTTTTGATTTTATGAAATAGTGCGAAAAACTCGTATTCTCTATGTGTTTAAAATAAATTGTTCTAAATGCACTTCGGATAGTTATGAGTTGATCCTTTATATTATGAGAACTGGCTCTTTAATCAGAAGAATAGGATGCGAATTGAGAGTCGATTCCTCAAAGGTCTGACATGTCCGGGCGTAACATAAGATGGACATTACCTTGATTACACATCACAGAAGAGAAGTAGTGGGTATTGATCCAAATAACTCGAATCTTTTGAATCCTTTAACATAAAAGATTCGTTCAGAGATTCATTCGGTGACTCTTCCTGTCAGTACACCAGTAGGTGGCGACCAGTGAGAGTATGTAGGACTCAACACTCAACAGATTTTGTTAAAAATACTTAATGTGATTTATTTTTTAAATTATTATAGGCCTACTTAAGTTATACTGATTTAGTTAAAATCGCAAATATCATAGTGTTTTTATAGAAAATGTGAAGATGTTGTCAATCATGCAACCAAACATAATCGCTTAATTTATACATATGAGTCAGTCACTCAACACGTTTAAAAAACAGAAGAATAGACTTAGTTTTATGTTTTAATGGAAAATGAGAAGCTCTTGCCAGTCTTACTACCAAAAAAGAAAAAAAAAAAAATATTTATAACATATAAAAACACATCAACATGCTATTTCTTCTGATGAATCGAGATATATCTGTCTTGAATTAAATCGGAATCGACTCGATCGATTCTACAAACCTGGAAATCTTGAAATGAACAACATGATATTTTGTTTAAAAAACTCACACATAGGATCAAATTATATTTGCACGTTTTTCTTATACTTCAATATTTATCTTGAACCAAATCTTGGATTCGACTCGATCGATTCCATAAACTTGGAAATAAAAAATCTTGCAATTGAACAACATGATATTTTGTTTTAAAAAAAAAAAAACATTCTCACATAGGAACAAATTATATAGGCTACTACTTTGCGCGTTTTTCTTATAAATCTATATATTTGTCTTGAATCAAATTTTGGATTCGACTCGATCGATTCCATAAACTTGGAAATAAAAAAACTTGCAATGGAACAACATGATATTTTGTAAATAAACCAACTAAAAGGGTCAAATTATACTTTGCATGTTTTTCTCATAAATCTATGTAAGCCTATTTTGTCTTGAATCAAATCTTGGATTCGAATAAAAAAAAAACTTGCAATGAACAACATTATATTTTGTAAACAAACAAACAAAAAGGGCTCGACATTAAAGGAACACTCCACTTTTTTTGGAAATAGGCTCATTCTCCAACTCCCCCAGAGTTAATAAATTGAGTTTTACCGTTTTTGAATCCATTCAGCCGATCTCCGGATCTGGCGATAGCACTTTTAGCATAGCTTAGCATAGATCATTGAATCCTATTAGACCAGTAGCATCGCGTTAAAAAACGATCAAAGAGTTTCGATAGTTTTCCTATTTAAAACTCGACTCTTCTGTAGTTATATCGTGTACTAAGACCGGCGGAAAATGAAAAATTGCGATTTTCTAGTCCAATTTGGCTAAGAACTATACTCTCATTCCGGCGTAATAATCAAGGAACTTTGCTGCTGTAACATGGCCGCGGCAGGCGCAGTGATATTACGCAGCGCCTGAAAGTAGTCCCCAGCTTATTACGCCGGAATGAGAGTATAGTTCCTAGCCAAATAGGACTAGAAAATCGCAACTTTTCATTTCGCGCCGGTCTTAGTACACGATATAACTACAGAGTCAAGTTTTAAATAGGAAAACTATCGAAACTCTTTGATCGTTTTTGAACGCAATGCTACTGGTCTAATCGGATTCAATGATCTATGCTAAGCTATGCTAAAAGTGCTATCGCCAGATCCGGAGATCGGCTGAATGGATTCAAAAACGGTAAAACTCAACTTATTAACTCTGGGGGAGTTGGAGAATGAGCCTATTTCCAAAAAAAGTGGAGTGTTCCTTTAACGCTTATCCGGGACAAGTGAATGTTTTGGACGGGCAAGTGAAAGAGAAATTTACTTGCCCAATCGGACAAGTAACTTGAAAAAGTCAATACCAAAAACAATAATAACTGCCTTTATTTGTGATACAGCCTTTGTTATAGGGGTGTGCGATTATATATCGTTTGCGAGAAATTCGTAATTGTTGTTTTAACGAGTACATTGCAAGAATCAAACAAAGACTGCACGCATAATTACGTAAAGTCGTCTAGGTTAGACTAGCTGACGTGCATTCTTTCACTGCATGATTCAGTATTACAATTACAATGCATGAAGAATGATCAGAAAATTCAAGATATGGGGGAGGAAAATGTATGCATTTATATCATTTCATATAGTTAATATCACACGAAGATCGAACGCCGGTTTTTTTTTTTGCTTCAAAAATCATCATGATTACAAATGATAACAGTTCAATAAACAAGAAGTTAACATTTAAGAGACTTACGTTTTAGACACCATATTGCCTGTTTTTGCTCTATTTCACCAACAAAAATAACTCCAAACATAGCCACAGCGCTGTTTTGCGTCTCTGAGGAAGATGACGGTGTTTCGTTCCTGAATGAATCAACCGTTTAAATGATTCGGTTCAGTCGCAATGATTCACTTATTAACAGTGACTTGATGCCACCTACTGGTGGTTTTAATTTCACATTTACAGTATTTTTTTTATTTTTTATTATTTAATTTAATTTAATCAGTATTCAACGTTATATGTATCAAAACATTATTTATTCATTTGTAATTGCAGATTAAATTATTCCATGTCCCTCAGAGCTGCATTAAACAGTGTGTAAATATATCTATTCCACTTCAGATGCAGCTTCTGTTTCCTCTGCATTGCAAAGATGAATTTTGTTGAAACTGATTTCATTTGTTTGGTAACAGCCCAAATGTCTTATACTAATTGACTGATTAAATTTAACTAATTAAACATTTTTAAATTTAAGTTTGAAAATAATGAAAATTTATATAATATAAATATTAGCATTTTATTTTTAAATTCACTATAAAATAATTGTATTTGTATTTAATTCTAACTTTATATTTTAAAATATAATAGTATTATCACACTATTATTTTGTTCATTATTTCATTTAAAAAGGAAAATCTAAATAAACTAAATGTGTTTTCTATAACTACAATAAGTAATTATATTTATAATTCAATTTAACTTAATTTTTTCTCTCCGGGCAAGTAACTTTTATACTCGGACAAGTAAATGACAAATTTACTTGTCCGAAGGACAACCACATGAGAATGCTTAATGTCAAGTCTTTGTACGTTTTTCTTATAAATCTATGTATTTGTCTTGAATCAAATCTCGGATTCGACTCGATCGATTCTATAAACTTGGGAATCGAAAACACCATAACCCTTCCGTTTGAGCCAGCTCTCATTGCGCACCTTCCTTCCCTTTTCGTCCAAGGCTCACTTTTTCTTGAAGCCCGTTTTGAGGAATGCACGCTCGTCTTGCACTAGCATTCCTGCCTCCTCCTAGACATCACATCCGGGTCACTCGGCAGTCAGCGTGTAAGCGAGCGTGCTCCTCCATACAGTTGCGTACTGCTGCTGCAGCTCTCAGCGCAACTCCACTGCATGTAACATGGACACTACGAGCAGCGGCCAGCCGCGGAGGATCTGAGCGCGCCTCGGGACTCGCGATACGCCACACCGGGGCAGGGATGAGGTACCATCCAGCAGCCGCACACTGGTAGGCGAGTCGTCAATTGTCAGCGATGTCAAAGAGTCTGAAGAAGAAGAACCACTGGACGAACAAAGTCCACGAAGCGGTGCTCACTAGGAATAAGGAGGGCGAGCTGGGGTTCGACTTGAAAGGGGGCGCCGAGAACGGCAATTTCCCTTATTTTGGGGAGGTGAAGCAGGGTAAGGTGGCCATCCAGAGCGGCAAGCTGTCCCAGGACGAGCTGCTCTTGGAGGTCAACGATACACCGGTGGCGGGGCTCACCATCAGGGATGTGCTGGCCGTGATCAAGCACTGCAAAGACCCGTTCCGGCTGAAGTGCGTGAAGCAAGGTGAGGATAAACATCAGCGCGCCGCCGTCTCTCTGTGTGAACGAGAGAGAGAGAGAGCGACCCCTCCGCTGTCTGGGGCTGCTGTCTGCACATTATTCCCGCAGAAATCCTGTTTACACACAAAGGTGCATTTCAGATCCCGCGCGTGATCGCTGTGGTTATCGATTGAAGCCGCCGCGAACGTTCCACCGTCGCTCCCGGCAACAGAACTTACAAAATGTGGCGGATTGTCACAGAAACATGTCAATGAAATTTGAGCTTTGTTTGGTTTCTAAGTACCGTGGTATCATGCGCGAGGGGGCGGGGGGTGTTCAGCCCCGTGTCGGAGATATTTTGGCCCGCGGGTCCGCCATGGGCGAACTGGGCGAATATTTGAAGGCAATTTCATTGATCTCGTAAATTGCACGGTGGCTGTGGCAAGCCAACTTAACATTGATTCCTTAGCACTAGTGGCTATTGTTACTAATATTTATGATAGTAGCCTATACATCAGCAGTATTCTACTAGTACTTGGTCTAGTAATCCAATATTTCAATTTCAGTAGCAACTATTTATTAGATTCTGTTCCAGAAATGGGTCATATTTGTTCACTTAGTCACTAATATTTACACATTCTACTACGTTTGCTAGCAGCCACAATCGCTACAGTGATGATTAACTAGTCCACTGTCACTAATCCTTAGCACTAACTAGTAGACATTAAATGGGTCCTATTATGCTTTTTCAATTTTTGAATTTTAGTTAGTGTGTATGTTTGGGCACAAAAAAGATCTACAAAGTTACAAATCTCAAAGTCCACTCCAAAGGGAAATATTTCCTTTAAAAAAAAATCCCTTTTCAAGAACTACAACGAACGGCTCATTTGGACTACAAAGTTGTTTTCCGGGTGTTGTGACATCACAAAGTGGTCCATTAGAATATCATTAAAATAAATCCCGCCTACTGAAATTCGAGTGGTTGGGGGCTGGGGAGTTAGAACACTTGAGTGCAGTACAATACTGGATGCATGTAATGTCTGATAAAGCAGCCTTTGTGAGGGAGCTCTGCTTTGTGTTCAGCGTTACCAGGGAAACCTCGCTCTCTCCCGCTCCAACAGCGCCTCCTGCTGGCAGAGAATGAACTTGCATATATGCCGCCACAAATAGTGTAACACCGTGTCCTAACTACACGCGATGAAAGGTATCTTTTCCATGTTAATCAGAGTTTTTGTCCTAACTAGCCGCGACAGCGACACGCGAAATTTCTAATTTAGAAACGGTTTCTATTTCCGCGACGTCGCGGCTGGAACAACAACATACAAACTATATGACAGTAGATAATCTCAGGTGATTATATGCTTTATTCAAAGTTAAACGTGTCTAATATGAGTTTAAATATCATATTGCGTGACCCTATAGCCATACTGAAAGCAACAACAGATAGTTTACCTCTGATCTTGAAAAATAAATTAAATCAAAGATGACCGTTAAAACTGTGAACTCGCTGCGAACCAACAAAGTATTCCATAACAAAGATGTTATCAGTCACTCAGTATATACATTTAATTATGTTAAAAAGCTTTAAAATTTATGAATTATGAATTATAAGCGTATCCATTTCGTTGCAAGAGCAGTGCGCTTCCATAGAGAGCCCACCCACACACGCTTCTGATTGGCTGTGATATTTGATTGATGCTGTGGCGTCGCGGTGTCGCGTCGCGTCTGGTGTGGACACCCAAATTGCTTGTCGCTGGAATCTTGTTGCGTCGGGTGTAGTTAGGACACGGTGTAACTGTGGGAAACACTGGACTATGGTATAAATAAATTCAACTGTATAACAGTTTCACTGCAATTCATGTTATAATGTTAGAATTAAAGAACAATAAACGCAATACATATTACCGTTGCACTTATCTGTACATAATAAATGCAGTTAATTCTAAGCGGTTGTTGACATCCTATCTAAAATGTGATTTAGCCAAAAAAAAAAAACAACGACAACAATAACGTTACCACAATATCCGTGCGTGCAAAGGTTCTGTGCGATCCTCTTGTTCAATATTCTCGGGGTCTGAACCCGGCTCAAATTGATATGGCAATATTGACGCCATCCTTGAAGGTCCCCTGAAATGCTTTGAAACGCGCAGCATTATTCTATGTGTTGACGTCATTTTAACTGAAACAGGAAGACAGGGTGGGACATATCAAGCAGCCCCTCCCCTTTTTAAAATAGCCAATAGCGTTCGTTTATATCACAGCTTGGGTTAAAGCCGTTCAGATGTTTGATCACTGATGTTTGACTGTTCAGATCAAGTTTTCCTAGTAATATTCAGGGTTATTATTGTTAATTAAAACATTTTTTGTTAATTGAACAAAGCTGAAATAGAATAAAATATAAATATTCATTGAAAAACATAAACTAAACAAAAATTAGAAATGTTACCTAACTGAAACTGAAATAAATTTTAAGTTTAAATAATATATATATATGTATGTATATGTGTATGTATGTATTTTTATATATATATATTAGTGGTGGTCCGTTATCGGCATTAACGTGCTGCGTTAACGTAAGACTCTTATCGGGCGATTAAAAAAAAATATCGCCGTTAATCTATTCTCAAAGTTGGGTCGGGAGCTGGGTCTATACTACGCAAGCTATGATGACTTTCACCTTGATATTTTAGCGCGGATGTATACCTAGCCGAACTGCACTGTAGGGGGCGAGAACGAGTCTTCGAACCTGTGTGTATGTCTACTGTGAAATTACCACATCAAACGTGACGTGCTAACATGGATGCAGCTATGAAGCCGCCGGGTTTGCTTCAGGGAAAATTATTTTTAAGAAGCTTCCCAATGGAAATCGGCAAGTCATTTCTGTCTCTACGTTACATGGTCGCGCTCTCTGTATCGCGCGCACAGCAGAGTTCCACCCCGGTTTGCACAAGCACACACACACACACACACACACACACACACACACACACACACACACACACACACACACACACAAACGTAAGCGCACACACAAGTGAGCACACTCCCGCTCCTATTTGTAAATATTAAGCAGCAAAACGTCTATTTAAATATCACTTCTGTGTGTCTCTGTGTTAATGTATGGCGCAGACGCACGGGTTTGTTCACTACTTATACAGAGGCGCGCGACGCTTGCGGTGATATTAACGTCTGTCGTCTCACTAAATGAGGACATAAATACATGAACAACATCTCCAGAACTGCTTTGAGAGTCACTTCATTCGAGCGTTTCATTTGAGAAAAACTATCCTCATATCATATACACAGAAATGTAAAGGTATTCACGGCAACCCGTCAAAATAAAAGTTCGGTTTCACTTGAAGACATTGGGCAGAACGTAATAGGCTACTACTACTAAAACTATTAAAACCTTATCTTTAAGGAATAATCATACAATGTCTTCAGTGTTGTTATCGATATTAAATTCTTGATGACTGCTAGTTGTTTACTACTAGTAGTGAACTTATTCTGATATACTTGTCAGAATTCAAATGAGCCATTTTAATCTAGATTAATCTAGATTAATTCCAAGATTACAGTGAGATTAATCTAGATTAAAAAAAAATTAATCTATGCCCACCACTAATATATATATATATATATATATATATATATATATATATATATATATATATATATATATATATATATATATATATATATATATATATATATATATATATATATATATATAAATATAATTATTATTATTATGTTTTATTTTTTTTTATTTTATTTAAAAAAAGCAAAAAAAACAACTGTAACTAGTAAGATTAGAAATGTTACTAATAACAATGGAGACAAAGAACAGTGTTTCGTAAATATGTACTAGTAAAGCTATATACTAAGTAACAGCTAGGATATTGGAAATATGCTAGTGAATGCATACCAGTAGTGTTGAGGAATCAATGTTAAAATGGCTTGCCATAAGGTGGCAGCTCTTAAAAACAATGGATTTCAGTGGTGAACAGGAGATGATGGGAAGTGCCCATGTGAATGGGAGGAGTGATGTTATCTCTCACACAGATGTTGACTTACAGTGATGGGATTTGAGGACATGCAGCTGTCTTCAGGTCTACAGTGCTGAGTTTTCAATAATGCTTAAAGTACATTTGCAGTATTTTTCGTCCTTGTTTGAAGCAAACTTCAGCTCCTAGGCCAGTGCTTTGGAAAACATCCCCAACTCCCAAGTGAAAGCAAAAAATATCTTGATGCAAGCAATGGTTTTGCCTAGGGAGATGCAGATCAGTGGACTGACTGAGTAAATATTGACTGGCTGCTGAAGATCAGGGTTTGGGGAACTTGTCCGGCAGGCGTTTTATAGTCTACTTGTATTGTAAAATGGTGTAGGAACACAGAGACTAGTGTAATAAATTCATTTTAATGATTGAAAGAGTAGGTCATTTGAATGCAAGGATGGACTGCTGTTAGAAAGCACACTGATTTTTTTTCATGGTAAGCCCATGGACTTGTGGGTTGGTTGTTGAAACCTAAGTAATATACATTGTAAATCTCCATATTTGGGATTTATACCCGACTCTGTGATTTAATCACCCTATTCGATTGATGCTTTTTCTAACAGTTGTGTAATTTGATTGTCCCACTAATGCAAAAACAGGTAAGAGATGCTTGACCCCCCCCCCCCCCCCCAAAAGGAACGATTTTGGAATGGTGATTAAATTATGTTGTTCCATACCTGCACAAATGAACAGTTTTTGTCCATACAGTGAATGCCATTGGGGTCCAAAACAACATAGAATCTCACTGACTATCATTGTATGGACAAAAAATATTGATACATTTTTCAAAATGTCTTTTGTGTTCCTCGAACGAAAGAAACAAACTCCTAAAGGGTTGTAACAACATTGTACAGGTTCTGGATTGGTAAGTAAATGATGTTGTTCCAAACCTGGAACACAAAAAAAGATATTTTATAGGAATTAACACTTTTTTCCCAAACAATGAAAGTCAATGGGCTCCAAAACAACACTGAACCACATAGACTTTCATTGTATTGACAAAAAACACTGATCGATTTTTTTTAAATATGTCTCAAAATGGTTTGAAATGAATTTTCATTTTTGGATTTTTTTTGACATTACATGAACAAATACAATAGGTGATAGTTATTATATGCATGTGATACAGAAGGTAATGGTATTAGATGCACGTGCATCATATGCTGTGAGATTTGATTGGCCAATGTTTTTTTTAGTCTCAGCCCATCTTGCTTTGATTTGATGGAGGAGATGGTGTGTGTTGTATTGGTGTGTGTGTTGGTGCATGTCCAGGACTCACTTTTGTGGCTTGGTGGTTACAGGGACTTTGATGCCCGACTTGTCATAATGACCCAGTTCTGACAGTTTTATAAATATCAAGCAAAGTAGTCAACTAGGCTGCCTTCATACAATCACATTTATGCATAGCAGCACGTTTGATTTGGAATAAAGCACATCTATTGGCGTCTTATTTTAGCAGTCGTCTTTCATGTTTTCATTTAATCTTCTGAGGCAGATATTTGGTTTAGTGTTCTTGTAATCCTGTGCCGCCACACTACTTCGCTCTCAGTGCATTGACCAATCCGATGCTGTGACCTTCGGTTTCTGAGACACTTTTGATGCGTTGACGGTTTTTAAATATCAGCAATATAATCTCATTATTTTTCAGTTGTGAAGTGCAATAATTGGTTATATAACATGTTCAGTTTGCACAAATGGATTTGCTAGCTGATTAACACGAACATAACTCTGAGCAGATTTCTGCAGCCTCGGGGGTTTAACTTATTTTGCTTTGAAGTGTAATTTATCTGTGTGTGACAGTCATTATTCTGTCATAATGGTCGGCATTTTCCTTGGAGATGTGAGATAGATTTGGTATTTCATCTTGCATTTAGTCATTTTAAATAAGTCATTTTCTTTCATCTGTGTTTATCAATATTTCATCATCGTCTCTCATCTCTTATGATCTCACTTTCCTTTACATCTATAAAGAGTACACATATGAGTGGGGTAAGATGTGTCATCCCTTAATCTAGCAAACTGTGCATAATGTTTATCATATATTTACAATGAACCCATCACCTCCGTCTAGACTGAGAGATGCACGTGAGAAATGTGAAACATTTTTAATGCTAAGAATGGATGTTTTCTAAATGGCAGTCAGATAAAGAGAATTTTGTTAAAGCAAAATTATTTTGGTAGAAAAAAAAATAATAATAATAATTATATATATTATACATTATGTTAATGAATTGGCAATTTATAAAACAATGTTTATTATTTAATTGAATTTCAGGTGATATCAGACAATGTATTTTTGTTTAAGTTTAATTCATTTTTATTTCAATTTTTGTTCAGTTTTAGTTTCTAGTTAGTAATCTTATTCCTTAAACTTCAGTGTATTACAGTTGGAAAGTAGAATTTCAAATTTTTATTTAGAATTTAAAATGCAAAAACGCCAACAAAAAAAACCCTAAAATATTTTATACTTTTAGTCAGCTAACCCTAGTGATGATAATGTTGCCTAAAGCACAGTTTAGTTTTATACAAAAAAAGTGGCACATCTTACCCCAATCTCCTTTAAACTGCACATTTCATTGATAGCATTCAGTGCATCTTTATCTGCATTGGTTTAACCATTTAATCTTTAACAATAGAACAATTTCTGTGAAAAGCACAAGGAAAACTTTGCCCACCTGCCTGTAGTTGAGCAACTGAACCCGCGTCTCACAGTCTCGCATTTCTAGAGGCAATTTAAATTATTGTTATTTACTTGTTTATCTCTATGCTCAAACAGCAGATGGCAGCTGTGAAGTGAATTTTTTTTTTTTTTTTTTTTTTTTTTTTTTTTAAATGGCCTATTCCATAAACTACTACTTGTTTAATTAGTTTTTTGGAGAAGAGAGCTCAGTTCATAATTACATTTTTGGCACAGCATGGCTGTGGAATGAAATTAAAGTTTTTTAAATTTCTCTCGTTTATGGAATTTAGGAATATGTGCATAGTCAAATTCAATAGGTCACAAGACAAACATGAACCAAAGATCACTATTTACTTTCATTGTATGGAAAAGAGCAGCGTGAACATTCTGCTAAACATCTCCTTTTGTGTTCCACAGTAATATCAGCATGAGGATGAGTAAATGATGAAATTTTTTCATTTTGTATGATCTATCCCTTTAATACAGCGAGCTGTTTTGATACATCTACCATTTGTCCTCCTCGTTGTAATAATAACGCAGCATATTTATTAGACGCAGACTGTCTCTTGGCTGGTCGCAAATCTGGAAACAATTCCCTAAGAGAGCTGTGAACGCTTTTGAGCTTTTGTGCGTTATGCAATGTAACTTTCCAGCTATTTTGGCAATTTTGTCTAGACCTAAAGGTTGAAACGCACCTTTCGGCTCCACGTTCGATTAATCATGAAAACGGAAAATGCTTTAGCAGCGCAGAGCATTATATTCTGCAGTCTTCCACTCACTAAGCAAGTGGAGCACAAGTGCCACCTAATTTGTAAAGCAGATCCATCTGACATCCCTCTAGGCTGCTATTTGGGATTATGATGGTTTTAATGTGCTTACCACAGTGACTGATTACAATCAACCGGACAGAACTGCAAGGTTCCCTTCAGACAGAATGATATACTTTAGGCTGATGTTGTGATTGCCATTTAGAAGTGGGTTTACCCTCGGCCAATCAGGGTGCAGAAACCTCTTTGATCCATTATTAAGTCACGACTACAAGCGCACAAGATGTCAAAGACAGCTGCCTTGAATGTTAACATGACAAACGCGGGCGCTGGAGACTGCGCAAGCAAGATTTCTGTTTTTATGAAACAGTTTCTCACTGTTTTTCACACTTGCTGGCTTACTTTGATTATCCGCATGAGAAAAACATATTTAGTAAATAATTAATTATGATGTGGGTTCTTATCCTTTAGATCTGTGCATAAAAACGCTTGGCCATCTGTCATGAAGTGAACGCTACTGCAGTTAATTTCGCCTCTGTGCTCTCTACACTGCAGGGACCCATGCATCTCGGATAGCCTTATAAAAAGAGATTTCATTTTCTTAAATGCACGTGTCTTTCATTCTATATTCTTTCTTCTATTGTGTTCGTTACCTTGAGATGCACACATTATACTGTAGTCATGCACATGCAGGTTTGTTGCTCCAGTTTACAGTGCAGCTGAATACCAGCCAAGGACCTTTTTTGCTTTTAATATTGTAACAAAAATGCTGATGTTACTTTACAGCATACCACTTATATCCTACAATAATTTGCTGTATGGTTTTAATTTCTTTTAAGTCATCAAACAACATTCTGATTTACTGCCAAGTTCTTCAAAAATCTTTGTATTTATCAGTGTTATTTTAGTGTCACTGAGATACTATTATGGTGTTTTATATTTATATATTTTATATTTTTATATTTTCAGTTTTTATTTTAGATAAAGTTTGAGTAAATTTGTTGTTGTTTTTTACAGGTGTGTCTGTATAGTCTTTATTAATTTTTGTTTTGTTTTAGTTATTTTAGTACATCAAGTTAAACTAAATTAAAATGAGAAATGTTGCCTTGGTGATTAGCTAAAATAAAACATTTTTGTTTGTTTTGTTTTATTTAATTTGACATTTATTTTTTCATTCATTCTATTTTCAGATTTAGTTATAGTTAACTAATAACCCTGGTATTCATGTCAGATTCATGTGGTTTTTGAAAAGCTAGCTATTATATACAAATGCTTCAATTTAGTATATAATATATGTATATGTGTTTGTGTATTTATATATATGTGTATTTACAGTATCTCACAGAAGTGAGTACACCCCTCACATTTTTGTAAATATTATATCGTTTCATGTGAAACACTGAAGAAATGACACTTTGCTACAATGTAAAGTAGTGAGTGTACAGCTTGTATAACAGTGTAAATTTGCTGTCCCCTCAAAATAACTTGACACACAGCCATTAATGTCTAAACTGCTGGCCACAAAAGTGAGTACACTCCTAAGTGAAAATGTCAAATTGGGCCCAAAGTGTCAATATTTTGTGTGGCCACCATTATTTTCCAGCACTGCCTTAACCCTCTTGGGCATGGAGTTCACCAGAGCTTCACAGGTTGCCACTAGAGTCCTCTTCCATCACAGAGCTGGTGGATGTTAGAGACCTGAGCACTGACAGGCTGACCCCTCACCCCTTCAACCCCTGCAGCAATGCTGGCAGCACTCATACGTCTATTTCCCAAACATAACCTCTGGATATGACGCTGAGCATGTGCACTCAACTTCTTTGGTCGACCATGGCGGGCCTGTTCTGAGTGGAACCTGTCCTGTTAAACCGCTGTATGGTCTTGGCCACTGTGCTGCAGCTCAGTTTCAGGGTCTTTCAATCTTCTTATAGCCTACGCCATCTTTATATAGAGCAACAATTCTTTTTTTTCAGATCCTCAGAGAGTTCTTTGCCATGAGGTGCCATGATGAACTTCCAGTGACCAGTATGAGAGAGTGAGAGCGATAACACCAAATTGAACACACCTGCTCCCCATTCACACCTGAGACCTTGTAACACTAACAAGTCACATGACACCAGGGAGAAAAAATTACTAATTGGGCCCAATTTGGACATTTTCACCTAGGGGTGTACTCACTTTTGTGGCCAGCGGTTTAGACATTAATGGCTGTGTGTTGAGTTATTTTGAGGGGACAGCAAATTTACACTGTTATTCAAGCCGTTCACTCACTACTTTACATTGTAGCAAAGTGTCATTTCTTCACTGTTGTCACATGAAAAGATATAATAAAATATTTACAAAAAATGTGAGGGGTGTACTCACTTCTGTGAGATACTGTATATATGTATATGTGTATATACACACATGCGTGTATACAGTGGGTACGGAAAGTATTCAGACCCCCTTACATTTTTCACTCTTTGTTCATTAATGTACACACAGCACCCCATATTGACAGAAAAAAACACAGAATTGTTGACATTTTTGCAGATTTATTAAAAAAGAAAAACTGAAATATCACATAGTCCAAAGTATTCAGACCCTTTGCTGTGACACTCATATATTTAACTCAGGTGCTGTCCATTTCTTCTGATCATCCTTGAGATGGTTCTACACCTTCATTTGAGTCCAGTTGTGTTTGATTATACTGATTGGACTTGATTAGGAAAGCCACACACCTGTCTATATAAGACCTTACAGCTCACAGTGCATGTCAGAGCAAATGAGAATCATGAGGTCAAAGGAACTGCCTGAAGAGCTCAGAGACAGAATTGTGGCAAGGCACAGATCTGGCCAAGGTTACAAAAAAAATTCTGCTGCACTTAAGGTTCCTAAGAGCACAGTGGCCTCCATAATCCTTAAATGGAAGACCGACCAGAACCCTTCCTAGAGCTGACCGTCCAGCCAAACTGAGCTATCAGGGGAGAAGAGCCTTGGTGAGAGAGGTAAAGAAGAACCCAAAGATCACTGTGGCTGAGCTCCAGAGATGCAGTCGGGAGATGGGAGAAAGTTGTAGAAAGTCAACCATCACTGCAGCCCTCCACCAGTCGGGGCTTTATGGCAGAGTGGCCCGACGGAAGCCTCTCCTCAGTGCAAGACACATGAAAGCCCGCATGGAGGACTCCAAGATGGTGAGAAATAAGATTCTCTGGTCTGATGAGACCAAGATAGAACTTTTTGGCCTTAATTCTAAGCGGTATGTGTGGAGAAAACCAGGCACTGCTCATCATCTGTCCAATACAGTCCCAACAGTGAAGCATGGTGGTGGCAGCATCATGCTGTGGGGGTGTATTTCAGCTGCAGGGACAGGACGACTGGTTGCAATCGAGGGAAAGATGAATACGGCCAAGTACAGGGATATCCTGGACGAAAACCTTCTCCAGAGCGCTCAGGACCTCAGACTGGGCCGAAGGTTTACCTTCCAACAAGACAATGACCCTAAGCACACAGCTAAAATAACGAAGGAGTGGCTTCACAGCAACTCCGTGACTGTTCTTGAATGGCCCAGCCAGAGCCCTGACTTAAACCCAATTGAGCATCTCTGGAGAGACCTAAAAATGGCTGTCCACCAACGTTTACCATCCAACCTGACAGAACTGGAGAGGATCTGCAAGGAGGAATGGCAGAGGATCCCCAAATCCAGGTGTGAAAAACTTGTTGCATCTTTCCCAAAAAGACTCATGGCTGTATTAGATCAAAAGGGTGCTTCAGATATTTTTAAGTTTTTCTTTTTTAATAAACCTGCAAAAACGTCAACAATTCTGTGTTTTTCTGTCAATATGGGGTGCTGTGTGTACATTGAGGAAAAAAAAAAAGAACTTAAATGATTTTAGCAAATGGCTGCAATATAACAAAGAGTGAAAAATTTAAGGGGGTCTGAATACTTTCCGCACCCACTGTATATACATATATACATACACACACACACACACAACCCGAATTCCGGAAATGTTGGGACGTTTGTTTATTTGAATAAAATGAAAACTAAAAGACTTTCAAATCACATGAGCCAATGTTTTATTCACAATAGTACATAGAGAACATAACAAATGTTTAAACGGAGGAATTTTACACTTTTATCCACTAAATGAGCTCATTTCAAATGCTACAGGTCTCAAAAAAGTTGGCTCGGGGGCAACAATGGGCTGTGGGAAACAATGGGAAAAGATTCAGCTGGGAGAACATCTAGCAACTAATTAAGTTAATTGACATCAGGTCTGTTACATGATTAGCTATGAAAGGGACGTCTTAGAGAGGCAGTCTCTCAGAAATAAAGATAGGCAGAAGCTCTCCAATCTCTGGAAGACTGCATAAAAAAGGAATATTTTAAAAACAACGTTCCTCAACATCAATTTGCAAAGGCTTTGCAAATCTCATCATCTACAGAGCATTACTTCATCAAAAGATTAAGAGAAACTGGAGAAATCTCTGTGCGTAAGGGACAAGGCTGAAGACCTTTGTTGGATGCCCGTGGTCTTTGGGCCTTCAGACGACACTGCATCACTCATCGGCATGATTCTGTCATTGACATTACTAAATGGGCCCAGGAATACTTCCAGAAACCACTGTCGGTAAACACAATCTGCCGTGCCATCTGCAGATGCCAACTAAAGCTCTGTCATGCGAAAAGGAAGCCATATGTGAACATGGTCCAGAAGCGCCGTCGTGTCTATGGTCAGACGAGTCCAAATTTGACATTCTTGTTGGAAATCATGGACGCCTTGTCCTCTGGGTTAAAGAGGAGGGAGACCTTCCAGCGTGTTATCAGCGTTCAGTTCAAAAGCCAGCATCTCTGATGGTATGGGGGTGCATAAGTGCATATGGGCAGCTTGCGTGTTTTGGAAGGCACTATGAATGCTGAAAGGCATATAAAGGTTTTAGAGCAACATATGCTCCCCTCCAGACGATGTCTATTTCAGGGAAGGCCTTGTGTATTTCAGCAGGACAATGCAAAACCACATACTGCAACTATTACAACAGCATAGCTTCGTAGTAGAAGAGTCCGGGTGCTGAATTGGCCTGCAGTCCAGATCTTTCACCTACAGAGAATATTTGGCGCATCATTAAAACTCATAACCTCGATGCCCAGACGTCTTCAAACTGTTTTGAAAAGAAGAGGAGATGCTACACCATAGTAAACATGCGCCCGTCCCAACTATTTTGAGACCTGTAGCAGGCATCAAACTTGAAATGAGCTCATTTTGTGCATTAAATTGTAAAATTTCTCAGTTTAAACTTTTGTCATGTGTTCTATGTTATATTATGAATAAAATATTGGCTCATGTGATTTGAAATTCTTTTAGTTTTCATTTTATTCAAATTTAAAAAACGTCCCAACATTTCCGGAATTCTGGTTGTATATAACTCAATAAATCTTATAAAATAATGCTTTTTTTTTTGGTAGTTGCACCACATTTTGCATTTTATTTAAACTAACCTTGCCTTAAAAAAGGTCAAAATTTTGGTTGAATTTGTCTTAATTGTTTTCTTTAACTATTAATAATCATTCAAACAGTTGTATATAAAAAATCAATATGAATTTTAATTCAGAAATGATGGAACATGCTCATTCATGCTGTGTGAAGTAATTTTATGAGTGAATTTCATTTATTAATTAATGTGTTTTTGAATAAATTAATTGATCCAGGCAATGGTAATGTTTATATCAGCGAGAAGGGCTTTGAATCTGATACTTAAATAAAAATGAATAAAAAATGAGATCTTCTGTTCTTTTAAGTGAAAAATATCCTTAGTCAAGGGAGTCCACACAGTATGCAGACTCATGCTGTGTGTTTTATCACTGAATTAGCTTCGGGATCTAAAATACAGCGTCTGCAGAATAAATAAATGTCCATGTCCTACTAAAAATGCTAGACTTTTGAAATCAGCTTGTAGCGCTGCATAAAAGTGTATCACTGTAATTCATTGTGTATGAACTGTTTGCGTTCGATGTTTGCTCTGCAGCCCACAGTTTCCGTATTTTTGCTGTGGAGAATGAGGATGAGCAAAGTGTTTGTTTTGGGATTAGAGATGCGTACGCAAATTAAAGAGGTGTCGCCTGCTCGCGTGGAATTACTCAACAGCAGGATACAAAACAAAACCGATGCTTTAAGAGCCTGGAGTCATAGAGGCTGCCAGAGAAAGGTCTTTTTGTGTAGTAATCACTATGTGGCTGTAGGCTTTAATGTCTTGTTCAATGCCCCAGAGCGTGTGCTTTGTCACAGAGATCCAGAATTGATCCCCAGAGCGTATTTATTTACTTGAAATTCAAACTGTTGTTGTTTTTGTCTTTGGCTGAGTTGGACGGGATTGAGGTGGAAAATGCGTTCAGTCTGGCTCGAGCAAAACAGGTCAGTTACACACTGCCTTGATACTGTAATTACTAAAGGAATATACAATACATGTGTTTGTGATATAATGTTGAACACTACAAAAATGAATTTCAAAGTATTTCTTACAGTATTTTCTTACAGCCTACAGTGACACGCTTCTAATAGAAGTGAATGGGTATAATCTGTAAACATGAAAATACTCCGTTTCAGTAGTACAACCACAAGACGTAAACAATGAGTGTTAACATGATTTTATGTGAAAAAAAAAAATCACTGACCTTTCCTCTGTGAAAGTATATCTAATTTTAGTAAGTTGTTGCTATGACAATGTAAAATGACTGCAAAAATTATGCTTTAAACAGGTTTACAACTCAAATAATACTCAGAGAATGTAATTTGCTTTTATAAAATTATAAGCTTCGTATTTATGCTTCTAAAATTGTCCTGTTTTACTTCCATTTTGCCTTTTGTCCAGGTATGTTCTATTTTAATGTTGCTTATTGTTTGTACAATTCAAATACAATACATTTCTGCTTTTAAAATCTCCATAAATTGGTCCTATTCACTTTCATTGTAAGTGCCCCATTTTTTGCCTTTTGTGCAGGTGTATCATGTTGTAGTATTATTATTTTTTTCCAATTTACATACACTTTTTTTTTTTCCCGCAGAAGAATTAACGTAAGTGCTTTTATAGATTTATAAACTTCACATGCTTTTAAAAAGCCTCTAAAAACGTTCATCATTTGTTCCATTGAAAGATAAACAGACAGATACATCACACAATACAGACACTAGTGAAGCATGAGGTTAAACTGTAACTTTTTGCTGGTGTGGAATAGATGCTTTGGGAGAAGAGAGAATTGTGTCAATGGCATGAAATTAGGCCAGTGGCATTGGCCATAGAGAAGATAATTTAATACTGCAAACACACATATTCAAGATGTTTTTCTAGGAAAAATAACAGTGACCTTCCTCCAGCAGATGGTGGGAGATCACAGCACCGGTTGGGTGGGACGATGTCCCAGATGATTGTGTATGACAAAGACACATATTCGACATGACATCAACGCCTTTAAAATCTGGGCCTGATTTTATGCATCTAGGGCCAGTCATCTGAGCAATGCTCGTTGAAGTGGTGAAATATTGCATACCAGACAAACCACACAAAAATCACTTAGAAATTTGCTTAGAAGTTTCACACAAATGGTTAGGGTTTTGTTCAAATCTCTAAACCAAAAGTATGAGCAATAGCAATCACCACTAATAATGCCATTTCCATCTGAAAATGACTTGGTTGCCATAATTTTAGTTCCCCATAGTTTTTTTAACCACTTCAAGTTCCAGGGCTAATTTCTCATTGTCGTCAATGAAACAATGCAATGGAAACCTTGAAGTGACGTGCAAAGATTCAGTTTCTATATTTAGGAGAAAGACCAACCTGAACTCATCAGGATCTTTTGTGGAGTCAACAGAGAGGAAAAGGCTCATTCATTTTCAAAAAAGACTAATTCTGACTGATCAAAGTCTTTGCCATTGATAGGGTACAGACATCATAGACATTTTCTCATCACTTTTACCTGAACACAGTGCAGGATGACATAAATAAAATCTTTATCTTAGTACCTCCTGTTTGTTTGCTTGCCTTTGTCAAAAGAACACACCTCAGATTCTATATGATATTTTAAAGCTTTAATCTTTAGATTACCTATGCTATCATTTAACTCTTATTTAAAATGAAAATTTGCTGAAAATGTACTCACCCTCAGGCCATCCAAGATGTAAATGAGGTCGTTTCTTCATCTGAACAGATTTGGAGAAATTTAGCATTACATCACTTGCTCACCAGTGGATCCTCTGCAGTGAATGGGTGCCGTCAGAATGAGAGTCCAAACAGTTGATAAAAACATCACAGTAATCCACATGACTCCAATTGATTAATTAATGCCAATTAATTGTGAAAAGCTGCATGTTTGTAACAAACTAATTCATTATTGTATATTTGTGACCATGGACCACAAAACCAGTCTTAAGTGTCAATTTCTCGAAATTGAGATTTATACATCATATGAAAGCTGAATAAATAAGCTTTCCATTTAATGTGTGGACAATATTTGGCCGAGATACAACTATTTGAAAATCTGGAATCTCAGGGTGCCAAAAAAAATCTGAATATTGAGAAAATCACCTTAAACTTGTCCAAATGAAGTTCTCAGTAATGCCTATTACTAAGCAAAAATGAAGTTTTGATGTATTTACGGTAAGAAATTTACTAAATATCTTCATGGAACATGATCTGTACTTAATATCCTAATGATTTTTGGCATAAAATAAAAATTGATCATTTTGACCCATACAATGTATTTTTGGCTATAGCTACAAATGTACCCCAGCGACCTAAGACTTGTTTTATCGTCCAGGGTCACATTTCTCTCCTGATTCACAAAAGACTGGAGAAATTTTTCACTGCAGGAGAAAGCAATATTATGGATAGAGGACTTGTATTTTAGCCAGAAACAACGGTTTGAATTAAAAAAAAAATGTTTTATTGATTGTCTTATTGGTGGGTTTGTTTATTATCACAAACATGCAAACTCATGGACTCAACTGAAGCGGTGTCAATTATTTGTGGATTATTGTGATGTTTTTATCAGCTGTTTGGACTCTTATTCCGACGGCACCCATTCACTACAGAGGATCCATTGGTGATCAAGTAATGCTAAATTTCTCCAAATCTGTTCTTATGAACAAACAAACTCTTGGATTGCCTGAGAGTTGAGTACCTTTTCATTTTTGAGTGAACTATTCCTTTAAAGTTACTTTTTTTTATTCAGACAAAACAGTGTCGAATTTATTGGTTATAGGCCTTAACTACTACTATTTTTTTTTATTTATTTAGTTTTTTTTGGGTTCCAGCACTTTATACACTTCAAATTTGCGTATATTTCCATGTGTCTTAACAATTTTGCTGCCTTTGGGTTGTTACAGTTAGAGGTGTGAGTGGTTTTGTAATGTGACTCATCATCATCACAGGACAAACAAAGTGAGTCAGACGGAGATCTTCAGAACCATAATTAGCAGTTTTCTCTTTTCTTCATTTAACAAAAAGAAGAGATTGATAGCTCCGGCTATGCGTTTTGGATTCACGCCTAGTTGTTAATGTGGATTGTTTGAGTCAAAAAGACAAAAGGGTGTCATGCCTTATGTGCGAGTTGAAATGCAGGTGTCTGGGTCATTTTTCTTCCTTTTGCTGATCGTAGGTTTTCAAGCTACGTTGTGCCAAAGAGGTACATTGTGCTCCAACACTTTTTTTTTTTTTTTATGGTTCTGTCTCTCAGGATGGATTGAACCATTTTATTTGGCCTTTTTTATTGATATAGATAGTGGAGACAGCCAGATTCAAACCCAAATGAGCACCATGGCTTGATGTACCAGACTATTAGATCACAGCTCCAACAGTCCAGCTTTCTAAAGTGAGCTGTAAGACGTACAGTGATTGGATATCTCTGCCTTTGAAGAAAGAAACAAAGAGCTGAGCAAGAAATGTTGTGTGTTGTTTGTGTCTACTCAGAGAAGATGCAGAATCTGACCTCTCGTAGGAGTCGGTGGTAGCGAATAGGAGATATTGATTGGCCGGCATCACACGTGGTTTTCCTCTCCGTGTCCAGAGCTTTATCACAGCTCTCCGCTTTAGTCAGTTTGAGCCGAAGGGCTCTAGCACCAAACAACTTTCCACAGGAGGAAAACTTTCAGGCGATCGATACGCTGCTCAGCTGTCCTCAGCGAGGGCAGTGGTGTCAGCTGTGATTATGCTGTCAAAAGAAACTGCTGAAACTCATTGGAATGTTTTATTAACCTCCACTCTAGTGAGAACAAATCAATATGGTGACATATTCCCACCTTATCAGAGAGTATTAACCGTATTGTATGGAAGGTGTCGTGGCTCAGACCTGTGGAAAACCTCCTTCTGCCTCAGAGTGAAAAATAAAGGTAATTGTGACTTTAAACTCTGTAATTGTGCCTTAATTTCTTATAATTGTGATTTATATCTTGCAATGTGACTATCTCCCAACACAATCTCACAAGTGAGACTTTCCTTCTCGTAATTGTAACTTTATATCTCTAAATGTGATATTATATTTCACCATCGAGCCTCTAGATCTCACAGTGCGACTATATTGTGACTTTATATCTCAAAATATAACTTCTATCTCATAATTATTATGACTGATTTTCTTGTAATCATGACTTTATATATCAAAATGTGATTTTGTATTTTACAATGTGACTATATCTCACAATTAAAACTTTGTAACTATCTCAAAATGTAACTTTTTTTTTTTATCTCATAATTATGACTTGGTTTCCCATACTGGTGTGACACTATGTCTCAAAATGTGACTTTTCTATTTATTTCCTCAAAATTATTTCCCATAATTGTTCATCTCAGGGTGACTTTATATCTCGAAATGTGATTTCATAATGTGTTCTTACAATTGTGTCATATCTCACAATGTCACATTATAATTCGTAATTATGTAGTTTCTCATAATTGTGACTTTATATCTAAATATTACTTTATTATTAGTACAAATATTTCACAATGTGACTTCATATATAATAGTTATGACTTAATTTCTTGTAATTTTGACTTTGTGTCAAGATAAAGTCTCACAGTGTGACTTTATACCTTAAAATTTTACTATATCTCATAGTTGAGACTTCTTAAAATCTCACAATTGTGATTATATCTCAAAGTATAGTCTTTATATCTCACGGTTGAGACTTTGTAAATATGTGACTCATAACTATCTCATAATTTTTACTTTTTTTTTGTAATTGCGACCTTATATCTCCAAATGTGACTATATATCTTTCATTGCGACTATAAGACTTTCTTCTGTATATCTCATATGACTGTGTTATTGTGACTTTGAATTTCAAAATGTGAATCATAATGAATCTCATAATGAAGTCTTTCATATCTCACAGTTGAGACTTTAAATCTCATTGTTAGTCTCATAATTTTTATTGCGACCTTGTCAAAATGTGACTATATCTTGCATTGTGACTATAATGCTTTCTTCTTTATATCTCATAATTATTACTTTAGTTATTGTGACTTTGATTTCAGAATTTGACTATATCTCACAATGTAGTCTTTATATCTCATAGTTGAGACTATATCTCACAATATGACAATCTCAACATTTTGACATTGTTTTTTTTGTAATTGCGACCTCGTCTTGCATTGCGACTATAAGGCTTTCATCTGTATATCTCATAATTATGACTTAGTTATTGTGAGTTTGAATTTCCAAATGTGACTATCTCACAATGGAGTCTTGTACCTCAAAATGTGACTATATCTCAAAATTGATTCTTTATATCTTAAAATGTGACCTTATATCTCATATATTATAAATATGAATTCGTTTCTCGTAATTTTTAAATTTTACATCACAATTACCTTTTTTATTTTTCTCCGAGGCAGAAACAAGCCTTCATGCAGACCTTTTTAGGTTATAAATCAACCCGATTTCACACGATCGCAGTGTCCCATCCAGAACTGTACATCTCGTCTCTGTGCCTCTGTGTTTGTTTATGTACGTGTGTGTCTTTGAATTTATTGACTGTTTAATCAACAAGCATCTGTCATCACTTGTGGAGAAGTGGCTGATAGATGACACAAAGAGATGTCCTCTGGGATTGAGCGAAAGTGAGAGCGTGAGAAAGAGAGAGTGTTTTTAACAGCTGTCCGACTCACTCTCACCCTCACGTCATGCCTTTGCCCACTGTGTCATCTGTCGTGCTGATAAATGAAGCGACCGTGTTCTCTCACGAGTCAAAGGTTTGTCCTCCTCCACAAAATCTCAGCTGTGACCTCAGTCTCTCTCCTTGTATTATTGACTGAGTCATGAAGATGTATTCTCAGCAGATATGCCTCTTTTTTTTTTTTTTTTTCACAGGCCGAGCAACAAGATAAGTGATCTGAGATCAGTTGAAACGCCTCCTGTGCATTCCTCAACCGAATTTCAGCACTTAATAATTTTCTCCGCAGTCATTGCGTGCAGATGTTTCGCATACCAGCCTGGATGCTGTTGTTTTTCGTTTACCCACACGAAATTAATTTCTGATGTATATATCAAGGTCACCGTGCCTCACCATAACTATGGGTTATTGTTACTCCTGTCTACTGTATAATTTTCATCCTCATATTCCAAACAATCAGTATTTCAAGCTTCTTGATGACCAGAATCCATTTAAAACTCAATTGCAAACCTGTGAACACTGAAATCCAATATTTTGGAACAAAATGTTGATCTCAGTTTACCGTCAATATCCTCCATTGCGTGAGATTGGAGTGAGCTTGTCGATCTGTCACTGCTGCCTTAAACAAAGTAATATGTAGGGAAATTGTGGTTTTAATTTAGATCCACATATTCTTGCCTAAAAACTGTATGAAAGTTTGCAAATGCGATTTCTTTGTGTTGATGTGCTTTTATAAATCAGGAAATTACAAACTACAAACTAACACATGCTTTAAGGACAATAATTTTAATCATTATATATTTATTTTATACATTTAATTATATATATTTAATCATTACCTATCCATCGATGGATAGATGATAGATAGATAGATAGACACTTTTTTTTAAAGCCATATTTAGTGGGGTCCACGAATCTGAGAGAACATAAAAAATTTACAATAATATTGTAAATTTTTAATGTTCTCTCAGATTCGTGGACCCCACTAAATATGGCTTAAAAGAAAGTCTGTCTATCTGTCTATCTATCTATCGATGGATAGGTAATGATTAAATATATATAATTAAATGTATAAAATAAATATATAATGATTAAAATTATTGTCCTTAAAGCATGTGTTAGTTTGCAGGCAAAGTTATAACTAATCAGTTTTAGAGAAATGCAGTTGTTAGCACATTAACATAACACTAAGTAACTTTTAGATAGCCTATTAATTTCCAGCTGGACTTGGCCGGTCATTGTGCTCTCTGAGTGCGCGCTACTACTTGCCGTCTTCACTCTTGACACTGATGTGTTCACAAGGTCAACAAGTTCACACGATGCCAACTAGCAGGAAGCATCTGGTGTGAACAAGCTGGCCTTTTTGGTGGTGTGTCCAAAAGCATCTGTATCACGCACACTCACCCGCATCCATTGCAGTACTGTTGTTTGCAGTCAGGGGGCGATATTAGACTTCACTAACCACCCAGCAAATGAGAATACAGGCTTCATTGTGATAGGCTCTCGGCTGGCAGAACCTTTTTTCCCTGTCTCTGTTGTCTCCTGACTGTCGACGACTCCGTCTCTTCTCCTCCTCCTCCTCCTCCCGCGTTCCTTCTCTCCTCTGGATTAAATTAGCTGCAGAACGGAAGACTCCATCACTGCTGCATCCATTGATGTATAAAGGACTAGTTTAAAATAGGATTGAAAGCATAAAGGGGAATAGCTACAAGGATTTTGGCAGGGGTGAGTAGATCCAAGCCAGTGACCGAGGAGCGCATCATCTGGACCGCTGGAATTACAATTGGGATACAGTAGTTTTATGGGAAAGAGGGGGAGGAGAGAGCCATTATAATTATGGATGATGACAAGTGAGATATTTATTTAGGATTCCTGACCAAAGAAGTCTACTGGTGAGATGTTTCCTTTTGTCATTTCCTTGGAATGGTGTGACGGTATTCTGAAGTGTCCTTTCCGCCGCAACAGCTGTGCAAGCTTGATTTGTTGCATTTTTTTTTTTTTTTTTTTAACTTGAGCGACGTCTTCCATTCACAATGTCATGCAGAGATTTGACAATACAAAATTTTGACAATGGTGATTCTTCTAGCTTTATGAGAAAAAGATTATGGTCGTGTTAGAAAGGAAAACTGGTTTAGAAACCTTCCATGAATGGATTTTGGAGTACCAGGTTTTTGCCTTTGTTAACCGGTGACAATGAGATGTAATGTATTCTGAACTTGTGAAATGGTGTCCAGGTTTATGCCAGATGCTTTTATTCTCAGAGGATCTTCTCACACTGTGCTGGATTTTTGAATTTCCAAGCAGTGTATCCATGCTCAACTGTGGTCAAGGTTATGATTGGAGAAGGAAAAAAAAGGTAGAGCTGCTTAGCTCTCTTGAGGCAGAGTAGCGCGAGATGATTTGTCATTTTTCTGTCCTTTGTTCACCTTAGAGAAATGGTAGAAAGCACAAGTTCTCAAGCTACCTTTTATTTTCAGCATTTGTCTTGGTGTCTCTCGGGGACTTTTGCTCAAGATGTTATTAGGGAACCTTTGGAAGACTATCTGTCTGATAAATATAAGCCAGACAACACAGTCTGTTGAATGCATCAGTAAAGGGAATCTTTAGGGAATCGCATTGTATTTAAAATACAATTATTCGTATTAAATTGAAACGAGCTCCGAATATCACCTGCTGGATTTGACAACTTACAGCTTTTGAAAAGCTTATTCAGACTCAACAAATTGGACATGCTAATGCTAAGGAACACATGCTGTATAAGGGATTTCATGAGTTGCCTGAGAGGCTTGAAAATAAACATAATTTGTAAGGACCTAAGAGTGAACCTTGTGGAACTCCGCTTATTCAAACATACCATTATGCATTCAAACCAACAACTCTGTCTAGTGAAAAAAAAAAAAAAAAATATATATATATATATATTATATTTATACAGTGGTTGCCAAAATTATTTGAACACTAGTATTTTCACCAGCTAAAAAATGGTTATTTTTCAGTTATTTTTATCTTTTTCTGTAGTGTGTCAGTAGGAAATATCAGTTTACATTTCCAAACATTCATTTTGCCATTAATTGTAATAATTCAGTGAGATTTTTGTCTGACAGCAGCCAGTGCTCCACACAGAGATCTGATCTGATCATCATCTCGTCTGTCTGGAGTGACATGAAGAAACAGAACAAACTAAGACAGACTAAATCCAAAGGAACTGTGGCAACGTCTCCAAGATGCTTCAAGAAATCTACCTGCAAAGTTACCTAAAAAAAACGATGCGCAAGTGCACCGAGGGCAAAAGCTGCTTTAAACGCAGTGGTGGGCACACCAAATGTTGCTTTAATTTAGTTAGATGTTAATTGATAAAGTAAATCTATTTATGGCATTATTTTTTGACGGTATCCTCATTTTACAGCATTTTTACATAAGTGCCTAAAACTTTTAGCAGTACTGTAGCTTTGCAGGTAGGTTTCTTGAAGCATCTTGGAGACGTTGCCAGTTCTTCTGGATTTAGTCTCAGTTTGTTGTGTTTCTTCATGTCACTCCAGACAGACTGGATGATGATCAGATCAGATCTCTGTGTAGAGCACTGGCTGCTGTCAGACACCTTGTGCAAACAAAAATCTCACTGGATTATTACAATTAATTGCAAAATGAATGTTTGGAAATGTAGACCGATATTTCCTACTGACACACCACAGCAAAAGATAGGAATAAGTGATTTAAAACCATTTTTTAGCTGGTGAAGATAGTAGTGTTCTAATAATTTTAGCCCCCACTGTATGTAAACTTGTATATAAAATATATAAATTTAGATTATTATTATTTTTTTTTTGTTATTTATTGTGTTATTTATTATATGCTACCTATCCTTACTCTACAAGGCTGTATACCCTGTCAGCAATTGACAGGAAAATATAATGAGGAGGAGCTACACACTTTAACTTCATTAAATAATTGTGTGGGTGTCTCAGGTTCTGCATTTACCAGTGAACTTACTTTTTTTAAAAATTTTTTTTTTTAATTTACCTTTTTCAGGAGGTGTTGTGGATAAAGACCTTCGGCATTATCTCAACCTACGGTTCCAGAAGGGTTCAGTGGACCACGAGCTTCAACAAATAATACGTGACAACCTCTACCTCCGGACTGTGCCGTGTGAGTAACCTCTCTCTCTCTCTCTCTCTCTCTCTCTCTCTCTCTCTCTATATATCTATATATCTATATATCTATATCTATATCTATATCTATATCTATATCTATATCTATATCTATATATATATATATATATATATATACATACATATATATATATATATATATACATATATACATACATATATATATATATATATATATATATATATACATTCATATAGTTTGGGTTTCTTAGCATTGGTCATCTCCATAAGTATGGTGTACAAAATCCTGATGAGGAACTTCAAGAGGACAACATCTGAACAACTGAAAATCTTTTTCATCTGACCACAACAATCGACAAGTGGAATGGCATTTTGCACAGTTGCTTTGCTCACTGTGAAATCTCATTGGTCCAGAATTCTGCTCCTCATGACTGTACATTAACTATCATCTATGCACTTTTACATTTAGTGTGGACAGACAGATTGCTTGTTGCATTGTGCCTACTTAACAAAGGAAGTGTCCATTTTTTGTTGTACTATTTTAGTATTTTTTGGTAGTATTTAAAAAAAAAAAACATTCTCTTGGTCTTATTATATATATTAATGGAACTTTTGTTTATCATTTTGGAAAAAGAGTGAGGACGGGCTCTCCGAACCTGCCAGCAGATCTGTGAGGGAAGGTAGTTACAGCTAAAATGAGCCAACCTGTAATAATGTGGAAGTTGTTATTGTTGTGTGGGGGGTTATGGGAGAAACATGGAGACAAACCCTCCCTGATATGTCTGGGTGCCATCTCAATGTATGATGCAACCAGATAGAAAGAACCGATATGGCTTATTTTGTTTTAAAGCTCTATGAATGGGTTTTTACTCAGTCAGACATAATAGGAAAAATTGTAATTTTGCACAAAGCGGCAGCTTCCAGTTAGAGGTAAATGACAGGAATGTTAGCAGTGTTTCTAAATCATATGCAACACTTGACTTGTACCTCAGTTTGTAAAAGCAAACATAAATGTGTTTACAGTAATGCACTGACATCTCTGTGGAGAAAATGTACAGTGCTTACAGTGCTGATAAAAAAGTGCATTTTTGTCAACACAGTGATCATAACTTGTATTTAGCCTAGATTATTTCTCTTAAGTCTCTCACTAGTCCACACACATTTGGACTAGATTGATGCTGTCAGTCCCAAATGCTTGACCGTTTGAAATAATTGCGACATACAAGGTTGTGGTGCAATTTTGCCGGCTAGCAGAGGCTAGCTAGGTAGTGGTTGCTAATGTTAGCTAGCTGCCTAGCTAGCCACCTGCCTGATGTTAGTTATTATGGCTTGTTTTAGCGTTAGAATGTTATGGACAGTAAAAACCGTCTATTGATTACCTCATTTACAATATTTGTTTTGTTTTCAGATTAATTTAAGATTCATATGAAGGAATTGAATAAGAAACATATTTTGATGAACACCGCCCTAACAAAAATTAACTATTAGTATTTAATTATAAATTAGTAGTTTATTGAGGCAAAAGTCGTAGTTAATGGTTTGTTAATAGCGAGAATTGGACCTTAAAATAAAGTGTGACCAAATTAACCATGGTGTTACTACAAATAAAACCAGAAAACCATGGTTACTATAGTTAAACCATGGCAACCACAAATTAACCATGGTTTTCTAACACTAACCATATTTTAACCATTGTACTGTATTTGTAGTAAAACTGTTGTTATATGAATGGTAATCAATACGCCAAAAAAGCATGGTTGCTACCATTTTACCTATAATAAAACCGTGGAAATTTTCGTAAGGGTGGAAAAGTTGACATTAAATGCTTTGCAATTTTGGTTCACAGTTTGAACCTAATAGTTAAGATTTTTTTGTATGTTTTGAGCCATATGGTAACACTTATTAGCTAACATATGCAGTAATTAACATTGTCAAAACATTTGTTAAAGTATTTATTCATATTTGTTGTAAAAATACAACTGCTAACTCATAGCCTAGGTTAAATAATATTAATATATATGTCTCTTGATTTCAATAATGTAAGACATTAATGTATGTATGTGTATATATATATCTATCTATATATATATCTATCTATCTATATATATCTATCTATATATACCTATCTATATATCTATCTATATATCTATATATATATATATATATATATATATATATATATATATATATATATATATATATATATATATATATATTAGATAGATAGATAGATAGATGATAGATAGATAGATAGATAGATAGACTTTAACATTCTGTATAGACAGATCTATTAAACTAGTCTTTTTTTCCCTCAAAACAAAAACAACTGGTAACAGCGATGCCTGGGACAACTCTGCATGTATACTCTCCTCGCCTGTTCACTTGTTCTTCCTTTCCTTTCCTCTCTCTCTCTTGCTCCCTCTCTTCCTCAGCCTAGGGTTTCCAAGGCAACCACCATTTCCTCTCCAGGCTTGCCTGCTGATGTTTCCCCCTCCCCCTCCATAGTGGTGCACAAACACATCACAATCACCAACCGGCTGGATGAAATGATGCCTTTGATTTATGCCTGTGCAGCGCAGTCATGAGCGTGTATTTCTGGAGCTATTTCTCCCATACTGAGAGTCATTAGTGTAACTGAACAGCTTGCTATGAGATGTTTCGGAGGCTGGATTGAAAGAGACAAGACAAGACAAAGCGATGTTAAGCTGTTCATTTGTCTCGTGAATGTTAAAGCAGAGTAGAAGAGCTAGAACATGACCTAGGTAACTGAATGTGATCGCGCTGCTTTATTAAAAACATGCCAGATAAAGTTTGATTATAGTTGAACAGTCCCACAGGGAAGAAGTAAGAGATGGGTGCTGTCGGGACATTATTACACTACATGGTGCTTTCCAATTGGTATAGATTTCTGTTCTCCTCCATTTCAGTGTAGAAAATTGTTCTTCACGGTTAGTTTTCCAGCTCTTTGGAAATCATTTGTTCTAAGTTTTATTTACTGACCTTAATTTTTCAATCTACGCAATGTCTTACCATTGAACCGGATGTGCCAATGCCTGATTTTTGGGATGCAGTGATGCATCAGTTTAGGCTTGTGTAGCTTGGAGAGTTTGTCTTCACATTCAGAATCAAATCCTGCTGGTCATCGTCGTCACACGAGGTGTAACTACAGGCCGTTCAATATGTGATGTGTAACTTCACTCTCGGCTGGAGCACACTGCACTGACAGGGCTCATTTCACAAGTGTCTGCACTGTCACTAGTTGCCACACACACACACACACACACACACACACACACACACACACACACACACACACACACACACACACACACACACACACACACACACACACACACACACACACACACACACACACACACACACACACACACACACACTTGATAATTTCATAACTGGGTTTATGGAACAGTCTTTACCATTTACTATTCATGGAAAGTGTGCTTGTCTGTGGGAAATTATGTCGGCTTTTGTGTTTTTTAATTTAGATTTTAGATCTTGCTTAAGCTGTTAGACAATTTGCATAGTAAAATTCTCTTGGGAAAGTGCAGATAAATCAGACAGTTTTTTTTAAGATGCTGAAAATTATTGCTATAGAAAACAAACTTTGTGTGTGATACATACATACACACACACACACACACACACACACACAAATACGCACATGTACAGTACATATACCTATATGTATATAAATATGCATTTACTTTTACTTTAACTATTTAAATATACAGTTCTCAAAATGTCTTTATTTTATTGTCTTACATATGATTATATTATGTTAATGCATTATTTAAAAATTTCCACAATTACTATATGATGATACTATTAGTTTATATAAATTATATATTTGTTATATTAATGCATTATTTAAATATTTCCACAATTACTTTGACATTCTCTGCAAATATTTAACCTTTTTTATTTGTGCATGCATTTATATGAAAATATGTGTATATATAAATGTATTTAACTTAACGTACAAGTTAAAAGATTACAAATGGTTTATTTTATTGTTATCATACATATGATAATACTGTTTATTAATATCAACTAAATTTTATGCATGTGCATTAATTAACATTAGTTACATAAATGAATTATTCTTTGATTTGTGTGTGTATATATGTGTGTGTATATATATATATATATATATATATATATATATATATATATATATACATACACGCGCGCGCACACACACACACACACACACACACACACACACACACACACACACACACACATATATATATATATATGTATATTATATCTTTTCATGTGACAACACTGAGGAAATGACACTTTGCTACAATGTAAAGTAGTGAGTGTACAGCTTGTATAACAGTGTAAATTTACTGTCCCCTCAAAATAACTCAACACACAGCCATTAATGTCTAAACCGCTGGCCACAAAAGTGAGTACACCCCTAAGTGAAAATGATGTCCAAATTGGGACCAATTAGCCATTTTCTCTCCCCGGTGTCATGTGACTTGTTAGTGTTACAAGGTCTCAGGTGTGAATGGGGAGCAGGTGTGTTCAATTTGGTGTTATAAAATTTACTCTCATTCTCTCATACTGGTCACTGGAAGTTCAACATGGCACCTCATGGCAAAGAACTCTCTGAGGATCTGAAAAAAAGAATTGTTGCTCTACATAAAGATGGCGTAGGCCATAAGAAGATTGCCAAGACCCTGAAACTGAGCTGCCGCACAGTGGCCAAGACCATACAGCGGTTTAACAGGACAGGTTCCACTCAGAACAGGCTTCGCCATGGTCGACCAAAGAAGTTGAGTGCCTGTGCTCAGAAGGAAGCCTCTTCTAAAGATAATGCACAAAAAAGCCCGCTAACAGTTTGCTGAAGACAAGCAGACTAAGGACATGGATTACTGGAACCATGTGCTGTGATCTGATGAGACCAAGATAAACTTATTTGGTTAAGATGGTGTCAAGCGTGTGTGGCGGCAACCAGGTGAGGAGTACAAAGACAAGTGTGTCTTGCCTACAGTCAAGCATGGTTGTGGGAGTGTCATGGTCTGGGTCTGCATGAGTGCTGCCAGCACTGGAGAGCTACAGTTCATTGAGGGAACCATGAATGCCAACATGTACAGTGACATACTGAAGCAGAGCATGATCCCCTCCCTTCGGAGACTGGGCCGCAGGGCAGTATTCCAACATGATAATGACCCCAAACACACCTCCAAAACGACCACTGCCTTGCTAAAGAAGCTGAGGGTAAAGGTGATGGACTGGCCAAGCATGTCTCCAGACCTAAACCCTATTGAGCATCTGTGGGGCATCCTTAAATGGAAGGTGGTGGAGCGCACAGTCTCTAACATCCACCAGCTCCGTGACGTCGTCATGGAGGAGTGGAAAAGAACCCTAGTGGCAACCTGTGAAGCTCTGGTGAATTCCATGCCCAAGAGGGTTAAGGCAGTGCTGGAAAATAATGGTGACATTTTCACTCAGGGGTGTACTCACTTTTGTGGCCAGTGGTTTAGACATTAATGGCTGTGTCGAGTTATACTGTACACACTGTTATACAAGCTATACACTCACTACTTTACATTGTAGCAAAGTGTCATTTCTTCAGTGTTGTCACACGAAAAGATATAATAAAATATTTACAAAAAAGTGAGGGGTGTTTTATACACACACACACACACACACACACACACACACACACACACGTATATGTATATATAGTTAAATATAAATATTTTTTTCTTTCAGTTTTTCTTTGAGGTTATTAATTGATTGGACGGCCAAAAGTTAAGACATTTTTAAATAATATTGAATTAAAAATGCAAAATAAACTGGAACTGGAAGACACTCACATGCATCATGATGAAGTCATTGGACAGCAGTGTAGCATATTTTAGTTTCAAATGCTATTTTTAAAGAACAGTAGCAGCTACAGTGTAAACTACACGCTATTTTGTAAATAGTGTTCACTCCCTTTTCCCTCTCTAATTTATGCCCTTTTGGATGAATCAAAATATAGGCTATATTCATTTTAAGTACCAGTTAAATTGAAAACCCTTTTATTTGAGCTCAAGGGACTGCTGGTTTCATTTCTCACAACACCACTTCACTTGTAATTTCACACGACATATGACAATAGGCAACGAGCCCCCTCTCCTCGCTCCGATTCTCTTGTTTTTCACTGTTTCTCTTCCGCATCAGCTGTTATTTCCACCAACCAAACAGTGACAGTGCAAAATCATGCTTTGGTCTCACTTGAGGCTGTGGCACTGTCGGATCACGTCCGTCACTTTGATGAGTGGACGACAGAATGCATCACGAAAGGGCCTGTCCTTCCGTAGGGCAGTCGGAGCCCTGTATTGTACAATTAGACTTTCATATTCGTTCCTCGTATCTTCTACATCCAGCCAAATGCAATTGTCGCGCGCCTACTGCTTAGCAAAACCCTATTAGTATCTGTCAGCCATCAACCACTGATATATAATCATTTTAGACAGTTAGCTGTTTGTGAGGTGCATTGAAGGAAGACGAATAGACATTTGTGTGACTGTAACAGAGGACGCAAGTTATTTTGATGGTTTTAGAGCTGGTGAGAAGATAATCTATTTCCTGTACATGTTTCTAAGGCTCTTTCACGTGTATCATGGCTTTGTTTTCCAATGCAATGAACTCTGTGGATTGTAGGTCAACTGTTGTATCTCTAAGCTTAAAGTTCAGCTTTCAACTTTGACTCTGTTTGCACTGACCTTTTATTAAACCGCATTCTGTGTAATTCATGCAAGAATTGCATGTGGTTTAAGCACGGTATGATGAAGATTACTACCAAAATAGCCTTTTTAGGACCAATATCATACTGATAATTATATTTTTATATTTAAACATCCAACATTGAGTTTATAGAGCCCATTTTGTGTGTGTGTGTATAATGTTTTTTATTGTTCAGCATTAAAGATAAGCATTATTATTACTAAAATGTAATTATTCCAATACTAAATAAACAATATTTTGCATATTTTTTTAATTGTAGATTACTACATTATATATGACCCTGGACCACAAAATTAGTCATAATTAGCATGGGTATATTTGTAGAAATAGCCAACAATACATTGTATGGGTCAAAATGATCGATTTTCTTTTTATGCCAAAAATCATTAGGATATTAAGTAAAGATCATGTTCCATCAAGATATTTTGTAAATTTCCTACCATAAATATATCTAAACTTAATTTTTGATTGGTAATATGCATTGCTAAGAACTTCATTTAGAGGTGTTTTTCTCAATATTTTGATTTTTTTGCGCCCTCAGATTCCAGATTTTCAAATATTTCCAAATATTGTCCAATCCTAACAAGCCATACATCAATGGAAAGCTTATTAATGTATAAATCTCAATTTCAAGAAATTGACCCTTATGACTGGTTTTGTTATCCAGGGTCACATATGTAGATTACACATATGTATATTATATGTATACTGTATGCATTTTTTTTACCAATATCATACTGATATTGAATTTTTTATATATAAGCATCCGACATTGAGTATATAGAACACACTGAAATGGGTAATTGTTCTCTTTTTTTATTAAACAGTGGTTTACTGAACAAACTGCTCTTTCTTTAAATAAATTAAATTATAATTAAAATTTTCCTAGAGATTAAAATCTGCCTCAGCTTCTGCTCTAAACTATAGAGAGCCCTTACTATGAGGTTACAATTAACAACAGAGCCTAAACTTAAATTTAATTACTATTTATTTTAAAATAAAATAATCAACACTCAACTTAAAAAATTGTAGGCAAACATGTAAATTGCACATAATACAGTTTTTAAATTAACTTCTAAAATTATAAAAGCTGTAGACACTGACGACTTGCAAATGAAATGCTACGTGACATTTTGTTTACAAGCTGTTTTATTGACATCTTTCCGCAGTTGAAACACTGATCGATTGATTACATGAGATGTTTGTTCATGGTTATTTTGTGTTAAAACTAGTAGTAAAGAGGAAGGGATGATCGCGCTCCGCTGAGGTGTTTACGCCACATCGAAGAGCGCCAAAACAGTATTTATTGTTCGAATTTCCTGAAAAAAAATGGACATAATTTGAAAGATAAGACTATTTGTTTGGTACACATGCATACTGAACCAAAAGACCCCAAATTTTTCGGTACGAATAGTACATGTACCGTTACAACTCTAATATATATAGTTTTATTTTTGTCACAATAATAGCTACATTATCATTATACACTTCAAAAATTAAAAGTATGAAACATTTCTTTTTTTCTTTGCTTATTTCTTTATTTATAAATGTAATGGTGTGCATATCAACAGTTGTAAGCGACTTCTCTTGTGCTGTTTGACGCTTTTCTTTAGTTAGTTGTAGGGTTGTTGCGGGACTCCTCCTGATAAACAATATATGAATCTCTCACTTTGAAAAATGTTTTGGCATTATATATTCAGTTTTTACTTGAATGAATCTTTAAACAAATCATCACAGCTCATATAAAGGGAACGCTTTGATTGTAGTGCCTAAAAAGTGTTGACACTTTCAGAGTGTCTGTTCTTCAGGGGAGAGTTATACAGCAGTGCAGAGAGTCATTATGCATGCTGCAGGTGTTCACCGCCGGACTGTCAGGGGGACAAAATACGGGGCTGTAGATCCCACTGAGAGACACTTGAGACTGAAAATTGACATCTCCAGGACACAGAGACAAACCTGTTGTATAATCAGCAATGTGAGGGAAATGGACAATTTCAAGCTGCATTTAGAACTTATTTTTATTACAGTCAAATTTTAATTGGTGAACTGGAGATGATATTGGGATCACTGTTACACCTGAAGGCACAGTTTCATGTGCTTGCACACACAGTTCATTGCGCAGACAGCTGTAAACGTATTCGCACTAGACCAGCAACTGAAGCGGTGAGGTGTGCTCTATCCAACCGTGTGCCTCCGATTTTTCCCTGCCTCTTCAAAGCTTCATAATATGAACAAGCAGGACATCTGACTCATCCATTCCTGAATCATTGCCTCCATTTTTACTGTCTGAATAGTTTTAAGTCATCTTTTAACCATCAGCTGGCCTCATTAAGACTGCGCTCGCACGTCAAAGGCGGATTTAAAGATGAGTGTGGTGAAAGAATGTCAAACGATCAATATTTTCATCCGAAACTAAAATGGTAGATTGCCGATCTGCTTAGATTTTCACAAAATCTTTTGTTTGAGGTTGTTCTTCGCTTAATAAACCAAACCACACAACTGTAGCACTCTTTTGGCTACACGGCTCCAGATCATTGATTTGATTTCTCGAAAACAGTGTTTTGATGCGATAATTAGCCTGAGCTGCAGATTGTTGAGATGTTCACGGAGAAAAGGAAGTGTTTGTATGGTTTTTTTCTAGTAAAGAAGACTGGAGTCAGTGTGGGTGAACCGGCTAGGCTAACAACATATGGCCTGTAGTTAAATTAAATGTCCCGTTCTTAGTTAAAATGTAATATCATAAGTTTAATAAAAATTAATGTGTATATTACAAACTTAAAAATATATATTACTTAGAATATTTATGTATTTATTGAATTTATTCACAGTAATACACTTTTACATTTTATTTAAAAATAAATGAATTGCATGAATAGACTATGAGAAGAATATGTTCCATTTGAATATAGAATTTGTGAAAATGTCATTTATTTAATGATTTATTTATATGTAGTTAAATGTGTTTAATGATATATTAAGAGATATTTCAAACCATTTAATTAATGTTTTATTTGTTCATTAAACAGTTTGTTTAATTCAGGTTTAAAAAAATTAAATAACAATAAAACACATTTTTATTGAAATTGACAAAATAATAGACATTTGTTTAATGTTTAACTTATTTGAGGTATTAAAAGTTATTCACTATTATTAAAAAAAACATAAATATTTAACTGTATATTAGATTAACTATAATGGAATATAATATAGATCAATATTATATTTTATATATATATATATATATATATATATATATAAATGTATTTATTATTAACATTTTTAATTAAACCCTGTCCAGCTCATGAGGAACATCTATAACAGTATGTGAGAGATCTTGTGTTGGTATGTCATATTGATTATTTTGTTCGTTCCTGGGTTTATTTAATGTGCTCTACTAAAAAATGGATGATGGAGCATCACAATCCTTCTCTGAGTCTGCCGCTTGTTTCCTCAGATAGGCTTTGATGTGCTCATAGACTCCAGCTGTTTGATTGACAGTCTTGTTTGCGCTTATAATCCTGGAATAGCAACTGTAGCATTACTGCATGATGTCCTTTGATTTTTGAGGGAGTTGACCAGTCAAATAACTCATTATTCTTCGCTGTACACATTGGAAAAGGAAGACAGAAGAGTGCGCTGAACTATGAAAAAAACACTGAACTAGAAAATAAAACATGTTGGAAATGTACCATTAACCTGTTTATTAAGAGTATTTTGTAGTATTGGTTTTTATGAAGCAACTTGCAATGCAGTTGTTTGATAAATGACAATCTGACAATCCAGATTTACTGAGTTAGGCAGTTTATGACTATACTTTTGGGTTGGGTTTAATAAGGAGTGCTACTTAAAATCATGTAGGAATTAATTCATTGAATAATTCAAACAAAAATAAAAATAAATAAATTGCCAGAGATTACTAGACATTGCGAACTGATTTGTTTTTATTTAACCACATTTTAAAATATGAATTAAGCAGTTGTAAAGTCTATAAATAGAAATTGAAATTCTAGAAATTTATATTTATGCAGACACTTTTATCTAAAGCGACTTACAGTGCTTTCAGGCTATACAATTTTTTTTTTTTTTTATCAGTATGTGTGTTCCCTGGGAATTGAACCCACGACCTTTTGCGCTGCTAACACAATGCTCCACCACTGAGCCACAAGAACAATTTAATAAATCAAACAGAAATGTGAGAAAATAATATCTTTCTCACAAATGAATAGACATGTAAAGCTGTTTGATTTTAACATTTTGTTAATATTAAAAATAAAATAATAAATGAATAAATCATTTCTAATTTACCAATAAATAAAGCATGTATTACGTAAATTCATTTGTCATTTTTTATAAATATTCTGTTTTTTTATTGTTATATTTAACCACATTTTAAAGCATGAATTTAACTGTTTGTTAAATTAACAAATAAAACACAAATTAAATAGTTTGAAATAAATATATATATATATATATATATATATATATATATATATATATATATATATAATATGTATGTAAATGTAAAGAGAATCTTTAAAATATAGAATAAACCATTTTTAGTAAATAGAGCATGATATATTATATAATAAGGCAGGCGAAATCTTTTAATATTTTTAAATCTTGCCTTAAAACTAATTTCTTTAGGGTAGCTTTTACTTGAATTTTTATATTAATTTTATATGATTCATATTTTTAGGTGTTCTGAATGCATGTTTCCTTTTGCTTATTTTATCATTTCTATATGGTGTATTTTGATGTTTTTTGTTTGTTTATGTAAAGCGCTTTGAGAACTAACGTTTAAAGGCACTATAGAAAATACAGATTATTATTATTATTATTATTATTATTATTATTATTATTATTATATAAATGTCTATTAGTTTGTAAATTTTAATAAAAAAATATTTTATTGTTACATCAAACTACATTTTAAATATACAAAAATGTGAATAAATAAATAACTTTTCACAAATTAATAGTTGTTAGGCCTTTATGTAATTTTAAATTAAACAGTTAATTAAATGTCTATTAATAAACCATTTTAAAATAAAACATTAATTAAATAGTTTGAGATGTGTAATTAAAATATTAATTTATATTTTATTGCTATATTTACTACATTTCAGAATGATAAGTCAGGCAGTTTCAAATATGTCTATAAATCTGCCTATTTATTTACCTTTATGTTTGAATTCTTAAATGGATGACTTATTTCTTTGTTACGTTAAAGTGGCATTTCTAGTCTTCCTCATATGCATTCGGTTCTATGTTGAATAATCATCATTTAAATGTTAATGTAATTCCTTTCATCATGTAAATCAAATTCCATGTTGCCCAGGTTTGTAATAATTCTTAAAGGAAACTCCAGAAAGACATTTTATATTTTACAGCTGTTTTGAAAATAATACAGAAGCCCAGAAATCAGTCAGTAAAGAGTCATTTGAAATGCCTGCTGCTGTAGCTACACTAAACAGGTTTATCGGAAACCCTCCCACTGCTCCTCTGGAGTTTGTTGGATTTTCTCTGGAAAAAAACAAAACAAAAAAACCCTGTTTGCCCACTTTGAGATCTCCCCCAGTTTGCAGAGATTCCAGCTTCCGGCGAAAGTCGATTACATAACATCCGTGCTGTTTACAGATGACTCACGGTAGAGACACTGAGAGCGTTTGGAGCTGTCGTCACTGCTTCACTTCATGCATACATGGGAAAATCAGGGCAATAAAGCGTCCCATTATGATGATGCGACATCCTAATATCGAGAAGGAGCGGCGTCGGAGTCTAAGCAAGCGTTGTTCAAGGCAAACCCGCAGCGCTTGGGTTGGAGAGAGCTTGTCAGGGCCGAAGCGGCAATATGGCTGTGCTGGGTGACAGAATGAAAGTCTTAAATGGCCTTTCAGTCCAGCAGGGGCTCCGTCTCTCTCCCGACGTCACCCTGATGTATGAGTTTCCTCATCCTCCGTGGCAGCCAGGCAGTGCACTCAGTTAGTGATGGGACTCTGTGATACAGCCAATAGTCACTGGTGCTCAATCTGGTCAACCGAGGCATAAATCAAAATGAAGGCATTGAGGTTTGGGATTATTCACGCCTTTTCGAACGTATATGAGATGGAGACTATACATTCTTGTTTTGCACGAGAGGTGAATGAAAGGTGAAATGAAATAGGTTTTGAGGGATTTTGTGTGTGTTTTAGTTTGTGGTTTGTCAGCTTTCACACAATATGGTGGCGTAGGTTGATACTCACAAATACAAACCATTGCGATAATTCCCAGTAAAAATGTCAGTTGATTAAATTCCAAAGTATTTTCATTATTATGTGACAATAATTCATCAAATAAATCACAATTAACTATTAATTAGAGTAAAAGTATGCAAAATTATTTATATTTTACAACAGTAATATTGTGAAATATTATTATGATTTTTTTTGTGAGATTTCCATTTTAATGTATTTTAAAATGTAATTTTTTTTCCTGTGATGCAAAGCTGAATTTTCAGCATCATTACGCCAGTGTCACATTGTTATGGGGCGAACGAGACGTGAGACGTGTGGATCCATTTGCGAGGCTTTTATTCAGAGACGTGGTCATAAAGTAGGCACGGTTCAGACGATGGCAAACGGGTACAACACAGGCAAGACAAAGAGTAATCCAAGGACAAGCGTGGGTCTTCGAATCCACAGAATCCAAAGAGCTTGACAAAAGGGGTAATCCGTAAACACAAACAATAGTCCAGACAGGGGCAAACAGAGTCCAAACGGCAAGAAGATCGGGCAATCCGAAATACACAGGCAAGGATCTTCACACAGGAAAACAGGCAAGGCAAGACTAGACTAAACTAGGAGCTAAGAACTATGAACTAGAATGGGAACTGGCTCCGTAAAGTAGCTATCGCTAGAAGAGTGATAAATGCTAAACAATACTCGGCAGTGAGAAAGGGGAAGCCTATGGCTGCTTCCGAAAATTTAGGTAGCTGACGTGCTGCCTCGCTGCCTTATGAGGCAATGACTTTGCAGGCGGCGTTTTTGCACGAAGGCACCTCATGAAACTGATTTCGGACAGGCTTCTGAGGCAGTGTAAAGGTTTAATGATCTACAACAAAATAGAACGAGTTTTGGTGATAATTACACACAAACTAACCACCAAACGCAACTTTCAGACGCCATCTTTATTTTTTAGTTTAAAGGAACACTCCACTTTTTTTGGAAATAGGCTCATTCTCCAACTCCCCCAGAGTTAATAAGTTGAGTTTTACCGTTTTTGAATCCATTCAGCCGATCTCCGGGTCTGGCGATAGCACTTTTAGCATAGCTTAGCATAGATCATTGAATCCGATTAGACCAGTAGCATCGCGTTCAAAAATGATCAAAGAGTTTCGATAGTTTTCCTATTTAAAACTGGACTCTTCTGGGGACTACTTTCAGGCGCTGCGTAATATCACTGCGCCTGCTGCGGCCATGTTACGGCAGCAAAGTTCCTTGATTATTACGCCGGAATGAGAGGAGTTCCTAATCATATCAGCCTAGAAAATCGCAACTTTTCATTTTCCGCCGATCTTAGTACACGATATAACTACAGAAGAGTTGAGTTTTAAATAGGACAAATATCGAAACTCTTTGATCGTTTTTGAACGCGATGCTACTGGTCTAATCGGATTCAATGATCTATGCTAAGCTATGCTAAAAGTGCTATCGCCAGACCCGGAGATCGGCTGAATGGATTCAAAAACGGTAAAACTCAACTTATTAACTCTGGGGGAGTTGGAGAATGAGCCTATTTCCAAAAAAAGTGGAGTGTTCCTTTAACCATCATGGAATGGAACGCACAGGATTGTGGGATATCAAAGGCAGTGAAGGATACATCTATGCTGCCTTCAGAAATCGATCAGATGAAGGTATCTCATGAGACAGGAAGTGAAGCTAATTTTGGATTTGGATGTGCCTTGATGCCTTCCCACCTTGGTATGTGTCCTCCGAAGGCAGCATTTTTCAGTTTTCGGATGCAGCCTTACACTGGACTTCAGTTCCCACAATCCACTTCACTCTTGATTACGCACGTGGCTGCAGCCAATCACACTCTCTACATAAGCCATGGGCTGCATCCGAAAACTGAAAAACGCTGCCTTCAGAGGACAAAATGTATATTTCTGATTAACTTTTTGCACTTTTGATGTTATTTCTAACAGTCTGTGTGAGAGTCAATATGATGGAAGGGCGACCTCTGGTGACAATCGGACAGAAAGCCACGGACCAGATTGGTGACACACCTAATTCATTAGAAATCATTTTAATATGCTGATTTGCTGCTCAAAAACAAACAAACCTTTTTATATATTATTATTATTAAACTCCTTTTGTGGACGCGTTCATCACGCAACAATATGAAGCATTTTATTCAGCGTTTTATTATAATAGTGTTCTCATGATAATGTTATGTATGTGACAGTCCCAGTCATAGTTATTAATATTCTGCATAGTTGTTTGTATTGAAGAGGTAATCACCGTAGTACTACAATGAAGCGCTTTACTGCAGCGCAGCTTAACCAAATGCACCTTGTCGAGATAAATAATATATACAGTATATATATAATCCGGCTGAAATATTTTGAAATCACTTGTACCCTACCTGATCTGATGAGATTTAAATCCCTGCCCGCCAAGATGCTCCTCTGTCGGATACGGATTATAGAAAGTCAAACTTAAATCTATAGGGGTGGTTATTCACGCACGTTAAAAATCTTAATTGAAAGCTTCTTTCTTTTCAGATTCTTTTTTGCAACATTATCTTAATAGGCTTATGTTATGTTAACTTATTACGTGAAATCAGACATTGAGCACCCCCATATAGCCAAAATGGCATGATCATAGCACCCTACAAATATTCGACTGAGAGTCGAATTAGGCTCCTCTTATCGAAGCATTGAATTGACGGGGTATATATATATATATATATATATATATATATATATATATATATATATATATATATATAATAACATTTATTATACAATTACAGTATATATGCACCAACCTTCTTACATTTCAACACGTTCTTTTAAAATCTTATTTTGAAAGTCTTTTTATGTAATTGATCTTCTTGCGATCTTGTTTGTTTTTCCTCACTGTAGACCAAGACAAAAATACAGATTTTATATATATACATATATTTTTGCAGTGTCGCACTAGCAGCATGAAATGCTTGAAAGCATGACAGTGTTAGTCACAGTTAGTAGCTCGCTGCCACGTCTGACCCTCTGTTTTAAAGCCCTGGGTTGAACTGATTCTCTGACGCAAAAATATTCCTAAAGCGCTCTCTGTTTACTGCCACCCTTCAAGCACTTCTCTCACAGGTCAGTACACGGACATGAGAAGATCAGTTATACAAGACTGCCATGATGGATGTGAAAGCCAATAGAAAGGGGATTTAACTCTGATTTGTTGGATCACCAATTTGTGACCTGGCGGTTGGGCTGAGTAAATGAATTGATTTTCAGATTAATTATTTTCATTTTATCCAGTTTAATTGCACCTCAAAATAATAGTTACTACAGTTACTGACATTAATCACAATAAATCATAGCATTGTTTTTTATTTGATTAGTATTGCCATTGTAAATACTAACACTAATACTACTGTGAATAATAATAATAATTGTTATAATTATGAGTAGTTTTATAATAATTTAAATATTTTTTCAATTGAAAACACTTTGAAAAAGATCTTACATTAATTTACTTTTGAATTAATTTATAACATTTTTAGATTAGCAGTACCAGTAGTAACTATGATTTTGGATGAAATATATATTTTTTTAAAAGGTCAGTTTTATTTTAGTATCATTGAGATACTATGATAGTTTTTATTTTTACATTTTGCATTTTCATCTCAATTTTAGTTCAAGGTTTAGTAATTTTGTTGTTTAGTAATTTTGTTTTTGACATTTTTAATAGTTTTCATTTTTAATGTCTAGTTTTCATTCATTTTTATTTCAGTTTTAGTTATTTTAGTACATTGTTAAACTACATTTAAAATGAGAAATGTTTTCTTGACAACTAGATCAAAATGTTTAGAAAAATTTGAAAGATTTAAAAAAAAATAATTTTTATTATTATTATTATTTTTAAAAATATATATTTTATTTTATTTCCAGTAACAAATTATTAATTAATTAATTTTATTATGGTTTTAATTTTAGTTTCTATATTAGTTAACTATAATAACACTGGTTAGGATCCCATTGTGGTGTTGGTTTCTGCTGAACAGTCTAAATATATAGACATTTGATCAGCTTTTGAATTCATTTTAGATAAAACTGAATTGATATCTATTGATATCAACAATTTATGAGTCAGAATCTAAATGAATATGGAAATCAGTTTGGATACCCAGTGCTTTTCTTAGTGCCAAGTTATAATGCTTTTGGTTGCTACTTCATTAGGAGTTTTTCAGTCACTTGTAAGTTTCCTCCTCCACGTGAAGGTTCACCTTATTTGCCTTGGTTTCTAAAGGCATTTGATGGCATTCAATCCATTACGGTTCACCTACGATGTGATGAATCACAGGTTTAATCACTCAGAAGCAGCGTTTCAATGTATAGCCATGATTGAAGGGCCGTTTCCTGCATCGTGTTCAAAAGCGCAGTGCCTCGTGTTTGCTGCTAAATCCCCTGGGTTGTCCCCTATAGGCTCATTCACTCCAGTGCACCCGTATCTCACATATGCCTTCACCTCTACTCACCCTGAGAGCTGTTTACCTCCATTCAGACATTAGCGATTCAGCGCACAGAGCGGCACCGGGCTTCAAGGTTGGACTGACCGCAGATTAGAGGGAACACGACCCCCCCGTCACGAGTGTCAGAGAGGCTGCAGGCCATTACAGGCAAATTTCAGGCCTTCAGCCCAGCACTCATCAACGCCTCAAGCGCTTCCACAGATGCTACAGAAGGGCAGGGCCTCGGTGTCAGCCTTCATCCAGCTTCAACCTGCATAGAGTCATTTGTGCTGACTGGAAATACATTTCAACGCTTGATTCTTACATTAGTTTACCTGTGTCACCTTCTTTGACTTCTCAAACCTCTCTGCTGTTTGGTGGGGCAGTGCTTTTTTGTCTTTTGATGTTTGGTCTGTTGTTCATTCAGAGTAGCTAGTAACAGTTTTATTTGCAAGGACGTTATACTTTAGTCTTGTCCCGAACTCAACTCAATCTTACTGTCAGGCTGCTCTATAGATGTATATTAATGACAAAAGTCTCTGATATAAAATTAAATAAATTACACTAAATTGCACTAAATTGTTGCATTTTAGTGGTGCGGTTTAAAATGTTTGTGTATTTACACAGTGAATATTTAATGTAAAAATGTAAAAAAAATAAAATTGTCATTAAAAATTCAGTGATTAGGAATAACTTTTCAAAATCCAGTTCCAAAATATTCAGGAGACTTATTATACAACAGATAATAGTAGTAAAATAACTGTTAATAATTAAATAACATATTAAAGCATACAACATATAAAATTATTATATTAAATAAATATTTAGTTAAAACAATAGCTACAACAATAGCAATAATAATATTATAACATAATGGATAATAATAATAATAATAATAATAATAATAATAATTGGTATTAATTACTAATTAATACTAATTAATAATTAGTATTAATAATAAATAAATATATAATTATGATGTATAATATAATAATAATAATAATAATTATTATTATTATTAGTAATAATTAATAATGTTAACATTTATATTTAAATGTATATTTAATAAATGATTAGTTGAACCTATATAAATATAATAATATAAACTTAATAATATTATAAAGACTATAATGAATATATATATATATATATATATATATTTATATAATAAATATATACACACATTTTATTGTAGTTATTTTTAAAATTTCATATAAATACTTTTAACTACTACTAATATAATATAAATTAATTTATTATTAATATACATTATTAATATTATTATATTTGTTACTTTACTTTATCATTTTTTAATAATTCAAGACAAAAGTCAAGACAAATGCCATTTATTACCTCAATGTTTAAATATGCAATACATTGAGGTAATAAATAGCATTTATCTTGATTTTGGTATGCAATTATTAAAGAAGGATACAGTAAAGCAACATGAAATTCACGACAGTGATACTTGGGGAGATGTAGAACAAGAATCTGGTGGAGTTTGCAGAAAACAGTTTGATTTTATCTTTTTATGAATTTTTAAAATGTCTGTATAGCAATGTTAATATCATTTGTCATGACTTTGGTATGCAATTATTAAACAATCATACAGTAAAACAACATGACAATCACCACAGTGATACTTGGGGAGATTTAGAACAAGAATCTGGTGGAGTTTGCAGAAAATAATCTGATTTTATATTTTTATGAATTTTTAAAATATGAGGTAATAAAGATCATTTGTCTTGACTTTGGTATGCAATTATTAAAATTATACAGTTAAAAAAAACATGAAAATCACCTCAGTGGTACTTGGGGAGATGCAGAACAAGAATCTGGTGGAGTTTGCAGAAAACTATTTGATTTGATCTTTTTATGAATTTTTAAAATATGTCTATACAGCAATGTAAATAGCCTTTGTCTTGACTTTGATATGCAATTATTAAAAAAAAAAGTCTTTGGTATGCAATTATTAAAACATTATACAGTAAAAAAAAAACATGAAAATCACCTCAGTGGTACTTGGGGAGATGCAGAACAAGAATCTGGTGGAGTTTGCAGAAAACGATTTGATTTTATCTTTTTATGAATTTTTAAAATATGTCTATACAGCAATGTAAATAGCCTTTGTCTTGACTTTGATTTGCAATCATTAAAAAAACGACACAGTAAAACAACATGAAATTCACCACAGTGATAGTTGGGGAGATGCAGAACGGGAATCTGGTGGAGTTTGCAGAAAACAATTTGATTTTATATTAATTTTTAAAATATGTCTATATATAAATACCATTAAACAAGTGGTATTTATAAAGTGCCTATAAAGTGTTTTTTAATCAGCCTATTATTATCATCGGTGGTTTCAGTTTGATAAGCGATCCGACCCACTCTTAAAAAAAATGATTAGCAAAGGTTTTGAAGCTTCATGGCTGTAACTACCACGCAACGCCATGTAGACGCGCAAAAAAAATCACAGATTTTCTCAGAAGCGCAGATGGCGTGACTGCAGTCAAAAAACTGCAACCCACGGCTCTGTAATTTTTCCCGCGACAGTATTTTCAAAATAGCACTTGTGCCGTTACCCTGGCAACACTGGTTCGCTGCACCCTCATCACACAATGATAGATAACCTTCCGCGCTGCGATGATGGGAAGAAGTTCGGGTCAAACCTTATCAAACGATTAATTTGCGTTAAAAAAATATTCATGTGTTAAAATTTTTAGATTAATCACATGCGTTGACAACCCTAAAATATATATATATATATATATAATAAATAATTTTTTATATAATGTACTTCAATTTGTTAGTGTACGTTCTTCAAGGAAAAAGCAACATTTTTTTTCCACCTGTTTATTTTCTGTTAATGTATTAAAAGCTGTTGCCACCTAGAAACACTCCTTGTGTCTAGAGAATTAACTATAGTTCATTTTTTCTGTTAATTGCGATATATATATATATTTGGGAAAGAGCGTTTGGTTTAGGTTTATTTTGCTGCATCACAGATCAGTCTTCTTGGTGAATATGGTTTCTGCACGCTGTTGTTTATATGAGGCTTGTCTGCGTCTGTCTGGAGCATCAGTTGTCAGGGCTTTGTTTAGCAGGTGGGAATGTCACTCGCAATCCAAGTGATCCAAAGATGATGCTGACGACTTTAAAGCAGAGGATTCCTGAGGAGATGAATGGAGACAGCGAGAGAGGCTAAGAATGAGCTGCTGTGGCTCAGAACTATGAAGTAAAGCCAGAGCAGAGGTGCCTTTTGTATCCTTGCGGTTGATTTGCTTTGACAGGGAATTGAAAAAGGACGGCGGAGCCTCTGCAAGTGCGAAACAGTCGCACCTGAAAGATTGTTTCACATGGGAAGGTGAAGCTGATATAAGGAGGTAATCAACCAGAGAAATGAAAACAGGTAAAGCTGGACGCAATTTTCTCTCATCATTTCTCATAATCACATCAGCCATAATCGCATGAGATTGAGCGGAGAGAGAGAGAGAGAGAGAGAAACTAAGCCAGTTTCTGTTCCCTGTTATAATCAGATTTACCCCATGGATGTATTTAATCAGGGCTCTTCAGGTAGTCATCTGAACAGATGCATTAGCTAAGACAGATCATCGCCCACCTCAGGCTGATTATGTCATTTTTCTTCGGTATATTTTGTAATATAAAAGCTCTTTGAGGTGAAGTGTATAATTTCTTTTCCACTAGCAGTACCCCAAAAAAAAAAAAAAAATTACTGTTTTCAGACAGGTTTCTTAAACACAGGTTTCTTATTTATTTATTTATTTATTTTTTGTGTGTTTTCCTTTTGCTCCACTTTTTGAGCAATAACGCCTATTTGTTGTTGTCTTATTAAGTAGGCGTTATTGGGCATATTACCTGGTAGGGATGTAACGATATCAAAATCTCACAATACGATAATATTGTGATATGAATTCTGCAATATGATATTTATTGCGTTATTTAAAAAGGAAAAAAAGACAAATGAAATGAAGAAATGGAAAAAAAAGAATTTTTTTTTTACATTTTAAAGTTAAATTATTCTAATTCACTTTGAGAGTTCGAAACTGAGAGCTCCAACCTATGTTCATAACTAAGACACTTATGACAGTAGTAGCCATATATTGTAAAACATTTGCAATGTAAAATAAATAAATGAATATTTCATAGGTATATTATTTTTGCTTCATACTACAGTAGGGAAATTACAATACTTCTTTCCTAATTTCTACACTTGAAAAATATATTGTGAAATTTGGACTGCAGTAATGTTACCCTTTTAAACCGCTAGCTGCCAGCAATTCATACTGCACTTATTGATGCTTTTATTTTGACTGACACAAATTTTCTCACTGTTTTGGTAATCTTTTCTGAATGTTGTAAATTGATGAGCTTTGATTAAATCACAAGATTTGTTCTCCAAAAGAAAGAGATCCCACTCCAAATACTTAAGGAGAAAACTGTACAGTATTTCCATCTGATTATTAAGAAATAAATATTCATGATGCATATGAATATCAGCAAAGCTTCCGTGCAATTTCCTCTGTGTCATGTTTAGCCCTTTGTCAGCATACAGATGCAGGCATTTGCGTATTTGAATTGCCTCCGTCAGCACATTATGTTTCCCTGGACATGTACTGTAGAAGTGTGTTGTCAGAACACTGAAATCACTCCTCCATAGAGGCCTTTACATCTCTGAAATAATCCACACAAATCTGTAATGACACAGATGGATAAGTACATATGGGATGAATTTTGTAATGGTGGTGTTTTAGGGCCAGTTTTACTAACAGCTTGTGCCAGCGCAAACCATCTTTTGGCATTAAAATAGTACTGTCAGGTTTTACTAAAGACGCACAGTGACAAATTAGCGCTGAAAAGGCGTGGACACAGTTATTTTAGCGCCTGACCTTACTGAATATGCATTTCTAGGAGTTTCTCTTTCAGAGAGTATTCAAATGAATCACGCAACGTGCTTGACTAACGTTTGCGCTTGTCACATTACTGGTATTTGCGCCATTATTTAACGCCAAAACAACGTGTCTTAAACTATTTTTTGCTTGAAATGGCTGCAATTTGTTTCTAGGAGGAGGCACCGCAGAGATGAGAGAGTGTGTGGTAGAAGGGAAAGGACTTTTTTCCCCACACTAATTTATTTGGAATGCAAGAAGAACACGAAAATATCGTTTGACAAGCCATATTATTTTTAATTTGCTTCAGGAAATAGAAGACGACTTGGAACCCTCAACTAGGAGTCACGCAATAACAGGTCTATCAAAACTTGCAAATTCTAGCATTTTTTGGCCTCCGGTCCTTTTCAACCTACTATGGCTTCTTTATATCTTTATTCTTTATTTGCGTCTGCTCTTGCGTCGATATGTAAATGAGATGTTGCGTCTGTGTTCTTTAATTTACGCGTTGTTAGTAATTCAGCACTCTTTTGGAATTGTGGTCTCGTGTTAATTTGCCCTGTTTAGTAAAACTGACCCTTAGTGTTAGAAAAAAATTCTAAATTATGTTTGCTGTCAGAAGTTTTGATCAATGAACTAAACTGGTATGTTAGCTATAAAAGGCATGTCTTAGAGAGGCAGAGTCTCTCAGAAGTAAAGATGGGCAGAGTGCATAAAAAGATTGTGGAATACTTTAAAAACAACATTCCTCAATGTCAAATTGCAAAGGCTTTGCAAATCTCATCATCTACAGAGCATTACATCATCAAAAGATTCAGAGAAACTGCAGAAAAATCTTTGTTGGATGCCGTGGTCTTCGGGCCCTCAGACGACACTGCATCACTCATCGGCATGATTCTGTCATTGACATTACTAAATGGGCCCAGGAATACTTCCAGAAACCACTGTCGGTAAACACAATCCACCGTGCCATCTGCAGATGCCAACTAAAGCTCTATCATGCAAAAAAGAAGCCATATGTGAACATGGTCCAGAAGCGCCGTCATGTCCTGTGGGCCAAGGCTCATTTAAAATGGACTGTTTCAAATTGGAAAAATGTTCTGTGGTCAGACGAGTCCAAATTTGACATTCTTGTTGGAAATCACGGACGCCATGTCCTCCGGGCTAAAGAGGAGGGAGACCTTCCAGCGTGTTATCGGCGTTCAGTTCAAAAGCCAGCATCTCTGATGGTATGTGATGATAAGTGCATACGGTATGGGCAGTTTGCATGTTTTGGAAGGCACTATGAATGCTGAAAGATATATAAAGGTTTTAGAGGAAGGCACCTAATGGTTAGAGAGTCGGACTCGTAATCCAAAGGTTGTGAGTTTGAGTCTCGGGTCCGGCAGGAATTGTAGGTGGGGGAAGTGAATGTACAGCGCTCTCTCCACCTTCAATACCACGACTGAGGTGCCCTTCAGCAAGACACCGAACGCCTAACTGCTTTCCGGGCGCCGCAGAATAAATGGCTGCCTACTGCTCCAGGTGTGTGTTCACAGTGTGTGTGTGTTCACTGCTGTGTGTGTGCACTTTGGATGGATGCTCCCCTCCAGATGATGTGTATTTCAGGAAAGGCCTTGTGTATTTCAGCAGGACAATGCAAAACCACATACTGCAGCTATTACAACAGCATGGCTTTGTAGTAGAGGAGTTTGGGTGCTGAATTGGCCTGCAGTCCAGATCTTTCATCTATAGAGAACATTTGCCGCATCATTAAACGGAAAATACGTCAAAGATGACCACAAACTCTTCAGCAGCTGGAAACCTATATCAGGCAAGAATGGGACCAAATTTCAACACCAAAACTCCTACACCATGCTACACCATGGTAAACATGCCCCCGTCCCAACTATTTTGAGACCTGTTGCAGGCATCAAATTTGAAATGAGCTCATTTTGTGCATAAAATTGTAAACTTTCTCTCTTTAAACATTTGTAATGTTATCTATGTTCTATTGTGAATAAAATATTGGCTCATGTGATTTGAAATTCTTTTAGTTTTCATTTTATTCAAATTTAAAAAAACATCCCAATATTTCCGGAATTCGGGTTGTATTTCTATTTATTAATTTTCTTGAAAAAATAATTGTGCTTCCCTATGTAAACTTTGCCATCGGTGCTGAGGTGTTGTAAATGTTTCCATGGTGTTGCTATGTGGTTACTAAGGTTGTTTTCAGTAAAGTGCTACAGTATGTGGCTTTTAGATGGTTACTTTTAATTATTATTTGTATTGCACTAATATTAACATGCTAGAATAATTGACAGTTCAAAGAAGACCTGTTGCTTTGTACAGCTTATGCACAAAATATCATCTTGGCATTAGGCCGTCATCTCGGGTGAGCCACTGAATTTGTAAAAGGATTCACAGCTACTATATTTAGGCTTATCGCTGGTCAAATGATGTTCAGGTGAATATCCTTGAATATTTAAATGTTCTAGACCACAATGTACCATTGCTGTCTGCATATTACATAAGCTGTGTGTGATGCACTCATTTCTAATTCCCAGTCTCCCTCTCACTTAGTAAAAATATGAGTTTTGTCTTACTTTCATAATTCAGCAGTACCTTCACCTCTCAAAACAGCACATATGGTCTGTCATTTTAGCCCTAAAATCAAAATGGACTTTTCTTGTTCAAAGACTTCACACTAGTCCAGAAATACACTCCAACCTTTGATTTCCAGATCCGAGGTAATGCATATCTGCCTTCTGAATCTGAAATGAGCTCCTTGACTTCATAGTGGAAAAGTGTTATTTAAGTGTGTCCTGAAAAACCAGATAGATATAGGCAAAAGCTTTTATCAGCACTGGCTTGAAAGCTTTCCATATTATATAAGCAAATATGTAGAAGCTAAAAATCTGTTGGGACTGATTTTTAAATTCTGTTTTAGTTGGAGACGTGGCCCAGTGGGTACAGAATGTGCTGCTAGTGCGGGTGTTAGTTCAAATCCGGCTCGTGTCAGTTCCTGATCCTGAGTTTAGGTGTATCTTGTCTCCAAGCAGGTGTTCAGTGGGTTTAACTGGTTGGTCAGCTGGTCTGCCATCTTGACCAACTGAAAATGTGCCCAGAAACTCCTTATAGTGCTCAAAATAAATGCTATAGCTTATTTGCTGTTAAAAAGTGCTTTATTTTGTTGAATGTGTCCATATTTATGACTGGGGATATTATGGAAATTCTAATGAAAATGATGTCTAGGCATGTAGGAAATTTGTCTCAGACAGTTTGATTCATTGTGGTAGAGTCAGTTTAGCAATTGTACGGCAATAACAGCCAGAATGATGTCTGACTCGACTATTGTTGTTCCATATGTGAATGATAATGCTTTATCCACAGACAGTTCAGCTCCTTTATGGCTGATTGAATCTCTGCTGTTCTGTTATATTCATTGCTAGCGGCACACTGATAGTTTTCCTAAAGCGACAGTTCACCCAAAAATGAAAATTTGGTCATTAATTACTCACCCTCATGCCGTTCCAGACCCATAAGACCTTGGTTTATCTTCGAAACACAAATGAAGATATTTTTGATGAAATCTGAGAGCTTTCTGATCCTCCATAGTCAGCAATGCATCTGACATGTTCAAGGCCCAGAATGGTAGTAAGGACATTGTTAAAATAGTCCATGTGACATCAGTGGTTCAACAGAAGAGAAGAAACTGTTGAATAAAGTTATTTTTGTTTTCTTCGCCCAAAAAGTATTCCCGTAGCTTCATAAAATTAATGTTGAACTACTGATGTCACATGGACTATTTTAACAATGTCCTTACTACCTTTCTGGGCCTTGAACATGTCAGTTGCGTTGCTGTCTATGCAGGGTCAGAAAGCTCTTGGATTTCATCAAAAATATCTTCATTTGTGTTCTGAGGATGAACGAAGGTCTTACAAGTTAGGAACGACATGAGGGTGAGTAATTAATGACAGAATTTCAAATACATTTTTATTTTTCCTTCATAATATATTTGATTCTGAATGTTTCTGATTTTCTCATTGGGTGATTTCTCATTTCATATTCATTTTATGTCTCCTTGGTTGCAAGCTGACTGCTATTATTGATTAAGATCATTAGCCTCATCCAATGACCCATTCGTTACATCTGTGCTCGCTCTGTGAAGTCGAATCAAATCTCACTATTAATTACCCACCTGATTAATCTTAAATTGTCCTTTGAATTGCCAGAATTAATAAGAATGCTAAATTAAAGTACCCTAATTTTGAATGCACTGTCATTTTTCACAGAATCTTGAATTGACTTTTTGATTTAGTCAGCTTCATATTTTTGTGGTTCACATGCTCAAGTATTTTCCCCTTGGCATTCAATTATAAATGTCTGTTTCACCTGATTATTGGTTATGATGGAATGTCATAAAAGCAAACAGCAGGGATGAACTCTTTCTCTTGCTGGGAAGTTCACAAGTCAAAAGCTGGATGATTTTTTTTCTTTTTTTTTCCCAGACTAAAAGTTTTGAGAAATCAGAGACGATTTGGTTGAGAGCTCAAGGGACTGGATTATGATATCGTTGCTAAGTATGCGTCTTGCAAATCCCCAGTGCCTGATTTTTTAAGAATGTTTGATTACCCTCAGAAAACTCAGCCTCAGTTAATGCATTAATTATGCACCCAATTTACATAAACAGTCAATATGGAAATTGGAAATGACACTTTGCAAGTTTTCAGTTACTTTATTGCTTAGTGTTTTTTTAAGTGACTGTGTTTGTCCTTATTTGGTTTTAAATGCTGCTCCAGAAAATACCAGACCATTTTTATTTATTCATGTTATGCAAAGCTGAATTTTCAGCATCATTACTCCAGACCTCACTATCACATGATCCTTCAGAAATCAATATGCTGATTTGGTGCTCAAGAAACATGTTTTTTATTAATGTTGAAAATGGTTGTGTTTATTAATAGTTTTGTGGAAGGTATTTAATAGAAAGTTCAAAAACCTGCATTTATTTGAAATGGAAATTTTTTTGTAACATTACACTGTCTTAACTGGCACTTTTTATAAATCGATTTCTGAATAAATCATATAAATCAATTCATTGCCAAAGAAGCTGGCTGTTCACAGAGTGCTGTATCTAAGCATGTTAACAGAAAGTTGAGTGGAAGGAAAAAGTGTGGAAGAAAAAGATGCACAACCAACCGAGAGAACTGCAGCCTTATGAGGACTGTCAAGCAAAATCGATTCAAGAATTTGGGTGAACTTCACAAGGAATGGACTGAGGCTGGGATCAAGGCATCAAGAGCCACCACACACAGACGTGTCAAGGAATTTGGCTACAGTTGTCGTACTCCTCTTGTTAAACCACTCCTGAACCACAGACAACGTCAGAGGTGTCTTACCTGGGCTAAGGAGAAGAAGAACTGGACTGTTGCCCAGTGGTCCAAAGTCCTCTTTTCAGATGAGAGCAAGTTTTGTATTTCATTTGGAAACCAAAGTCCTAGAGTCTGGAGGAAGGGTGGAGAAGCTCATAGCCCAAGTTGCTTGAAGTCCAGTGTTAAGTTTCCACAGTCTGTGATGATTTGGGGTGCAATGTCATCTGCTGTTGTTGGTCCATTTGTGTTTTTTGAAAACCAAAGTCACTGCACCCGTTTAATACCCGTAGAAAGTTTGGAGCACTTCATGCTTCCTTCTGCTGACCAGCTTTTTAAAGATGCTGATTTCATTTCACCTCCATGCCACGCTGAATTGAGGCAGTAATTAAAGCAAAAGCAGCCCCTACCAAGTATTGAGTACATATACAGTAAATGAACATACTTTTCAGAAGGCCAACAATTCACTAGAAATGTTTTTTTATTGGTCTTATGAAGTATTCTAATTTGTTTTGTTAAATGTGAGCCAAAATCATCACAATTAAAAGAACCAAACACTTAAACTACTTCAGTCTGTGTGCATTGAATTTATTTAATACACGAGTTTCACAATTTGAGTTGAATTACTGAAATAAATGAACTTTTCCACGACATTCTAATTTATTGAGATGCACCTGTATATATGTATATATACTGTATATATATATATATGTGTGTGTGTGTGTGTGTGTGTGTCTGTATGTTTTTTCCCTTAAACTGATTTATTTCTGTGAATAAAGTCCAGCTGTCCATTTCAGTGGATCTGATTCAAAATCTGATTCATATTCAAAATCAAAAAGGATTTTTTTTTTTAGCTAAAATATGTATATAAATATTGCTGTTTGTTACTGTGTATCTCTGAATAAATATATTTTATAATTGTGAAATATGCTTCAACTTTAATTACATTTTTATTGTATTTTATGTCTCGCAAAAAATTATAAAAAAAATTACTTGGCTAAATACCATGGTATATGATTATCAGAATCACATGGCTTTTACCTTTGTGAATCTATTGTATCATAACTTACTATGATACTTTGACAGTACATTTCTGTGAGGCTGTATTTTGATTAGTCTTGTCTATAGCTTAAATATTCTGACAGACATATGTTTTTTTTGTTTGTTTTGTTTTGTTTTTTGTCTGCAGGCACAACGAGACAGCCCAAAGAGGGGGAGGTCCCAGGTGTGGACTACAACTTTGTGAGCGTGGAGAGGTTTATGGAATTAGAGAAAAGTGGGGCTTTGTTAGAAAGTGGAACATATGAAGGTAAGTGAAATATACTGTTAAACCATCCATGCCTCAATAAATCATTACCTCTAAATAAAGCTTTTAAAACACTTGTTACATCACTGCGGCCTGGAATATGAATTTCCTTAAATTTGCTCAATGTTACCGCAAGAAGGAGCATGTATCTTTGACATTGAGCAGAGGTATTCAGAACTAGTGCAGTTTGGTCTCTTGAGAGCCGACACTGAGGTGTGTGGACTACTTTCAGACACAGGTTTCTTTTCTCTTCATGAGGCGAGGAAGATCCTTCCCATGACTCTGTGAGGCACAGCATCATAACAACTTCAGTGACAGACAACTTAGTGACAGACATTGAGAATAACGGCAGAGAAAGACTAATTTTTTTTTTATGTTTCTTCATATATCAATGAAGAAAAGTTGTTTTATAGCTTCAAAAAATTACATTTAATGGGAATTATTTCAGTTATCAGGGAATATTAGAATGATTTTCCCTTATTTTTAGATTAACTTTGTAGTCATCAAATACTCACTTAAAGTTAATCTCAGTAATTTAATAAAACCATTTAATGTAACCTTCATCAAGATCCAAAATGAATGTATGTGTGTATATGTATATATGTGTATATATATATATATATATATATATATATATATATATATATATATATATATATATATACATACATACATACATACATACATACATACATACACACACACACACACACACACACACACACACACACACACACACACACACACACACACACACACACACACACACACACACACACACACACACACACACACACACACACATATACATACACACACATACATACATACACACACACACACACACACACACACACACACATACACACACACATACATGTGTGTGTGTGTATGTATGTATGTGTGTGTGTGTGTATATATACATTTTTTTTTATCATACTGTACATTATAATGTTATGATGCCTTAATTCACTTGTAGCATTTTTTATTTATTTTTACATTTAATTCTGTGCCGATTGCCTCGTGGCAGTTCGCCAACATATAACACTGTTTCGCTATGGGCATCCCGAGTTCGAATCCCAGCTCGTGGACCTTGCCCAACCCCGGCCTATTTCATAATCTTAAACTGTTTTTTTATTGTATTTTCAATCAATTAAATGCAGCCTTGATGAGCAAACAAGACTTTTATTTGCATGAACTAAGAAGAAAAATTGTGTATGCAAATATTTGTCCAATTAAATGCTCTCTAGAATGAGAATGAACCATCTGTCTCTGACTAATAGCTAGCATGAAATCATGGTTCACGTCAGCGCAGTAAAAACAGATGTTTTTAATTTAACAGGGTATTTAAATAGAAGTCAGCACAGTATACTAGTTACTGTATATTGATTTTATAGATTTCATGTGGTTTTGTTGAGGTGAAGTTAGTCCACTCCCAGTCTATAATTCTGGGTCACATGGTGTAATTGAAATGAATCGATGAACTTCACCTCTTCTGTTTCCACCCCCATAGACCTGCAAATGAATTCCTAAAGCCTATGCCGTAACCACACAGGAGCTCAGTTTTTAATCATTAAACAGATTTCCCTGGATACACATGATTTCTTTTCAATCTTGAATGAAACGATTTAGTCGCCGGTGAACAAGGGTGCCGTAATGGCAAACATCACACAGAAAAAAAATTACTCCAGCGAAATTATTGAAAAGTGACTTCAAGTCAGACTTCACCTTTTTGCATGTGAAGTAGCTGCGAAAGCAATTTTTCCTAGTTTAAATCCCAAAATGTGTTTTCTGTTGTTTCTAGATAACTTCTATGGCACTCCAAAGCCTCCTGCCGAACCCACGCCGATGCTGTTTAATGTGACGGACCAACTCTTGCCCGGTGCCCGACCTAGTGCAGAGGGAAAAAGGAAGAGGAATAAGTCCGTCAGCAACATGGAGAAGGACAGCATTGAACCACCAGAAGAGGATGAGGAAGAGAGCCCCGTTGTCAATGGCAACGGCATCGCCATCACACCAGGTTACGACCTACTACTGTTAAACTGACCCGACAGTCAATTATGAATATGGGCTTCACAGCCGCTTTGACTCATTTCTAATGAAAGATGCTTCAGAACAGTCTGATGCTTTATTTAAACTTTTCAGTTGTTACTTAACTTCAAGATGAGTTTTTTGAATCATAGCTGATGAGGCTCTTTTTAGTAAGGCTGGTAAGGCTTTTTAGTAAGAGTTAATTTTGACAGTAGCTATGCTTCCATCCAAAGATGCGAATTTAACTTATGCGCAAAACTGGAATATCGCATAAAACATTTGCGAATAAAGCACCGTTTCCATCAAAAGTCAAAGAGAACAAATTTCGTCACTTCCTGATAAACTGGCACTAAATATTACTAAGAAAAGTGGGAGAAGCCACTTAATATAATAATTTTTATATATGATAAATTACTTGCGCCTCAGAGTGAGTAGACAAAACAATAAATGCTGTCATTGCTTTGGCAGGCGGATGCCTGCTGTTTGGGAACGCAGTCGTGTAAGATAATTATACAGAAATACTTTGACGACAGACGATGTTGTGCAACAAGATCGGTCTGCTCGTTAGTCAAGTTTTCCCATCCCATCGTGCAAAGTCACATGACTTTTTTGATGCGCATGGTAGAATTTATTAGGTAAATGTGTTTCCATTGTAGTTTATGCACATTTTTTCTTATCGGATAAAAAGTTTATCCTACTCTATTGTGCGCATAAGTTTTTTTTATGTGCATTTTTAGAATTTTTCCGCATCTTGGCATTTCCATCCAATATTCCTAAATGTGCATAAAAATAGGCGGATGGAAACATAGCTACTCTAAAATTCGTTGCACACTGAGTCCGGAATTTTCGTCTGAAATTTTCGCACATTAAAAAATAAATACAACCTCACGTTGTGTCAATCATGTTTACACACTGCCTCCGAAACTTTCATCCGTCATGAAAAAATTCGGATCAGGTTCGATTTTCTGCGTTTTCGCATCTGTAGCATGCGCTTTGATAGGAAAGGATGACGAATACAAAAAAACGGAAAAACACACGCGAACATTTCGGACTCAGTGTGCAATGACCTTTAGTCATTACTTGTTTGTTTTATGTACTCGTATCTCTTTGTACCATCCTTTACGACACTATACTGTCAAAGAAGTCTCAGTCAGAAGGTCATGCTCGACACTGATTTGTTTTGTTTTCCCTCACAGAATCGAGCGAACATGAGGACAAGAGCACCGACGCTTCCGGAGACGTGCCTGTCCAGCCATGTCCACCCGAGACCCCCACCCTCACCTCCACAGATGCCCCTGAGGAGGAAGGAGATGCCCCCAAGTCCCCACAGGACTCGCAGGAGAATGATGAACTGGGCCCTTTGCCAGATAACTGGGAGATGGCCTACACTGAGAAAGGAGAAGTTTACTTCATAGAGTGAGTGAAGTGCACTTCAAAGCACACTTCATAATGAAAGAGTTTTTGAGCATATGGAGCGCTACCTGTTGCAGTGTCCTCTTTTACAGATCGTTATGGATAGCTGAATTATTTATGTGTGCCGTATTGAGCTCATTCAGTTCAGTTCAGTATACTGCTTTTTGCATTTTGGAAATTATTTGCTGAACTTCAGCACATGGTAGTGCTGGCAATGTACGGTAGCTAAAATTATAATTAGTTTTTTATTCTTTTGATGGTATTCAGTTTAAGTAATTGCCTCTGAAATTAATTCAAATTAATTTGTATTAATGAATGTAAAATTACTTAATATAAATAATTTGATTAATATATAAATATTAATTAATTGTAAATGTATATTTTCATACATTTTTCACCATTTCAGTCAAACAAGGCAGTTTGATTTAAAATATTGGTAGCACTTTACACTGAGTTTTCATTTGTTAACATTAGTTAATTACATTAGTTAATTGAAGTACATAATACATTTATTTATCTTACTTTATGTGAATTTGAACTTTACTAATGCATTTTCTAAATTAAAAAATTATTTTATTTGTTCATATTATTTAATGCTTCTGAGCTCATATGAACTAACATTGAACATTGTTTTATTTTTATTAACTAATGTTAAGAAAGATTAATAATAATAATGGATAACAAATATATTAATCATTAATATATTTATTACACGATATAACAAAAACTATTTTAATTTATATTTATATAAAAAAAATAAGTATTACTATAACGTAATAAAAAGGCAGTGTTTATTTATTTATTTATTTATTACTAGCCAATTTTAATACATTTAATACTGCACATGTACTTTCATGAACATTTTAGTGATGATGCAAGCAAATCAAATTAAGATTTTTTAAAACTCCAATTCTTGAAACAGATTTTGAACTGATCCACAGAATTATTGAAACTTTTTCAATTCTAATGTAATTTTTGCTGTTGAAATTTAAATCTGCAATATTATTAGAACATTTGTTTTAATATACTTGTATAAATAAATAATACGTGAATTTAACGTGTATCTAATTTTTAAATTTAGTTTTAAATAAAAATATTGTTCAGTATATATCGCTTGGTACCACTTTGATTAGGGATGAACTGACACATTGGATTTTGCTGAGCCATGAATCATGATGATAAATGAGTCACTATAAAACTGAATCTGCCAGAGTAGCTGAGGGTAGTGCGTTCTTAAGAGCAAGAGAGAGATGTTCGTCTCCCTCCCATCTGTCCTTAATGAGAAACGAGGGACTTATTAAAAGTATTGATTGTCATTGTGTTAACTGGAAAAACCCCCAGCCACTGTGACTGAGGCCTTCTGGGATATCTAGTCTAGAATGTTTTACATTTCAAAGTTAGGCTTGTACCAACATTTGCCTGACATAACACGCACAGAGACTCTTTTGATTCATATCATGGTAGCTAAACTCTGTTAAAGGAACACTCCACTTTTTTTGGAAATAGGCTCATTCTCCAACTCCCCCAGAGTTAATAAGCAGAGTTTTACCGTTTTTGAATCCATTCAGCCGATCTCCGGGTCTGGCGATAGCACTTTTAGCATAGCTTAGCATAGATCATTGAATCCGATTAGACCAGTAGCATCGCGTTCAAAAATGACCAAAGAGTTTCAATAGTTTTCCTATTTAAAACTTGACTCTTCTGTAGTTATATTGTGTACTAAGACCGGCGGAAAATGAAAAGTTGCGATTTTCTAGTCCGATTTGGCTAGAAACTATACTCCCAGTCCGGCGTAATAATCAAGGAACTTTGCTGCCGTAACATGGCCGCAGCAGGCGCAGTTATATTACGCAGCGCCTGAAAGTAGTCCCCAGCTAGGTAACTAGTTATAATATAGCTGGGGACTACTTTCAGGCGCTGCGTAATATTACTGCGCCTGCTGCGGCAGCAAAGTTCCTTGATTATTACGCTGGACTGGGAGTATAGTTCCTAATCATATTTTCATTTTCATTTTCATTTTCCGCCGGTCTTAGTACACGATATAACTACAGAAGAGTCAAGTTTTAAATAGGACAAATATCGAAACTCTTTGGTCATTTTTGAACGCGATGCTACTGGTCTAATCGGATTCAATGATCTATGCTAAGCTATGCTAAAAGTGCTATCGCCAGACCCGGAGATCGGCTGAATGGATTCAAAAACGGTAAAACTCTGCTTATTAACTCTGGGGGAGTTGGAGAATGAGCCTATTTCCAAAAAAAGTGGAGTGTTCCTTTAATTAATTGTTGCAATATTTTTTCTTTTCAGTCACAATACCAAAACGACGTCATGGCTCGACCCTCGACTAGCGAAGAAAGCCAAGCCCCCAGAGGAGTGTGAGGAAGATGGTGAGTGTTTGAGTGTGTTAACACGTGTGTGAGTGTGTTGCTCTCTTTTACGCTTGGAGAAATTTGATGTCGTGACCTCTACTTGTATTTTCCCTCCGGAGATGTACGCGTGAAAGATTGTAACATGAAATCTGAGGGGGAGGTTTCCATTTTGTGGGTTTGTTCGTGATGTCAGAACACGATCGGATTGTGCTCTGGTCTCATGAAACATTCAGAATGACAAACTACTAGATCATGATGTTTGCACACTGTGTTTATGAGGTTTATTCAGCATTGACGCATACATTTATCTGTTTATTTGTTCATTAGTTATTTTTTTGTTTGTTGAACCATTTGTCCAACCATCTATAAAGCCACCAATCTATATAGCCATTAATTAATTAGTTCATTCATTCATTTGTCTATTAAGCATCTATCCTCCATTCATTTGTTTGCTTGTTCAATCATTTGTTCAGTCATATAGCCAAGCCATCCATTCGTCTTTCTATCCCTCCATACATACATTCCATTTGTTCTCTATTCATTCATTATTTGCTCATTGATTCATTTGTTGTTTGTTCCGTCATCCATCCTCTGTTTGTTTATTAGCTGATTCATCCATCCCTTAAATATCTACTATTCATTCATTTGTTTGATCATTTGTTTAGTCATATAGCCATCCATCTATCCATTTATTTATCCTTCCATTCATTTGTTTTATTGATTCACACATCCCCAAGTATATATATATATCCTCCATCCATTTTCTTGTTCATTTATTTATTTGTTCCATCATAAATGTATTCATATATTCATCTTTAAAGCAGTCATCCTTCCTTCATTCCAGTCATTCATTAGTTTATTTGTTCAGACTTTCTCCATTGGTTTGTTTGTTTGTTCATTCATCCATTAAGCCATCTGTTCTCTATTCATTCATTCATTTGCATATTGATTAATTTGTGTATCTATTCCTTTTTTTGTTCATCCATCCATCTTTTTAGCTATCTATCTTCTATTCATTCATTCTTTCGTTTATTGATTCATTTGTTAATTTGTTCATTCATCCATCCATCATCCTCTGTTCATTTGTTCATTCAGTCACAGATCCTTTGAAAATCTATCCTCCATTAATTTCTTTGTTCATTCATTTGATAAGAAAGCTAATTATTCATTCCTTCATTCATCCTCCTTTCCATTCATTCATTATTTTTTGTTCATACGTTCATCCATAAAGCCATCTAACCTGCATTCATACATCCATCCTTGTACCCTCCATGCATTCATTCATTGTTCATTCATTCATTCATCCATCTATGCTTCCATAAATCCATCCATTCATTCATCTATAAAGCAGTCATTTATCCTCCATTCATTAGTTTATTTGTTTAGACTTTCTTCATTGGTTTGTTAGTTTAATTCATTCATCCATTAATCATCTGTCCTCTATTCATTCATTTACATATTGATTCATTTGTTCATTTATTCATCTGTTTGTTAATCATCCATCTTTTAGGCCATCTATTCTCTATTAATTCGTTCGTTTGCTCATTTCATTCATTTGATCATTAGTTTGTTCATCCATCCATCCATCATCCGTCCTCTGTTTTGTTTGTTCATTCAGTCACCAATTGTTTGAGGATCTATCCTCCATTCATTCATTCATTTGACCAGAAAGCTATTTATTCATTCCTTCCTTCATCCTCCTTTCCGGTGATTCATTGTTTTTTTTTTATTCATACATCCATTCATAAACCATCTAACCTGCATTTTTGAACCTTACAGTGCCGTGAAAAGTTTTTTGCCCCTTCCTGTTTTTTTTGTTTTTTTTTTAATTTTTTGCATATTTGTCACACTTAAAAGATTCAAATCATCAAACAAATTTTAATATTACACAAAGTAAATACAGAATGCAGTTTTGAAATAATGATTTCATTTATTAAGGGAAAAAAGCTGTCCAAACCTGCCTGGCCCTACATGAAAAAGTAATTGCCCCCTAAATCTAATAACTGGTTGTGCCACCCTTGGCAGCAACAACTGCAATCAAGCGTTTGCGAATAACTGGCAACGAGTCTTTCACATCGCTGTGGAGGAATTTTGGCCCACTCTTCTTTGCAGAATTGTTTTAATTGAGCCACATTGGAGGGTTTTTGAGCATGAATGGACTGTTTAAGCTCATGCCACAGCATCTCAATTGGAGTCTGGACTTTGACTTGACCACTCCAAAACCTTCATTTTGTTTCCTTCATTCCTGCTGCAGAACCCAAGTGTGCTTGAGCTTTAGGTCACAAACTGATGGCCGAACATTCTCCTTCAGGATTTTCTGATAGAGTGCAGAATTCAAGATATTTTTTGGCAAATGTGAGATGAGCCTTTGTGTTCGTTGCCATTTTTGCCCAGTCTTTTTCTTATTGTTGAATCATGAACACTGACCTTAAGTGAGGCAAGTGAGGCCTGCAGTTCTTTAGAAGTTGTTCTGGGTTCTTTTATGACCTCCTGGATGAGTCGTCTTTGTGCTCTTGGAGTAATTTTGGTAGGCCGGCCACTCCTGGGAAGGTTCACTACTGTTCCAAGTTTTCTCCATTTGTGGATAATGGCTCTGACCGTGGTTTGCTGGAGTCCCAAAGCCTTAGAAATGGCTTTATAACCCTTTCCATACTGATACGTGTCTACTATTTTGTTTCTCATCTGTTCTTGAATTTCTTTAGATCGTGGCATGATGTGTTGCTCTTTAAGCATGCTTCACTTCGTCAGACAGGTTCTATTTAAGTGATTTCTTGATTCAACGGGTCTGGCAGTAATTAGGCCTGAGTTTGGCTTGTGAAATTTAACTCAACTTTCTAAAATAATGTGGTTAATCACAGTTCTTTCATGATTTAACAGGAGGGGGCAGTTAATTTTTCATGTAGGTCCAGGTAGGTTTGGACAGCTTTTTTCCCTTAAATGAAATCATCATTTAAAAACTGCATTTTGTATTTACTTGCATTATTTTTGTGTAATATTAAAATTTGTTTGATGATCTGAATCTTTTAAGTGTGACAAATATGCAAAAAAAACAAAAACAAAAAAAAAACGGAAGGGGGCAAAAACCCTTTCACGGCACTGTACATGCATTCATTTATTTGCTCATCCATCCATCCATCCATCCATCCTTCCATCCTTCCATAAAGCCATCTATCCATTTTTACAGACATTCATTCTTTTGTTCATTTTTTATTTCTTCATTCACACTTATCATATTACCTGTGCTCTAGAAACGGAGCACAAGTCAGCATGATATATTCATCAGCTTGCTCAAAACCTGTATTTTTTATGTTTTCTTCTCAGCCAGGTTGTTAAACATGCATGGTGGCTCTGTGTACCCAAATCTACCATCTTTGAAACCCTCTGTTGAATTAAAATGCAATTTAATGGGGCCAGAGAAATCAATATCTCTTTCCACAGGCCTTTTAATGCCTTTCTGTGACATGACTACTAATATCCCTCTCTGTAGTACAGCATAGAACTATTTTTTGGGCATGTCTGTGCAGCAACGTAGGCTCATACACATAATCATGATTGATTTCCATTATGTTCAATAATAACTGCTGCAAAGAAATCAGTCTGTGTATTGCAAATTTGATCCACGTCTGTCTTCAAAGTTCAGACATGTACATGATTCAGAATTTAATTCAGCTGTCTGTTAGCTTATGATCCTCATGGGGCGGCACAGTTTCATCATAAATTCCCATCAAAGGTTAGATAAAAGATGATCTGTCTGTGTCTACCTAATTTTGCCTTCAAAATCAATGTTACTCACAATTCTTGGTGTAATTTAGAGGCGTGCCTGTTTAATTTAGCAACAATGGAATAATTTTTCCATTGTTCTCACGCTCCAGAATTTACTCTGTGCTTGCTAATTAATCAGCCCTGCATGTTGGTTTTGAGAGCAAAAATTTCACAGGACTTTTAAAAACGCATCCGGCACATATGCACACGCTCATATTTACACTTGTGCATTCTATGCACTCAAATATACATAAGCTACTCAGTGAATGAAAGGGCCTGAAAAAGAGACTTCTCCCATAGTTGCCATGGCAACTGCCGATGGAGGACCATTGATTTAAGGAGGCTTTAGAAAAGATATTTAAGGTGGTCTGGGTTAGATCATTGTCTTAAAACTATGAATGGTCCAAAAGGTCCTAAATAAAAATATGGATGTTTTAGAATTATTTTCTAAAAATGCTACATTATTAATCTTTTCAGAATTATAGAATTATATTTATTTAAAAAATGGGAATATTGTGGGAATGATGAGTAGGTGATATATTTTCAATACGATTATTTATATTGTATTAATTATTAAAAAGCAAATTATTTTCTAATGAGGTGCGTAAGTGATCTATTAAGCATTATAGAAGCTAATAATATTTGTTACATTTATGAATGAAAATATTTGACTTATTGGGGTGCGGGGTTGCAAATGGTAGGAACGTTGAGTAAGTAATATTTTCGAACATTTTGAATATGATTATTTGTTGTTTATAATTTATTTATTAAAACAGCTGCCTTAGAGCATGACACCATATCCTTTTGTCCATATTTCTTGTATTTATAAATCATTTTCAACATAGTTTTTTACATTTCTAATTTGCAATAATGTGCAGGAACTTTGAGTAGGTGTTAATAAAAATAGTAATTTTTAGTAGGTTTTAAAACATATTGTTTTCCACCTTCCTCTAAGTTACAAATAGACATTATAAAGAGAAGTAATAAATCTGTCCTATTATAAGTAAGATTAAATATTTAACATTTGGCTCCAATTTCTTCCATACCAAGATATGAACTTTAAAAGAAAACTACAGTAACTCCAGCCAAGGTTATGCCACACTTCTCACTTTTTTCTATTAAGAAAGTGTCGCCATCTGGTGTGTTACTCGTCTTTCTCTCTGAGTTAAAGCGGTGTATGTGACGCATATTAGAGGCTCATCATGTATCCTCTTGGATGACAGCCTGGGAAAGGTCTGTTCTTAATGTAAACCCTAAATATGAGACTAGTTTTTGATTGTGAGGAGAAGGGTCAAGCATCAGCGGATGCGGTGTAGCTGGTTGTTGTGTGTGTGTAGGAGGGAATTGATTGCTGTAACCCTCCTAGGGAGGTGCGAGAACCTCGTTGGTCGTCACACCTGCTCCTGCCTCCTCCGGCCCGGCGTTCTGTTCAGCACAGCATCCATTCACTCAGCTAATGAATATCTGAACACAGCATGGCTTCTTTTGACACAGTATGAGTAAAAAACCTGCTTTGAGGGCATGTCTGTGGACCCTCTTTATGTGTGTCAATGCAGAGGCTGTAGCATGACTTGTTTGCTTGTTTGTTTACTTGTTTACTACTACTATTTTTTTTAAATGTGTGTTTTAGGAAAATTAAAAAAAAAACAAGTAGCATTACATTTTTTCATTTTTGTCCATGAAAAATGTCCACTGTGATACCAGGGTGTTCTCAGTGGTTGCCAGGGCATTGTTTGGTGGTTGCTAGTGCATTACAAGTAGATTGCTAGTTGTTTTTACTTCTGTAGGGTTGCTAGGGAGTTCTGAGTTGGGGATAGGGTTTCATTTATATTACCTGTGCTCTAAAAACAGAGCACAAGTCAGCATGATATATTCATCAGCTTGCTCAAAACCTGTATTTTTTATGTTTTCTTCTCAGCCAGTCTGTTAAACATGCATGGTGGCTCTGTGTACCCAAATCTACCATCTTTGAAACCCTCTGTTGAATTAAAATTCAATTTTAATGGGGCCAAAGAAATTGCATTGCAATAAGATTGTTAGGTGTTCTTACTTCTGCTGGGTTGCTAGGGCATTGTTTGGGGGTTGCTAGGGAGTGCTGAGTGGTTGCTGGTGCATTACAAGTAGCTTGCTAGTTGTTCTCACTTCTGCGGGGTTGCTAGGGCATTGTTTGGGGGTTGCTAGGGAGTTCTGAGTGATTGCTAGGGCATTGCAATAAGATTGCTAGAGCTGCGTCCCAAATCGCGTACTTATGCTCTATTTATGACGTTTTGTAGTATAAATAGTGCGAGTAGTGCGTTCACACTGAAAATTCCAAAAAGAAAAGTGCACTTTAAATACCCGGATGGTGCGCTTAAATAACCGAAAAAATGAAGTGTGGAAAGTTGGACACTTCATGCACTCAATTGTCGCAGCTTTAATTACGTCACGAAGTGGGTGGGGCTATCAGACTCCGCTTATTAATGACAAAATAACCTTATATAATTCATACACTACATGACTGAGTGCATAGTGCATAAGTACATAGTGTATAAGTGTATAGTGTATAGTGTGTCATTTGGGACGCAGCTTAGGTGTTCTTACTTCTGCAGGGTTGCTAGGGCATTGTTTAGGGGTTGTTAGGGGCTTCTGAGTGGTTGCTAGGATATTGCTAGGTGGTTTCTAGGATATTCTGAATAGTTATAAGGTCATTTTAAGTGATTGCTATAGTGTTCTGTGTGGCTGATAGGATATTCTATGAGTTTGATGGTTGTTAGGGTATTTAGAGTGGTTGCTAGGGATGTTTCTAGATGGTTTCTAGGGTATTGTAAATGCTTGTGAGGTAATTTTAGGTCATTCTTACGGTGTTCTTTGTGGTTGATAGGACATTCTATGAGTTTACACTTCTAGGACATTGTTTGGTGGTTGTTAGGATGTTCTGAGTAGTTGCTAGGGCATTGTTTGGGGGGTTGATTGGGCATTTTGATGGTTCTAATTTGTGGTTGCTAGGTATTTCCTCAAGTAGTATTTGGTGGTTGCTAGTATGTTCAGATTGGTTGCTAGGTTTCTAGGGTATTCTGAATGCTTGTGAGGTAATTTTAGGTAATCACTACAGTGTTCTGTGTGGCTGATAGAACATTCTATGAATTTCCACTTGCTAGGACATTTTTTTCGTGGTAGCTAGTGTTTTCTGGGTGGTTGCCAGGGCATTGTTTAATTGTTCTCAGGGAGCTCTAATTGGTGGTTGCAAGGTAGTTCCTCAAGCAGTGTTTGGTGGTTGCTGGTATGTTCTGACTGGTTGCAAGGTTTCTAAGGTATTCTAAATGGTTTTTAAGGTCAGTTTAGGTGATTGCTACAGTGTTCTTTGTGGTGGATAGGACTTTCTATAAGTTTACACTCCTAGGACATTGTTTGGTGGTTGTTAGGGTGTTCAGAATGGTTGCTAGGATGTTGCTAGGTAATTTCTAGGGCATTCTGAATGCTTGTGAGGACATTTTAGACAATCGCTACGGTGTTTCTGTGTGGTTGATAGGACATTCTATAGCTGTGTCCAAAACCACTCCCTATCCACTATATAGTCCACTATATCGGGTGTCAGCCATTTTGTAGTGCTGTCCGAATTCTGAGTGAACGACTTCATTCCCTACATTCGTTCACTACGTTTTACCCACAATACATTCTGATTTCGAGTGTACAACCGATGTACACTCGCTGAAGCACTATTTCCCACAATCCAATGTAGAGAACCGACGAGCTGGAAGAGAGAGAAGGAGCGAGTTTGAATGAGAGATGCCGTTTAATTTACAAAAATTATGATAATTTGGTGGATATTTAAAAATGTTCGTTGGTGGCGTATTCATTCTGATGTCAAATTAACAGTCGCCTGAGGGCCATTGTCATCTTATCTGTGAGCAAAAACTCTGCTCGGGAGAGTTTCAAGATACTCCAAACAATAAATACATAAAATGATGAACATAACTAATGTGTGTTAATGTGAGTTTATTTTTGTTGACAGTATTTTAATAGTATTTAATGATTATGAACATATAAGCATTACAAAACAAATTAATAATATACCATCAATGAAACCACAAAGCTGATTACAATATAAAGTCATTTTAAGTGTTATTGCTATTAATATTCTTTTCTAAAATATAAAAGTAGATGTGACGAAGATGTTTTTGCAACAGCCAAGTCTCACGCGCAGTGTACACGTCACCATCCGAATCCGTTCACTTCATTTCTTTCACTCCTTCTGATATAGTCCACTCAACTGCCATACACTACAGTATATAGGGATTAGTGAATGAGTGAAAGAGTGAGTGATTTTGGACACAGCTTATGAGATTGCACTTTCTAGGACGTTGTTTGCTGGTTTCTAGGCAGTTCTGAATAGTTGCTATAGGGCATTACAAGAAAATTGCTAGGTATTCCTACTTCTGAGGAGTTTCTAGGGCATTGTTTGGAGGTGGTTTGGGAGTTCTGAGTGGTTGCTAGGACATTGCTAGGTGGTTTTTAGGATATTCTGAATAGTTATGAGGTCATTTCAGATGGTTGCTACAGTGTTCTGTGTTCATTCTATGAGTTTGGTGGTTGTTAAGGTGTTCAGAATGGTTGCTATGATGTTGTTAGTAGGGCTGCAACAAATGATTATTTTGATAATCGATTAATCTAACGATTATTAGAACGATTAATCGGCTAATCATCGGTTATTTCACTGATTAATCAGTAGACATTGACTGATTATTCAGCTTTTGAAATTAGTTCAAATGTTGAGTTATGCATATTCTAACAAATATATAACGGTAATCACTTCAGCTTTTGAAAGTCATTATGTAATTACAATTATTATACAATTAATTAATGCAAATATATATTTGGCACACAAAATTGATGACCGACAGAGAAACTCTCTCATTCACCATTTAATGAGCTACAATGAAAAAGTAACTGAATGACACATCATTCTGCCTAACTTCTCCTTTTGTAAGTCATATGGATAAGAAACAAAATAAAGCTAAGTGATAAGACGTTTTATTTTTGGATAAACAATTTTATTCACAAAATAATCTCTCTTAAAATACCTTATAGGGTTATGATAATCAAAACAGTCCTGAGCTAGATCAAGCTTTGATCTTTGCAAATCAAACTATCACTTTAATGAAATAATATTTTTTTCCCACTAATAAAAATATTTTATCACTAGCTAGCTCCACACTGACTCTGGTTTTTCATGTTTAATACTGTAAAGCTGTTTGATTTAAGGCTATGTATTGCATGAAGTAGGGTACAACGGGGCTAAAGGCCCACCTTAAAAAAAATGTGCTATTCACTGCGCCTAAAATGTATAATTGCAGAAAAAATATATACGTTTTGAACATTAATGGAGCAACAGATTTTGTGTGAATATAAATCATTCAAGTTGTTTATTTTATTTAAAAATCTTATAAATGTATGAGGTGGCAAGGGGGCCCTTTTACCCCAAAGGCACACGGTATTGATACAAATACTTCAGCTAAAATAATGTCTAAGTTAATACTTGTTCAAAACAATCACTTTAGCAAAGTTTGTACTATTTTCTGCTTATTTTGAAAAATAAAAGAATGAATTTTTGTTCAATAAATGTACTGTCATTAAAATGTTAATTTAAAAAATATATTTTAAAATACAGAAACAAAATCATTTTAATAAGTAAAGATTCTGAAAGAATTGAAGGAGATCCAATAATAATTTAATATATATTTACAGTATAATTAACAACAAATGACATTTTATTATGATTAATATCATGTTTTTAAATATGATGGTTTCATTCTAAACATGGTGATTATCTCTAATATGGACACCCAACATAATATATGATATTTACCATCTGAATCTACCCATGTCATGTCAACAAATGGAAAAGTCAGCCTTCTATTAATTATCATGGTAATTACTGCCTTTAGCCCCAAAAGCGCCGGCGCGTTTTACCCCAAATACCATACTTTTACATATTCTTTCGTTATTTAAAAACTGTTGCTTTAATTTTCTTAAACAAAACTGAAGATAATAAAGAAGGCCTTAAAATCTATGCAATAATTTTAGCGATTCTCATTTGCTACTTAAATCTACAACATTTTAAAAAACAAAATATTAGAACAAGGTTTGGTTTCATATTTACAACTATTATTGCATTTTTCCCAGCATTTCTTATTTGTATATTTAAAAAATATTTAAAACATTAATCTTATAAAAATTTTTATGCATTTGAAAATTTGCAGTGTAAATGCATTGATGGCACCTCAGTTTCATTAACAGTCTGTGTAAATACATCTAATGCCACTTCAGATGCAGCGTCTGTGTTTCTTGCAGTGGAAAGATGGAGTTTGTTGATAAAGATTTCATTTGAGTGGTGACAGCTCTACAGTTTCTTATTATTCTAACTGAATGAATTGAAACGATGTAAAAATTTGATGCGAAAGATGGCACATTTAATAAGGTTAGTGGAAAAAAAAGGACAATTTAAGAAACATAGTGGGAAATGACATCTGTATTGTTAATATACAGCAACTCCTTTTCAGTTTATATTGTTATTTCTTCTTCTTTTCTAGTCACAGAGCACTTTATTTTGAAAGCTGTCTAAGTGAGAGAACATCTGTAACGTTGTCCAGATTGGGGAATTGTAATGTATAATCATTTTTTTATTATGTAAATAATTTTTTTTTTTGCATTAAAAAAGTATAGATTTTTGTTTGTATATGCTGTCAATTATAGTTTTTAGAAAGAAAATCGGAATCGGCAAAAATCAGTATCAGCAGGTCAGAAATCGGAAATCAGAATCGGCCAAGAAAATTGCAATCGGTTGCAAATTGCATTTGCAATTTAAATCTCTAGTAGATGGTACATTCTAGGAATTTGCGCTTGCTAGGACATTGTTTGGCGGTTGCTAGGGATTTCCAAGAGGTTTCCAGGGCATTATTTGGTGGTTGTCAGGGAGTTCTAATTGGTGGTTGCTAGGTAGTTCCAGTGTTTGGTGGTTGCTACTATGTTCTGATAGGACAGCCTATGAGTTTGGTGGTTGTTAGGGTGTTTAGAGTGGTAGCTAGGATGTTGCTTGATGGTTTCAAGGGTATTCTGAATACTTGTGAGGTCATTTTAGATAATCGCTACAGTGTTCTTTGTGGTTGATAGGACCAAAGTCTCTTTAAGACAAGTCATGTCACTCGGCGGCCATCTTTGAAACGCCTCTCTGGCATCCAAGTGCAGCTCCTATCTCTTTGAATGGGGAAACATCAAATTCTCCAAAACTGTTCACTAAGCTCACGATTAAATTTCATATTTGAAATCACCAAAGAAATCTGACAACAACTGTATCATAAATGTTGTTTCTTTTGCTCAAATAGCATTATAAAAAGCTTATTTTTCAGGCTAGATCAGCCAGTACGCATGCACAGTGCTAAACGCACGTCTCAGAACGCTGACTGTTTCTATAGCAACCGGGACTTCTAACTGCAGCTGCAGTGACGCGCTGACTTTACCGATTAGTGATTGGCTCTTTCATTCAGAAGGCAGGGCTTCCTGCGATTGAGCGGCCATATTGAGCGTTGCATGTTTCCCCATTCAAAGCTATACGAATGACACGTCTTGGGTATTCTATAGTCTTTGATAGGACATTCTATGAGTTTGCACTTTCTAGGACGTTGTTTTCTGGTTGCTAGGCAGTTCTGAATAGTTGCTAGGGCATTGTTTGGGGGTTGCTAGGGATTTCTGAGGGGTTGCTAGGGCATTGTTTGGTGGTTATCAGGGAGTTCTGAAGGGTTGCTAGGGCATTGTTTTGGCGGTTGCTTGAGCATTGTTTGGTGTTTATCAGGGAGTTCTGAAGAGTTGCTAGGGCATTGTTTTGGCTGTTGCTTGGTGGTTGTCAGGGAGTTCTAAATGGTGGTTGCTAGGTAGTTACTCAAGCATTGTTTGGTGGTTGCTAGGGTGTTCTGACTGGTTGCTAGGTGGTTTCTAGGGCATTCTGGGTAGTTGTAAGGGGCGTTTCAGGTGATTGCTATATGAGATTGTTAGGACATTGCTAGAGGGTTGCTAGGTGTTGGTGTTCAAAATGGCTGCTAGGTTGTTATGAGTGGTTTTTAGGTAGTTCCTCAAGCACTGTTTGTTGGTTTAGCTTTGCATTTGTGTGAGAGTGCATGTTTAGTGCGCACCGTTTATTCACATGCATAGATGACTTCATCTGCACATATATGTACATGTTTTGAAGAACGCCTGCAAAAACTGCAGCATGTCCCACTGGCGATGTTTTTGATAATTACTGCGCGATTGTGCGCATGTAGCCCATTTCTTCTTGATGTTTCAATAATGTCAAATTTGGCTGAAAAACAGCACACACAGGAAAAAGCATCTTGAATGCTGCACATGATGACAGCCCTTTGTTGTCATGGTGATCTCGCCAGCCCTTTAATTTGTTTTGTGTCTCTCAGGCGGATTGAATTGCATGAAAGTATGTTGGCTGTAACCTTCGGGCTGCCAGACCTCCCCTCACTTACCGCTGTGTGTCCTAATTAAGCTTTGTTTTACACACTGACTGCCAGCGTGAACGGCCGGCTGGATTGTTCGGGATACGGAGTCCAAATTCTGGCATGCGCAGGGAATGTGTTTTTAAAAGACGTCTAGACTGATTTGCACTGTGTATTATCATACACTGCAGGCATCCCTGGGGTTATTGATTTACTGGACTGGGCTTCAGTATAATGAAAACTGTGAGGAATGTTTTCATGACATGCATGCTTCGTGCCGTGCATTAAATACCTCATTTTAAGCTTGTTGCTTCTGGTTTCATACATTCAGGTTCACCTTTCAACCGTTGTCGTAATCATTTATGAATATGAAATTATGGTAATACTTCACTTGAAGCCTGATTAAATAATGCAATATCAAGACAAGGAAATTTTATTTATATAGCACATTTAATAAACAATTCTAATTCCAATTGCTTTACATAGGCATGATAAAATAGTTTAAAATAATTTAATATCACGTTTATTTAAATTAGACTAAGCAAATAAAGAAAATGAGAATAAAAGGATAAAAAATATAATATATAAATATAAAATATAAATATTGTTAAAAGAAATGAAGAAAAAATATAGTTATATAACTATATTGTTGTTGTTGTTGTGTGTATACTCTATCTATCTATCTATCTATCTATCTATCTATCTATCTATCTATCTATCTATCTATCTATCTATCTATCTATCTATCTATCTATCTATCTATCATTAATCTCAATAATCTCATTGTTATTTTAGCATTATTTCTATACTATTATAATATAATTTTTTTAAATTACTATTTTTGTATTTTTAAGATTTATTTTTTGCAGTTTTAATTTTAATCTTAGATTGTTTTAATGATTTGTTTAAGGGCTTTTGTCATTTTTATTAGTTTCATGTTTTTATTTTTATATTTTTTTTATAGTTTTATAATTTAACAAGTTTGTCTAATGTTAATTTATTTTTATATTCGGTTTTAGTTTTAGTAACAGTAGTATGTTTTTAAACTTGTTACCAAAGCAACATTTCTAAATTTTTTTTGTATGATATTTATTTTTATTTTATTTTATATATATTTATATTTATATTTCAAATCCATTGCAGAAATCTTTTTAAATATTTTAAGTATTTGATATTTCATATGTACAGTGCCGTGAAAAAGTTTTTGCCCCCTTCTTGTTTTTTTTTATTTTTTGCATATTTGTCACACTTAAAAGATTCAGATAATCAAAAAAAATGTAATATTACACAAAGATAATGCAAGTAAATACAAAATGCAGTTTTTAAATGATGATTTCATTTATTAAGGGGAAAAAGCTGTCCAAACCTACCTGGCCCTACGTGAAAAATTAATTATCCCCTCCTGTTAAATCATGAAAGAACTGTGATTAATCACATTATTTTAGAAAGCTGAGTTAAGTGTCACTAGCCAAACCCAGGCCTGATTACTGCCAGACCTGTTGAATCAAGAAATCACTTAAATAGAACCTGTCTGACAAAGTGAAGCATGCTTAAAGAGCAACACATCATGCCACGATCTAAAGAAATTCAAGAACAGATGAGAAACACAATGGTTGACATAAATCAGTCTGGAAAGGGTTATAAAGCCATTTCTAAGGCTTTGGGACTCCAGCAAACCACGGTCAGAGCCATTATCCACAAATGGAGAAAACTTGGAACAGTGGTGAACCTTCCCAGGAGTGGCCAGCCTACCAAAATTATTCCAAGAGCGCAATGACGACTCATCCAGGAGGTCATAAAAGAACCCAGAACAACTTCTAAAGAACTGCAGGCCTCACTTGCCTCACTTAAGGTCAGTGTTCATGATTCAACAATAAGAAAGAGACTGGGCAAAAACGGCATCCATGGGAGAGTTCCAAGGCAAAAGCCACTGCTGACCAAAAAGAACACAAAAGCTCGTCTCACATTTGCCAAAAAATATCTTGATTATCCCCAAGACTTTTAGGCAAATATTCTGTGGACTGATGAGGCAAAAGTTGAACTTTTTGGAAGGTGTGTGTCTCGTTACATCTGGCGTAAAACCAACACAGCATTTCATAAAAAGAACATCATACCAACAGTCAAACGTGGTGGTGGTAGTGTGAGGGTCTGGGGCTGCTTTGCAGATTCAGGACCTGGATGACTTGCCATAATTGATGGAACCATGAATTCTGCTCTCTATCAGAAAATCCTGAAGGAGAATGTCCGGCTGTTGATTTGTGACCTCAAGCTCAAGCACACTTGGGTTCTGCAGCAGGACAATGATCCCAAACACACCAGCAAGTCCACCTCTGAATGACTCAAGAAAAACAAAATTAAGGTTTTGGAGTGGCCAAGTCAAAGTCCAGACTTAAATCCGATTGAGATGCTGTGGCATGACTTTAAACAGTCTTTTCATGCTTGAAAACCCTCCAGTGTGGCTGCATTAAAACAATTCTGCAAAGAAGAGTGGGCCAAAATTCCTCCACAGCGATGTGAAAGACTCATTGCCAGTTATCGCAAACTCTTGATTGCAGTTGTTGCTACAAAGGGTGGCACAACCAGTTATTAGATTTAGGGGGCAATTACTTTTTTCCCTCAATAAATAAAATAATTATTTCAAAACTGCATTTTGTATTTACTCGTTTTTTTTTTGTGTAATATTAAAATTAGTTTGATGATCTAAATCATTCAAGTGTGACAAATATGCAAAAAATGAAAAGAAAAAAAAATGAAAGGGGCAATAACTTTTTCACACCACTGTATATATTTAATTTTAATATTTTTAGTATTTTATATTTTATACATATGTAGTGTATGTATACTTCATCAGTCAAGTATTATATACATGTGTGTATTGTTATTGTTTCTCTAAAACTAAAACAATTAAAATTTAAATGTGAAAATGTGTATACACACGCACACACATTCACACACATTTTAATTTTAATTGTTTTAAAACAAAATTATGCAAGAAAACAGGAAACAGAAAATAGAACCCAGACTACGTTAAATACACATTCAACAGGGATAAACAACATTTGCAACGAGGTGCCGACCATCTTTTTTTTTTTTTCTTTCTACAGAACTTCCATATGGCTGGGAGAAAATAGACGACCCTATTTATGGCAGTTACTATGTTGAGTAAGTTCTTCAGAATTCTTCTTTCAAATTTTAGTCGAATCTGACCCCAAATCATCCGTGTCATGCTCTTCAATAAGCGTGCCGAGGGAGGGAGGGTCCCAGCGTGATTAAATATCTGCTCGTTCTGCCCCGCAGCCACATTAACAGAAGGACACAGTTTGAGAACCCCGTCCTAGAGGCCAAACGAAGGATGCAACAGCAACAGCAAATGCAAAGTCAAGGTCTATCGGCGCTGCCATTGCCCACAATATATAGAGGTACTGCTTTTCTCTGTGGCCCATAAATGTCATCTTCACCCAATTGGTTTTATTGGTGTTTCTCGGTTTCGGGTTGCTCAGGTGTGCCCTACTTTCACTTCCACTTTAGCTTGACCGAAGCACCAAAGACCATGCAGTAGAGATGGCTGTGCATTGTGCCATGTATTCCTCTGATAGTTTATGTGTGTTTGTCTTCACAGAAAAGCCTCCATTCACGAGGGATGCCACACAACTCAAAGGGACGTTCCTCACCACGGTGCTACAGAAGAGCAACATGGGATTTGGCTTTACCATCATTGGTGGGGACGAGCCGGACGAGTTCCTACAGGTCAAGAGCGTCATACCTGAGGGACCTGCAGCCCAAGATGGCAAGATGGACACAGGTGAGAAGGTCAAGGAAATCAGGACCTCAGGACATATGTTGTCTTCTTCAGTGTGTTATAATTTTGTGATAACCTTTATGCTTGTATTCTAGCAGAAGGGTGAATTGAGGTAATTTAATTTAAATGAATGTAGTTGTTTTGATGTGAAGTTATTTAATTTTCTCATTAAAATTACATTTCATATAATACACTTATCTATTTTTTATATTATAGTAGTATTATTAAATTATATTATTATGAGGAATACTATTAAATCACTTTACATCAAAAAATGCATATTAAAATGTTGTGTACACACACACACACACACACACACACACACACACACACACACACACACACACACACACACACACACACACACACACACACACACGTATATGTATGTGTATATGTATATGTGTATGTATGTATATGTATATATATATATATATATATTAGTGGTGTCAAAATTAGCGCGTTAACCCAGGCGATTAATTTTTTCAGTTTAACGTGTTAAAAATATTTTACTCAATTAACGCAGGGGCGGAGCTAGGGTTGGCAACTTTTTCTATTGATAAGAAGTGCATTTATTCAGTCGCAGAACGTCTTTACGACTACATCAAACCGGAGATGTTTCAGACGCGTACTTCACTTCACTTCAGTGGCAGGCGCGAGTCAAACGAGCGCGGAAACGGTACTGTGCTCGCAGCACGTGCGCCGGCGTGCACTGTACTCTTTTCATATCAACGTGTGAAATAAACTACGTGCATGCAATGGCGTGGTCAGTTAAGTCATGAAGTTGCCTTAAAGCTGTGTATGCATGTAATATATTTTATATGGGTCACATTTAAAGAACATGTCTCTGATATGGTTTTCAAAACTGTCCTGGAGCAGCCCAGTGCTGTCTCCCTCATCTAACACATCTAACACACCTGATACAACTCTTCAGTCCATTAGTAGAGACTTTTAAGACCTGAAATGGGTCAGAAAAGGTGAAGAGAGTTGAGAGAAAATATGATGCTAGTCAGATCCGCATCACGTTCAGCAGCGACATCTCTTAAAGAAATAGCAGCCAAAACAACCTAATAACCTGATATGATGTCTGTTCATCAAAGAAAAAAAAAGGAGGAAAAAAAGCTTTTTTAGCTTTAAGGATTCATCTATATTTAATTTAGAATTTAGTGTTTGATAAATTCAGTTTCAATTTCTGTATATTTCTGCTGAAGGGCCCGGGTAAATATGACATTTATTATAATGTGAATATATATATATATATATATATATATATATATATATATATATATATATATATATATATATATATATATATATATATATATATATATATATATATATATATATATATATATATATATATATATATATATATATATATATATATATATATATATATATAAAATATTATAATAATATTCATTATTTATATTTATCAGTAGTTCACTTTCAAGTTACCATAGGTTATCTTTATTTAACAATTTGTTTTATGAATTTGTCCAAGGGATAAATTAAGATGAAAAAATTATTTCAGTGACACCTTTCCGTTTTATTACCAGTGATTGTCACATCAACCATAGTTACTGTTGCTAAGGAGGACAAACAATGCCTGCAGGCCTAATTGTCCAATTTCACTGGACTGTTTGGAATTACGAATTTAAAATTATGCCCCCTTTTAATACACAGACACTAATCGATATACAGTCATGGCCAAAAATATTGGCACCCTTGGTATATATATGATCAAAGAAGGCTGTGAAAATTAATCTGCATTGTTAATCCTTTTGATCTTCTTCACAAAAATCGAACCTTTCATTGGATAATAAGAATTTAATTAGGGGGAAATATCATTATGAAATAAATGTTTTTCTCAAATAAACGTTGGACACAATTACTAGCAGCCCTAGAAATTCTTATGAGTAAAATATCTCTGAAGTATATTCCCATTCATATTCACAATTTTGGGCACTTCAGGGTGATTATGAATATGAAATTATCCAGCCATAGCTTCCTGTTTCACAGAAATATAAATAGGAGGGAAAACAAAGCCCAAATTCCCTTAATCATCCATCACAATGAGAAAAGCCAAAGAATATATTTCTGATGTGCACCAAAAGATAATTGAGCTTCACAAATTAGTGAAGTGGCTTTAAGAAAAGAGCTAGAGCAGTGAAAATTCCCATTTCCACCATCAGGGCAATAATTAAGAATTTCCAATCAACATGTTAAGAAACTGCCTGCAAGAGGACATGTGTCTATATCGTCCTAATGCACGGTGAGGAGGAGAGTTTGAGTGGCTAAAGACTCTTCAAGGACCACAGCTGGAGTATTGCAGAAAATAGTTGAGTCTTGGGGTCAGAAAACCTTAAAAAAAAAATGGTCAAACAGCACCTACATCACCACATGTTGTTCGGGAGGGTTTCAAGAAAAACTCTCCTCGCTCATCCAAAAACAAACTCCAGCATATTCAGTTATCAGACACGACTGGAACTTCAAATGGGACTGGCTTCTATGATCAGATGAAACTAAAAAATGAGCTTTTCAGCAGCAAACACTCAAGATGGGTTTGGTGAACACAGGAATAAAAAGTACCCCATGTGTACAATGAAATATACTGCTGTATTTTTGATGTTCTGGGCCTATATTTCTGCTGGAGGTCCTGGACATCTTGTTTAGACACACGGCATCATGGATTCTATCAAATACCAACAGATTAAAAATCAATAAGTGACTCACTCTGTTAGCAAATGGAGGTTTCAAAAAGTATTGAATAAAAAGGGTGCCGTTAATTGTGGCCAATGTGTATTAGAGAAAAACATTTATTTCATAATGATATTTCCCCCCATTTTAAATTCTTATTATCCAATGAAAGGTTAGATTTTTGTGAATTTTTTAAATAAAAGATCAAAAGGATTAACAATGCAGATTAATTTTCACAGCCCTCTTTGTTCATATTTACCAAGGGTGCCGATATTTTTGGCCATGACTGTATATGCAGTGTTGAGCCGTGACCTCAGATCTCAGGAGAAAACCCTCAGCGCATGGGCTAGGAAACATTATTATCTCTGTAGCCACCGCTTGACAACAGTCCCTAATAGCTTGCACAGAGCTAGCGCAAGGTCACGCTTGTCGCAGTGTGTTTTTCTGTGATGAAAGAGCGTCTTTGAGTGAGTCATCACAGGCGGACGCTGAAGGCTTATTTGCTGCTTTTTCATAAGTTCTCTTTTCCCTTGTAGAGGAACTCTTAACCTAGTATGGGAAACTTGCGTCCTCACTGCGACTCTACCTTTCTGGATGGCTTGTTCATTTCCTTGATCATGTGTTAACTTTAGAAGTGTATCACATATGTGTGGTCTGAAGATGACATCACTTCTCAAGGCCCTCACAGATAATGATGCTGGCAGTGGCTGTATTTGCATATGCCTCCAGCTAGCGTTGCAATTTGGGCTTTGGTGGGATCTTGTGTGTTTTATCTGCTTTTGATGGGGGAATGGGGTCCTTTTATAGAAGTCCTACTCTATTCTGCACACACATACACAGTTGGCTTGTTTCAATAGTTTCAACAAGCCTCAGGTTGCCTTTATTACTGAGACGCCTCATTATCGGCCAGCTTTGCTGATAGCTCACTCGGTTGGTGTCTACAACTGTCTGTACTTACACAGTAAAACCTTTTGTGTGTTTTTGGAGAGGACTTAAATCCGAAATTATATGATTTAGTAAACATTAGCGTCAAAGAATGTCTATTTTATTAACCCTGAGTATGTGTCTTTAAACATGACATAATATCTCTGTTCCAACACTTAGTGAGCTGCCTCGCTGTCTACTGTCATATTAACAAAATTTTGGCAAAAATATCGCAGAAAAAATAAGCTCCATTGGTTATTGTAAATAGTGTAATGATATATTAAGAACAACTCTCACAGAAGTTGCTTTAAGATCAAGAAGCTGTCAAAAAGTCAAATTTGTGCAATCAATTTGAACCCACTGCGAAATCTTTTGCTGTTACGCAAAATTGCAGCTTGTGTGGATTCTTATTTAAATGACTGAGTTTTGCCAACGAAAATTCGTCCAAACTTTGAAGGCCTGTTTACACCAAGGTTAATACATAAATATACCATTTTAAAGGGACGGTTCACACAGAAATGAAAATTAGCGACATGGGGGTAAGTGATTGACAAAATTTTCATTTTGGGGTGGAGTATCCCTTTAAGACCTTCATTCATCTTCAGAACATAAATTAAGATATTTTTGATGAAATCCGAGAGGTTCTACGTCAGAACGTTGTCTCCTGCGTCAGCAGCATCACACATGCATCGTCATACTTTTGTGAACGCGCGTTGAAGACTGACACGGAAGAGAAGAAATTGTTGAATGAAGTCGTTATTCTTGTTTTCTTTGTGCACAAAAAGTATTCTTGTAGCTTCATAATAGGGCTGCACGATAAATCGCATGTGATTTATCATGCGCATCTCGACAAGCTACGCAATATCGTGTTCACAATCAAAGGTGATTCATCTGCGATTATGAACACAATATTGCGTAGCTTGTCAGTGATCTACGGCTTCCTGTATTAAATGCCACTCCATTTGAATGCAAGTGATGGAGATTTGCTACTAATCACAGAACCGGCTTTACTGACGAAATGCGCATGACATTTGCATGCGATTTATCGTGCAGCCCTACTTCATAACATTACGGTTGAACCACTGATGTCACATGGACTAATTTAACACTATCTTTACTACCTTTCTGGGCCTTGAACATTTCAGTTGCGTTGCTGTCTATGCAGGGTCAGAAAGCTCTCAGATTTCATCAGAAATATCTTAATTTGTGTTCTGAAGATGAAAAAAGGTCTTATGGGTTTGGAAAGACATGAGGGTGAGAAATTAATGACCAAATTTTCAATAAATTTTCATCTTTGGGTGAACTATCTATTTAATAATTGTTCTAGTTCTGTGAGAACAGCGAAGTCCACACCATTACTATTGTATAACGATAACAACATAAATGAACCAGCCTTCACGAAATTAACCATGGTTTTACTACAAAAGGAACCAAACAAACCATGGTTACTATAGTTAAACTATGGTAATCACAAAGTAACCATGGTTTTGCTACACTAACCATAGTTTAACCATGGTATTTGTCGTAAAGCTGTTGTTACATAATTGGTAATCAGTACGCCACTTTTAGTAAAACCCATGATTAAATTTCGAAAGGGATAATGTTGGAATCATCAAAACAATATTTTTTTTCGGCTGATAAATAACAAAAACATTGAGTAGGAGGCTCAACTTACAGTTGGTTCCAATAGAATTTAACATTAGCATGTTGCTAAGCTAACAGAGTTTACTTTAATAAGGAACAAATGCATTTAAACAGAGTTTTCATACTTGCTGAAGTAATGCCTGAAATGTAGCTTGACAAATAGCATGCTGGCATTGTACATAATCGACCAATCATGGTGTACAAGAAGGCGGGAGAGCGAGAGAAGTGTGGTCTGCAGAGATCATTTCAAAAGCAAAACAAAACCAAAACCAGACATTTTAGGCAATTTAGAAATCCTAGCCAGGACATGTCTGTGAAAAAGAGGACTTATGGTCATCCTAGCATAAAATTACAGTAAAATGTAATGAGCCGATATCCTTAATAATTAAGCCAATTTCAGGATATGCGCTCTCCGAGCGAGTGGTAGATGTGAAATTGATGCCATAATGCACTTGGGAGTATGGCGCTTCATATTTTATTTAGTTCTCTCATTTCTTTCATTATTTCTTCATCAGGTGATGTGATTGTCTACATCAATGACATCTGTGTTTTGGGCACCACCCATGCCGACGTGGTGAAGCTTTTCCAGTCCGTCCCCATTGGCCAGAGTGTCACCCTGGTGCTGTGTCGAGGTTACCCTCTCCCGTATGACCCTGAAGACCCCTCTGCTAGTTCCTCCATGCCCCCTTTGGGCCTAGTGGATCACCCGTTGCTGCTCAATGGAAGAAACAACTATGAAAATTACATGGAGTACATGTCTTTGACTGGACGTTTAGTACCCGAGCATGGCGAGGGCCTTACCCCACATCCCCATCCTGGAGACACACACCTGGATGGCTCGCAGCCTCCATCCCTGACCACACCAGGACCCCCACCCGATGACAGCGTCTCCATGGCATCCTCCTCAGGCGCAACCGCCGGCGCTCAAGTGGCCCCTGAACTTCTGAGTCTCACTATAACCAAAGGCACAGAGGGTTTCGGGTTCACCATCGCCGACAGTCCCACGGGGCAAAGAGTCAAACAGGTGCACTGATATCCATGTTATTCTTTGAACAAACGTTTTAATATCGGGGTGTCAAACTCAAATGAAATAGTGTGCATATATAAAACAATGAAAAAAACATTATATCTATCTATCTATCTGTCTGTCTATCTATCTATATCATATTATCGTTCTATCATTCTGTCTATCTCTCTGTCTGTCTGTCTAAATATATGTTATTTGTTATTTTAGAAAACAAATTATGTATTTTTTATTTGTTATACAGTATATATTTATATATTCATATATCAAGCACGATATGTGTCATAACTGTTTCTATACGTTTGAGTCAGTTTCTAGATCTATCTATCTATCTATAGTCATGGCCAAAAATATCGGCACCCTTGCAATTCTGTCAAAAAATGCAACCCTTCTCTCAGAAAATTGTTGCAATTGCAAATGTTTTGGTACTCACGTTTATTTTTTTTTGTTTGCATTGGAACAACACAAAAAAAACAGAGAAGAAAAGTCAAATCTGATACAATTCCACACAGAACCCAAAAAAATGCACTGGACAAAATTATTGGCACCCTTAACTTAATATTTGGTAGCACCCTCTTTGGAAAAAATAACTGAAATCAGTCGCTTCCTGTAACCATGAACAAGTTTCTTACACCTCTCTACTGGAATTTTGGCTCACTCTTCTTTTGCAAACTGCTCCAAGTCATTCAGATTTGAAGGATGCCTTCTCCCAACTGCTGTTCTGAGATCTCTCCACAGGTTTTCTATGGGATTCAGATCTGGACTCAATGCTGGCCATTTCAGGACTCTCCAGCGCTTTGTTTGTAACCATTTCTGAGTGATTTTTGAAGTGTGTTTCGGGTCATTGTCCTGCTGGAATATCCATGATCTCTGGTGGAGACGCAGCTTTCTGACACTGGCCACTACGTTGCGCCCCTAAATTCTTTGGTAATCATCAGATTTCATGATACCGTTCACACAGTCAAGGCATCCAGTGCCAGAAGCCGCAAAGCAACACCAAAACATCTTTGAACCTCCATGTTTGACTGCAGGGACTGTGTTCTTTTCTTTGAAGGCCTCATTTCTTTTTCTGTAAACAGTGCCATGATGTCCTTTACCAAAAAGCTCTACTTTTGTCTCACCTGCCCACAGTACGTTCTCCCAGAGGGATTGTAGTTTTGTCTCATAAGTTTTGGCAAACTCCAGTCTTGCTTTTTTTATGCCTTTGTGTCAGCAGTGGTGTCCTCCTGGGTCTCCTACCACAGCGTCCCTTTTCATTCAGATGGCGATGGATAATGCGAGCTGACACTGTTGTACTCTGTGTCTGCAGATCAGCTTGAATTTGTTTGGAAGTTAATCGGGGTTCTTTATCCACCATTCGAACAATCCTTCGTTGTCATTTTTTCATTAATTTTGCTCTTCTGTCCATGTCCAGGGAGGTTAGCTACAGCACCATGGGCTGTAAACCTCTTGATGATATTGCACACAGTGGACACAGGAACATTAAGATCTCTGGAGATGGACTTGTAGCCTTGAGATTGTCAATGTTTTTCCACAATTTGTTCTCTCAAATACACATACAACTCTTTACATTTCTTTCTTTTCTCCATGCTCAGTGTGACACACAACACAAAGGTTGAGTCAACTTTTCTCCATTTTAACTGGTTGCAAGTGTGATTACTCTATTGCCCACACCTGTTACTTGCCACAGGTGTGTCTAAATACAAATTACAGGAGCATCACATGCTTGAAAAGCAATTATTTCTTACAATTTTGACAAGGTGCCAATAATTTTGTCCAGTCCATTTTTCAGTTCTGTGTGAAATTGCAACAATTGGAACAATCTTCTGAGAGATGTGTTGCATTTTCTGACGGAATTGCAAGGGTGCCGATATTTTTGGCCATGACTCTATCTATCTGTCTGTCTTTCTATCGTTCTATTTATCCTTCTGTCGTTCTATCTATCTATCTATTGTTCTATCTATCCTTCTGTCCTTCTATTGTTCTGTCGTTCTCTATCTCTATCGTTCTATCTATCCTTCTGTCATTCTTTCTATCTATCTATCTATCTATCTATCTATCTATCTATCTATCTATCTATCTATATAAATTAAATATGATTTTTTTTTGGAAAATGATAAGTTATATATATTTAAATTTATATATATCAAGCCCGATATGTGTCATTATTGTTTCTATATGTTCGGATCAGGTTCTGGAGCCGCAGGGTTGTCCGGGGTTATGTGAAGGAGATTTGATGGTGGAGATTAATCAGAAGGGTCTCCAGGGACTCAACCACACACAGGTGGTGCAGCTGCTCAAGGACTGTCCAGTGGGAACAGAGGCTACGCTTGTCATTCAGAGAGGAGCAACAGCAGGTGTGCACATTTCCACCCTTCATTTTTAAAACCAAGTTCGTCAGAATCGTGCTGAAGGTTGCCTGAAATCTACGTCAGACCTTGACAAAGTACAGTGTTCACTGAAAATTGAAATTTCTGTCACTATCTACTCACTCTATATGTCTTTTTGTTTCTGTTCAACACAAATGGAGAAATTCTGAGGAATGCATACACTGCACTTTTTCAATACAACGATCGCATATGGCTTCCAAGGGCTGTCCAAAGCTCCAAAACCTGCATGTTCCAAGGTTTCAGAAGCCATTTAAGTCTGTTTTTTATTTAAAAAAAAGAAAAGAAAATTGTTTAAATATGGATGTTACAAAATACTCGCTTTTAAATTAGTACATTTGCCTCAAGTTAGGCATAAACACTGATGATAATTATTTAAAGATCGCAGAATATCATTTTTGGGTGAACTTTTACTTTAAAGTTTTGCCTGAAATGTTGAAAGTAACCTTGTACGCTTCAGTGCTTCAGTTTTTAGTCTTTTTCTAAGCGCTCTGAACTTGCCTTAAGCTTTGATTCAGCAAGATTTTGAAATAGAGGAGAGAAACATTCCTATTATAGACTCCTAGATGTGCTTTGCCTCACAAACTAACCAGTACATCTCAATTTCTCAGACTCGAGCTGTTTTCTTACAGAATAACTGAAGCTGATGAGCTGTTTTTGGGCAATTTTAGCAAAGTCTTCGCAAGATTGCACACTGTATCATCTTTTGGCAAGAGCTGGTGACAGTTATTAGCATATTCAGACTGGAGCCAAGTTAATCTACTAATTCCATGCGAGTCCACTTAACGGAGTGCTTACTTTCATTAAAATGTCCGTGCAGAGCGTAGTATTTTATCACCCTTCTTAATTAGGATATTCTCAGAATGAAAATGAATGAGGCAATTAATAGAAACTATCTTGAAGAAGGCTACAGTCTCTCCATGTGTACAGTAAACCTGATATGTGTTCTTAAGACGCTTGTCTGTTCCTCTAAACCACTATCAATCAAGTAATTAAGTCCACACTTCCTGCCAATTACGCCGTGCGTCTGTTCTCACCTCCTCTGCGTGTTTCTCGACTATATCGAAGGCTACGGTCTTAAAGGACCTCTCAGCAACCACTCCAAGGCCTCTTGTAAGGGAGCGAGAGACGGTCCCGCGTGACTCACTGGCTAAGTGCGAGACCATTCAGTTTCCTGCCGGCGTTCTGCCAAGAGCCCGGTCAGCGCCGGCCATGTTCACAGCTCTTTTCCCCAGTTCTCTAATTAAAGCAGGACTCCCACACTGAGCTGTGGAGATAAACAGGCAGACGAATCAGAACGCAGAGTGGCTCGAGGGGGGCGGGGCGTTCGGCGAACAGGCCAATCAGAGCGTGTTGCTTCCCAGCAGGTATCACTGAGGGAATACTCTGAAATAGATGCTGATTGAGGAGATGTAATTTATTCTTGGTGACGTGAAGAGTTTATATTATCATAATTTACATAAATTTACATGAATATATCTATTTAAAGCAGCGGGATGAATAGGCAGATAAATGTTAAGACAAGCATAATTTCACACCAGAAAACAAGGTGAGAATTCTGAATTCAAAGATGGTAAATAGACAGTCTTTCTTTTGCGCTGTCTGCACAAACTTACAGTGTAACCAGAGCCGGTTATATATTTAAGATTAATTCATTATTTTTTCAAATAATAAAAATAAATAATTTCTGAAATCAAAAAAACAAAAACAAACAAACACTGGAACAGGATGCTGTGAAGTGGAATTGAGGACAATCTGACAATATGTATAAAATAATATTTTTGCTTAATATTTGTATTTTATTAGTGTTTAATTAGGACAAGGGATGGATGAAATGGCTAAAAAAAAATCTCAATATTTTGTCATTCAGTATATATGTTGATAATTCTTAGATATCATATGTTTATAAAGGTATTACTTGACTAAAATTACTGTTTTTTTTTTTATCAGAGCACTGTTGTTATTGGAAACTGAAACTATTAAAACGATTAAGTTAATTGAAATAAAGCGGATATAAAACCAAATTTAAAAAGGAGGTGAAAAACTACAAAAAATCTACATGAAAATTAGAACTTAAAACAGAAAAAAAAAATTGTGCTAAAATTGCTAACCCTGAAATAAACAAAAGAAAACTAAATAAAAACATAAAAAACTCATTACAATGGCAAAAGCTCATAACAAAATTACTAAAACATGAACCGAATTGAAATTCAAATGAATTAAAAATATTAATAAATATTATAGTAATATATAAATAATACTAAAATACAAAGGGACCATTATTTTAATTAGCAGTTGTTGCAGATTCAAAAATGCTAAAAGTAAAAAAATCTAGTTGAAAATTAATCAAGGCTTATTTTCCACACTATTCATCACTAAATTAACAAAAGAAAAATACATTTATTTGATCAGCTTTTATTTATATGCACCATGACTACATAACATACATAAAAAATAAATAGCAATATATACCTACATGTAATCCTGCCTTCAAAATAATAAAGAATATATTCTGCAAATATTCAGTATTTCGCCCAGACCTACTTAGGACGAGTTATTGGATTGCATTTACACCCAAGTGCATAAATGCAACTTTTGCAATAATTTCACTACATTTATTTCTGTTGGAATCAGAAATGATCTCATTTGGCAACAGACTGCCGAGGGAGGTAAATGCAATAAGAAATGTATTTCTTATCTCCAAATTTGCCGAGTACTAAAAAAATCATTAAGGAACCAGAATTATCCTTACGATTCCCATTTCTCTACCTTATTAGTGCAGCAGTCAGAGCACAGATCCACTGTCCGTCTCCCTCTCTGCACTTCTTTTATGAGGATTATTGACATCTCAGGTAGGACTGGACAGGCAGGTGTGAGGTGATAACTATACTCCTCTGACTCGGAAATATCATCAGGGCCGTGGCATTTCAGCAGTGCAGACAGCTCTCTTACATCCTCTTGGCTCTGTTCCATCTGGGTCTCGGTGAACTCAGAGCTGACAGTCACCCCGAGTCCCTCGTGATTCCATCTGACTCACCTTTCAGACTTCACCTGAGAGAGGCGCATGACATGAGTGAAACCCAAGGACGCATGAGGCCGCTGACAGAACGTGGCATTCAACTTTGAAGTTTGAATTTTTTGAAGGTTATTTCATTGTGTAAGTCAGAATGCGGCAATCAAGAAATAACAAATCCTTGAAGCCTTGAACGCAAGCTAGATCGAAGTTCTCTGCTTTTTCTTGTCCATATGGCTTCTTTTGTGATGCATTGGGGGAGGAGGAGGACTTGTGGAGTGGCACGACTGTGCACGTTTGCCCGAGGCTTTATGTTTAGCCCTTCGCTGCCAAGTCGTGTCCTGGTCATATAGCGTTTGATGTAATCCTGTTAGTTTAAGTAGGCAGAAAAATGCCTCGCTCCCCAACAAATGCTCACATACACATATCCAGACGTTCACATGCGTGCACATTTTCATGCAAACAGAAGCACAAAGACTCGCAATATAGGCTGTGCAATTGAAAGAAACAGGTACGAGTCTAAGAAATGAAATGTCATAACTCATTATTCTCATAGCACCTCTGGCCATGATTTAATCACATTGCAGATGAATCTTAAACAACCTTCTTCATATCACAGACAGTCATATCACAAATGTACATCATGCATTTTATTATATGTGGAACTCAGAATAAAACAGTATTGCGGTAGTTCTTTGCATATTGTAAAAAGTGAAATGTGTGGTTGTAACTATAGTTATTTCTACCCAGTCTGACCATTAAAATGGATTTCTGTTAGTGTAAATAATGTAGTCAGTAAGATACTTTATTTATAATGTCATAATATTTTTCATGAATTGTTTTTATTTGAAAAAAAAAAGAAGTTGTTATAGATGTATTTTAGATGTAATTTGGTTCATTTATACATTATTTTTAATATAAACACACTATTCCATATCGTTTTTTCTGACCCCATTGGCACTTTTTTAATAAAACAAGAAAAACAACATGTCAGTGGAGTCTGAAAAATAAACTTAATATCTAATGCAAACGTTTATCTCGAACGTATACAGTATGTTTATAAATAAAGTATCTTGCTATAATGAGTTTTCTGATGCATTTACTAGAATCAGAAAATATCACTAATAAAAATGAATTTTTATTATGACAGAAACACTACAGTACTCTACATAATATATGATATAGCGTGAGTCACATATAAAATGTCCATTTATTTTTCTCGTAAGTGATCATAATCCTAAATTTTCTTCCTAATTTCTGATTATCCTAATACTAATACTTAGACATTTTACTACAGATTTGTGTCCGATACGAATCAGGCCAGTAATGCTGAGTGATATACAGTAATATAGATTCAACACATATGCTAAAAGCATTTCTGGCCATTCATATTTCAGAATCATTCAGAACTGACTGGAAGTCAAGAATCTAGTTTAGTGTCTTCTTTCTCCTTTACGGTACTAAATACTGTTTGGCAGGCTCAATTCTAGTCTTTTTATATAAGATGAGTTTGGCATCTGCTCAAAGCTAATGATGTAATTACCTTGCAAATAAATGCAATAAACTTTCCTCACCGACTACAGGACAACAAAGTGAAGAGAAAAATGGATGAATATTATGTGACAATTATGAAAAATTACTCCTTAGATCTAATGATATTAATCATTCTCTCTTTCTTTCTCTATCAGGCCTCTACACACCCTGGGATCCCACAAAACAGGTAAATTATTTGAAATATTTGCTTTCTCACACTACTGTTTGTTTTTGCATGTTCTTAAACTGATCTTTACACCATCTGTAAATTCAAAGGGTCGTGAAGTAAGGATTCAATACAGATTCGACCACATGATATTTGGTTCCATTAACAGTTCTCGCAAGTGCTTTCTTCCACTGGTATGGTTGGAACGCCATAAATATGTCGATATATTATACAAGGTGGTGATTTTGAATGAATTTGTATTATGTAATTTTGTATGGACATATCATATAAATTAGCCAATTCACCAGTTTTAGTGAATCAAATAGATCCAGTGCAACCAGTGTAGCCCGAAGCTTGAAGGAATGACTCTTATGAGCTGATTCATTTTAATGAATCAAATACATACAGCACAACTAGAGTTGTATGATTTCAGAACAAATGACTCTTCTAAGCCAACCGACTAATAATATTTAAAACATTATTTTTAATAAATCAAACACATGCCGCGGTTTCCAAACAAATGACTCTTAGTCGGTTCGTTGTAGTGAATCAAACATTGTGGTCTGATTCCTGAATGAATGATTCTAATGAAACATTCTTTTTTAGTAGTCCTGTCAAACGATTAATCACATCCAAAATAAAAGATTTAATTAACATAATATATCTGTGTGTACTATTTATATTTATTATGTATATTTAAATACACACACATACAGTATATTGAAAATATTTACATGTATGTATTTATATTCATATAATTTATTTAATAAATATTTTATATATAAAAGTAACATATTTTTCTTAAATATATACAACCCGAATTCCGGAAATGTTGGGACTTTTTTTAAAATTTGAATAAAATGAAAACTAAAAGACTTTCAAATCACATGAGCCAATATTTTATTCACAGTAGAACATGGAGAACATAACAAATGTTTAAACTGAGAAATCTTGCACTTTTATCCACTAAATGAGCTCATTTCAAATTTGATGCCTGCTACAGGTCTCAAAATTTGGCACGGGAGCAATAAAGGGCTGAAAAAGCAGGAAATTTTGAAAAGATTCAGCTGGGAGAACATCTAGCAACTAATTAAGTTAATTGACATTAGGTCTGTAACATGATTAGCTATGAAAGGCATGTCTTAGAGAGGCAGAGTCTCTCAGAAGTAAAGATGGGCAGATGCTCTCCAATTTGTGAAAGGGTGCATAAAAAGATTGTGGAATATTTTAAAAACAACGTTCCTCAACGTCAAATTGCAAAGGCTTTGCAAATCTCATCATGTACAGTGCATAACATCATTAAAAGATTCAGAGAAACTGGAGAAATCTCTTAAGGGACAAGGCTGAATTTCCTTTGTTGGATGCCCGTGGTCCTCGGGCCCTCAGACGACACTGCATCACTCATCGGCATGATTCTGTCATTGACATTACTAAATGGGCCCAGGAATAGTTCCAGAAACCACTGTCGGTAAACACAATCTGCCGTGCCATCTGCAGATGCCAACTAGAGCTCTATCATGCAAAAAGGAAGCCATATGTGAACATGGTCCAAAAGTGCCGTTGTGTCCTGTGGGCCAAGGCTCATTTAAAATGGACTGTTTCAAAGTGGAAAAGTGTTCTATGGTTCTATGGAAAAGAGTCCAAATTTGACATTCTTGTTGGAAATCACAGACACCGTGTCCTCCGGGCTAAAGAGGAGGGAGACCTTCCAGCGTGTTATCGGCGTTCAGTTCAAAAGCCAGCATTTCTGATGCATACGGTATGGGCAGCTTGCATGTTTTGGAATGCTGAAAGGTATATAAAGGTTTTAGAGCAAACATATGCTCCCCTCCAGACGACGTGTATTACAGAAGGACAATACAAAACCACATACTGCAGCTATTACAACAGCATGGTTTCGTAGTAGAAGAGTCTGGGTGCTGAGTTGGCCTGCAGTCCAGATCTTTCACCTATAGAGAACATTTGGCGCATCATTAAACGGAAAATACGTCAAAGACGACCACAAACTCTTCAGCAGCTGGAAACCTATATCAGGCAAGAATGGGACCAAATTCCAACACCAAAACTTCAGAAACTC